>CM054177.1:123490162-124090162 GCA_028829895.1 Sinotaia quadrata | reverse complement strand
CACAGAAAATACTGAATGGCACCAGAAAGCACCAATTTATAAGATGCACTTCTCCTTGTGCACAACAAAGATTAAAGATTCTATGAGTTGTTTCTTGTGATAAGCTATAAGAATAAATGTGCATCAGATAGCACCATTTCACAGGGTACAGAGAGTTGTCTCCCTGTGATGAGCACACAACAATGATAGGTGCATTAGAATACACCATTTCAAAGATGCAATATATTGTCTCCATGTGACGTTCAAAACAAACACTATGAAATAGCTCTTCTGGTTTCTTAACCCCTACCCTGCTGATCACAGTAAATATATACCTCTAGCTGTTAGTGTGTTGTTTTTTTAAAAAAAATTCTCTCCCTAAAAATACAAATATCAAATCTTTAAATCTCATAAACTAACACAATGCTCAATTTCTTTCAAATTATTTTTTTTGTTCACACATTTATCAGTAGTATTATTTTAAAGACATCAACTGTGGGTCCTAATGTAAGCAGTTAAGCCTCAAATTTACCAGAAGCTAATGAACTCATGAAGTAGAAGCTGAAGTGCATGATTATGTCAATGATGAGAAATAAGTTTCTAGGCTCTGGGCAAATGATGAAATCTATAGCATCAAAAGATCAAAACACCATTTTTAGCCATGGGGCTTTGTGAGTCTGCTTGACTAGGCTAATGACCCTAGTAATTCAATTTCAAGAATAACTGTAATCTGATGTTTTATAACTCTGGAACTGAGTGAAGATTATTTTTTTTTAAATAAAGCTTATGAGATGTATTTTAACAAGCATAAGGGCAGCTCTATATCAGTACTATTATGCCCATCATATGATGGGAAATTAAATGAATGCATTGCAGGAACATAAATAAATTTGTTTATTGGAAGGCTTGAAGTCACATGGTAATATCTATAGTAGTCACATGGTAATATCTATAGTAGTTTTTTAGATATTAATTTTTCAAGTGATTACCAACAGAGTAGTGTTTTATATGACTGCAAAATGCATTAATATCTGACTTTTAGAGCCCCAGATCTGTCAAACTATTAGATTATTCAAAATGAGTGGTTTCCATTTATTTCTGTGTCCATTGGATGACTCCAAAATACTGATTTTGTAGGTCTAGCCATGCAATTTTAGCAAACACTGATGCTCTGTTCACAAGCCAAGCTGTAAGCAAATCTTAAATTTCTGGTCCAAGAAACTTATATCTAGATACAGTTTTAAGATAAGATGGTCTCAGTTGTCATCTTCTTTTCTTTAATAAGTTATAAAAAGTAAAGCTTTGAAGATTATGTGATTCTGAAGTGATTCATATTTTATCACATATTTAACAGGCAATATCTTTAGAAGCAATTAAGATAGCTGCTTACTTTTTTTCCTTATGTTTATACCCACATTTAAAAAATAGTTTTGACTACAAATACACATATTAAATTCTGACTGCCACTAACTACTTCAAGAAAAATCAGTAGATTGACAGATTTGTTTTCATGTATGAGTGTCTGTGTTATTAACTTACTTTGTCTACAGATAGGTAACTGATAAACCTGTTATAAATAGTAAAGCAGGAGTAAAGAAATTGTATAATTTCTGCATCTATTTTGCCTTTATGACAGGCTGACAAACATACTAAATATGTTTAAAATGTCTAACAACCTTCATTTTAAAAAAAAAATCAGTAAATCAAATTTCCATAAAATGCTTATTTATAAAAAAAAAAAACCCAAACAGACAGTAATAGCATTTTATATGAAATGGTGCTTAAACAATATTTTTACTCATAATCATATACCCATGCAACCATGATCTTTAATCACTGTTTTAAAAATATTTTGATAACTCTTCAAATTTATGAAAACAGATCTCACCTTTCCTTTCTCTGATAATTTCTTTGTTTGCTTTGGAAATTGCATCCTGAATACTTGCATCCGTTGGGTCAAGAATGAGAGCTTGCTAAAGAATTAACCAATTAACAACTTTGTAAAGTGATACAATATAAACTGACTCTGCAATAATAGTGCATGTATTTACTACAAATATTATATTAAATGAAACACTAAAAGCAAAGAAACTGAATAGAAATGAACATTCACATGTAAATTTATTTCATGCATTCAGTATATTGATTGTCCCCCAAAATTGATTTAAAACCTTTAAAACCATAAAATGCTTTACAAATAAAATAAATCACACCATACCTTGTATGACATTAGTGCCATGGAATAATGACCTGCTTTGAACTCAACTTCTCCTTTCCGGAAAAATCCCTTTAGAAACAATTAACAAATATGACCATTTTAATGTGCATATAGTTCGACGTATCAAACACATTTTCAAGAGTTTTAATAATATCTTTGTTCAAATAATTATGGCTGCAGTTAAAACAAAATTTTGGTAATGCATATATCCCAACAATTTACATTTAAAATAATTTATATTAAAGTGCTTAAGTGCTCAACATACAGGAACGAAACTCGAGCATATAACAAACATTTTCATATTCACAAGTTCTTTGACTGTTATAATGCTGAAGATGACTGATAGTTGATGCACATTATGACACTACAGTTCATAAGACAGTACCACTGCAAGACAGGCTGTAGTTTAGATTTTGTTAGTCATCTAATGTATCTAGAAGCATTAGGCAGTGAAGGTATATAAATAAGTGTGTGTGTGTGTGTTATAAAGTTATGTTTAAACAGATTTTCTAATTTCTTTTTTCAATTTAGAGGCAAATTTTGTTCTTTAGTGTTATCAAAGGACAACCTTATTTTAAGTTATTATAAAGCAAACAATTTTATAAGGATAAATTCTGGACTACTGGTAGAGTAGTTTTGAAATATGAATTCTAAATAAACTGCCTTTTTAACACTCCAAATGGAAAAGGTTTTCCATGATAAAGAATCAATCAAACTAAAGAAATACATGTATACACATATATACTAATATAGGAATGTTTATTTACCTAGATAAAGAGATGGTCAGACACAGATAGATTACTTTGATAGACTGATGTATAGATGAGCAAACAGATAGATAGACAGACCTTTGGCCAGTTAGGCTGTAGTTTGATGGTTTGGACTGCATCTTGTAGTGCAAGATAATATTGATCCATCTGAAGAAAGGCCAAAGAACGATTGCTGTAGAGTAGATGGTTATTTGGCTCAATCTTAACTGCATGTGTATAGTGCAGAATTGCCTCAGCATGGTTTCCTTTCTTGAGTGCAGCATTGCCTTGCTCTTTCAACTGTTCTGCCTTGATTCCAAATTAATGGCAATAAGCCAGACAGTAAACTGAATGAACGTTTCATGCATTTTTAAGTGCATGTCAAAATAATCTTAATAGATGACATTGACAAGCAGAAGAAATTGCTGTTTCATTTATGTAAATATGGGTCTTAAATTTATATATCAGTTTTCTTTCTAAAACCTAGTTGCTAAGAAGAACAAAATCAATAGCTTCGTTCAAATATTACACAGTTTCTCTAATCTTTACCTATTAATTAATTATTATTATTTTGACTTTCCAATTCAGATGAACAATATTTATTAATTAAATAAGGGCAAATAGCTTTTAACTTAAAAGTCCATTCTGGGGGGAAAAAAACAATGCTAATAAAACTAGATACAAGATATTTAAGAAAAGTTAAGGAGCTCAATGTTAGTAAAAGTAGTCCAACTTCAACTACAACATAAAATCTGCATATTGTCACTGATTTTCAAGCCAGATTTTCCTTTCTTTTTATTAAATCTTCCATAAGTAGTGATAGCATGAATAATGTGTACTATTAGAAATAAAGAAGGTATTAAATGAATTAGTTCTTCACTAAGGTCAATGTATAATTAATTGTATATTGTATGTTTTTTAAAATAAATTTAGAATTTTTTTTATATGTGTCAAACCCCATTGATACCAAGGAAATTTTCATTTTAACCCAACATAGAAAAAAGACCAAACAGCATAAAACAAAATGAGAGACTGATATTGATAATGAATGAAAACCCAAGTAATTTGCAAGGGAATGTGATGAAAGATGGCCTGTTACATCAAAATTCAGTCATTTAAGTATGAAGTTTGAATAATATTGATATCCCAGAAAGTTCTTTGGTAATAGCAGGCACCAACAGTTTAATATAAATATAAAATACATTCACGAAAAAATTAAAATAATAAGCAAAGGACCCATATTTTTATTGTATTACAATTTACTTATGCAATCTTATCTAGTTTGCTCCATGTGGTGCTCCCTGCTTTTAATTCAATCACTCTGTTGACAGTACTACAGCTGTGAACTATAGATTTAATAAACAAATTAATTATACTATATAGCGGACAAGATTGTCACATTTTAAATATTGCCTTGAGGTAATAAAATAATCTTTTTTACTACTGGTTTTTCTTTTTGTTTTGTGTTATGTAATCGCATTCACTGATGCTCTCAAAGACGATGATTTCAAATAAAGCATTTATTCTGATGATTTATTTATAAAGAAATATGTGAAACTGCAGTCGTGTATATGTACTGCTTGCATGGTAAAGGAATGCTAAGATCTGGACTTTGTCTTCGTTTAGAAGTAACATATTCAAGTGTATGGCGCAGTCTCTCTGTCTTGTCCCCACAAAATGCATTTAAAGTTATAGCGTGAAATGTGCACAGTCAGAAGTAAACGAAAATTAATAAGCATATAGTAAATGTAATCGTTCAAAGATACCTGCGATTTCATGGTTTATTTGGTATATTTTTTTGGAAACACTAGCTAACAAACAGCATGTAAATAGTACTTCCGTTGTGTATCACGTGCTATTATAGAAAAACTATAGAAATTTTATATTTTTATTTTACGTTCTTCAGACAGTTACATAGATAAAAAGTCAAAGTTCTTTATAAGTGACTGAATTTAGGCATTTTTGTCTTTACTGGGGTGAAATCATTAAATATTTGTTTTGTTATAAACATTGACGTCATTTTTAGATGCGTACATTTTTTTCTTCACTACGCATCAAATGGCAGTGAATACAGAAACGCAAGAATAGTGGGAGCTTGGCTATGACAATTTTATCATATGCGTTTGTGGTAGTTAGTTTTTGTTTTGCAAAAATAAAAGATTTTTTTTTCTAGGAAACATTAAACAAATTGCAAAATAATTAATACTTCGTGTAGATAAGTTTAAATGGCTCTGAATAAATAGTTTATTCAGTCGTACACTGCTTTCGATATTAAAGTCTACATAGGGTTAACTTGTATTTTCGAACAAACGGTTGATTTTTTCTTCTTAAAATGATATTAAAGACTTTGATTACCACATTTACATCACAAAGCAAAATATTTTGTAATGCAGCCTATTGTCGAATATTTTGTACCAGTGCAAAATTCGGTCAGAAAACAATATTTGCCCTTTCGTCAGGTCATGGCAAATGTGGAATAGCAGTTATACGAGTCTCGGGGTCAGAAAGTTGCAAAGTTTTAAAACAACTGTGTGGATTGCAGACTTTGCCTGCACCTAGACAAGCATCACTGAAACGTTTGTTAAACCCTATCACAAAAGAAGTCATTGATAAAGGGATGGTCATCTGGTTTCCAGGTTGGCAGTATTAAATAATTGTTTTCTGTCAAGGGCAGTATTGACCATGCAGAATTAGTTAAAGCAATTATGTGAAATAGAACACCATTTATACTAGTATACTATATTGTAATAGTATATTAATTAGTGATGTTTTGATCACATTCTTTCACTGATTATTTCTCTATATGTGTGCATGTGTCTGCATTTTCATTTATCTGTCCATTCTTGCTGACAATATTTATTGTTTTATCCATCCATCCATCTCTTTTAAGGATTTTTTTTTTAACTAGTGTAAGATACAGAAGATTTGATAGGTATGATCTATTGAACAACAATAATTATTCACTATTTGATATTTTGTTGGGGAAAAAAAAGATCTAGAAAATAACTGAAAGATAGTCCAAAGCACTGCTTTAGCTGATTGTCCTTTTTGATTGATGAATAGAAATAAAAAGGAAAGATAGATAAGACAGTCACCTCCCTTAGCAATACTTTGTTTTACCAGGATATTACATAACTAAATATTACATATCATATCAGATATGTATGATACATATTAATACTTAATAGACTAAACCTACAACAACAACAAATATTGCAATAGGACAGTTGTCATAAAACCCTAAGAACCATATACCTCCAATTCTTCCTTCAGTCCACTCACAGCACTTGAAATAGTGGATTACATGAAACATAGATTGTTGGAAGCTGCTAAGTCCTGAGTGTCCAGCGCGAAAGCGGCGGAAGCCGGAAGCGTCCCCTACATTCAATCAAGTCCTGAGTGGATTATCTGAAGCATAGCTTGCTGGAAGCTGCTAAGTCCTTAGTGGATTAAATGCAAGATAGATTGTTGGAAGCTGTTAAGTCTTGTTGGAAACTCCTAAGTCTTGCTAAAATATTTACTTCAGGACAACAAGATTTGGCTTTTAAGTGCCATCAGTTACTGTATTCACTCTCCTTGTGCTATAATTAAAATGCCTTCAGATGTAAAACTGAAAGGCTATTAAATGATACATTTGTTTACAGTACAGATTATTTTTACCAGCACATTATAGCTGTTGTATATCATGCCCACAGTAACTTTAAGTAATATATTTTTTTTTATTTCCCTATTTTAGTATGATAATATTGATTCATTAAAAAAAAACATTCACAATAAATTCTTATTTAAAAATCATGAGCAATTTCCTGATATGATCATATGAATTAGTTTAACCAATATTTCAAGAATTAACTTCCTTAATCCCAGAACTGGAAATCTTAAGTCTTTGATTAAATAACACAAAATATATACAAATTTTACAATGTTGTTATGTGCTGGTGTTAAAAAAATAGAATAACATTTATAAAAGATATTCTGTTAAATGTATAAAACAATAATATTATAATAAATATAAAATAAAGAATTTCAGAAAGACTAACATTTCACATTATAATTCATAGCAGTTCAATTAAAACCATGTTTGCCTGATAATCAGGTCCAGCCAGCTTTACTGGAGAGGACTGCATTGAATTCCATGTTCATGGAGGCATAGCTGTGGTGGCAGCAATGCTGGAAGCATTAGGGAGTTTAGCAGGTTTGACACCAGCAGAACCAGGTGATTTCACCAAGAGGTGAGTAAAACTCCCAGCACAAATTAACAAGTATCAGCTTGCATACAAAATTACAACATAAAATGTTGACAAATATCAGTGCAAAGAACATAATTGCTTACACATATCAATACAAAGAACACAATTGCTTACACATATCAATACAAAGAACACAAATTAAGAATTGCTTACAAGTATCAATGCAGATAACAAAAATTGTTCCCAGATATCAGTGCAGAGAACATAAATTAAGAATTCTTTGTAAATCTTAGTGCCAAGAACATAAGAATTACTTACAAATATCAGTGCACAGAACATAAATTTTGTTTACAAATATTAGTACAAAGAACATAAGAATTGTTGACAAGTAACAGAACAAAGAATATAAATTAAGACTTGTTTACAAAAATCGCAGTGCACTGTACATAAAAACGAATTGACAAATATCACTAACAATGGAAAGAACAAAATAAGAATTTGTATCAATGCAAATAATAAATTAAGAAATGTTTACAAATATCACTGCAAAGACCATAAGAATCATTTTAAAATCTCAGTGCAAGGAGCATAAATTAAGAATTTTTTACTAATCTGAGTGGAATTGCAAATCACAAAGGGTTTTTCTTGTAAATTTCTCAGAACCTGCCTCTGCTCTGGTTTAGTTGGTGGTGAATAAGGGAATTTTAAGGCAGGCTGTTGTTTAAAGTTTCTAAGAATTTAATGCAGAATGTAGAATATTTGTCAGTAGGTCCCAAAAGTGCTGTAGTAGTAGTACTAGTAGTATTCAGAGGCACCTTTAAGATGAACTAAGAGATGATGAATATTAACATTGTACATATAACTAGTATTGCAAGGGTTAGTCTTCCTTGTGTGTGTGTGTGTGTGTGTGTGTGTGCATGTGTGTGAGTGTGTGTGTGTGTGTTTTCTGTTCATCATATAGGCAACTAAATTGTTTCATTTTCTATTTTCCCTATGTCTGCTGATAATGATGTATGTTTGTTTCTTATTCTTTGTCTTGACTATTTATTGATTTCTTTATTATGTTTCTATTCATCACCTTGGCCCCTGGCTGTGATATGTTTTGTTTTCTGTTCATTTGGGACTCTGATTGAGATTCGTTTGTGTGTGCGTGCATGCGTGTGTTTGAGCATGCATGTTTTGTTTTCATTCATTGTTTTGGTCACAGAATGATGAGTGTTATATTTTCTATTCATCACCATGGCTTTAGAGCATTTTTGAATGGAAAGATGGGCTTGACTGAGGTGGAAGGACTTGGTGATCTCATCCATGCAGAGACTGAAGCACAGCGGCGGCAAGCTCTGCGACAGATGGATGGGGAATTAGGACATCTGTTTTCAAACTGGCGAGCAAGAATTTTAAAGGTGAATCAATAAAAACATGAGTATTGATTTCAGTAATTGCCATTTGTGATTCGTAGGCATGTCTGTTGAATCTTTGACTTGAGATGTTGTGGTGGTGGGTTTTTATGTACTTTGACTGACAAAAGGTTATTAAACTTGAGGAAATCATGAATCTGGATATATGAACTTTGATAACAATAGACATTTATATTTAGTTTTCAAATGATGTACATTTTGTACTTTTAGTTATTAAACTGTAGATGATGAATCTCTTAATATTCTTCATCACCTTTCGTTCTAAGAAAAGAAATTAGTTTGATAACTGTATTGTCAGGTAGGGAAAAGTAGAACATATCATTGTAAAAACAACAACACTAAAGTACTTCTCCACAAACAAATTACATGTTGCAAATGCCCAGCACTAAAGGGATTAACATCTTGTTAAAATTATAAAATGTATGGCTATAAATATAAATCTCCTGAAAAACAGATTCATGTGATTGTAGAAACTGTATAGCATTGAAGGGATGAATGTCTTGGGGCTTAAACCTGTTTGTGTTATTTTTTTCTGAAATATTAATATTTTTTCACCTTATAAGCACTAAAAAAAATTATGGCAAATGAAGTGCCCATTTTTTTTAAGCTGCCAGGCATTGAGGGAGTTAAGTCATTTCCATTCAAAAATTTGTCAAACTGTGTACCATATTTTGATTTTCCATTTTAATTTCAAAGCAAGGAGACCTTGTGCTGCATACTTTTTCTTTTTCTACTTCTGTTTCAGACCCCACTAATGTTAACTTTTGATAGTTTATGATACAAACAGGACAAAATAATAATGTGCTGAACTGTAACCTGACTTATTATGCAAAATAATAATATGCCTAAGTGTAACTGACTTATTATGCAAAAGAATATATGCAGGATACTATTAATATCCATTTTGATTGTCAAGAAATTTGATTTGATAGTCAACACTAAAGAAAAATTTATATAGCTTATCACTTGACAGTTAGATGACAAAGCTTATATTGATTCTGTGTCAGTGACAATAGATTTTTACATGGGAAAGGCATAAATGAACTTTTGATTCTTTAGCTCTATCTCAAGCTAATACATTAAATGATTTTATATTATATAATTAGGATCAGTCACTAGATTTAAAGAATTTTTGCTAATGGTGCTAGTTCACCATCTCCGCAAGATGATTTTGGTAGTCTACTCAGCACTTGAATACCTGAGTGGCTTTGATCATTGGAACCACATTCAGCATCGCTGTCCTTTCATCTCTATCAATTTAGTTTGTAACGTACATTGCATGTCCATGCATGTGAAGAAAGTCTGGTCCTGTGGATAAGAGTATTCAGACTTGTTGTTTCAGTGTTTGGCCAGTGGATAAGAGTATTCAGACTTGTTGTTTTGTTTCATTGTTTGGGGTTTGGATAAGGGTAATCAGACTTCTTGTTGTTTCAGTGTCTGGCCAGGTGAATAAGAGCATTCAGACTTCTTGCTGTTTCAGTGTCTGGCCATGTGAATAAGAGCATTCAGACTTCTTGCTGTTTCAGTGTCTGGCCAATGTGGAGGCCTTCATTGACTTCAGTGAGGATGAAAACATAGAGCAGGACACATTGGATTTGGGTATGCCTGTCCCTTCCATCTAGCGTTATATATTCTTAACAATTACTTAGTAAATATTAGTTTTTTGATTGTGTGGTCTTGAATCTAGGTGAGTTTTTGTATTGTTATTATTTTATTTTTTTAATTTTAAGAATAATAAGGAGTTTTATATATTACACATTCTTAAAGTCTTGTCCCTTTACATACATATCCCCATTAAAAAAATT
Source organism: Sinotaia quadrata (assembly GCA_028829895.1). NCBI lineage: Eukaryota > Metazoa > Mollusca > Gastropoda > Architaenioglossa > Viviparidae > Sinotaia > Sinotaia quadrata. The sequence goes on along the minus strand of CM054177.1, from coordinate 124,079,803 downwards.
GTTGTTGTTATTACTTTATATATTTTTTTAATATTTTCCTTTATAGTTGCGAACCTTAATCCTTTCCAGTAAGTCTAAGCACTATTTTTACATTATTTCCATTGCTAAGTTCTAATCTTAAATCTGTTGGTTACTAGCTCCATTGTGTTCAGTTTGTGCTACACCTGTTGCCCACTCAAAGTGTAATGTCCCCTTCTCAAGTGCAATCATATTACATTTCTTTGATGCACCACCACTAAACATAATTGAAAATATTTTTTTCAAAAAATTTCAGCTACACTTGAAGTACAGAAGGTCATTGATGAAATTGCAAACCATCTAGCAGATAATCGGAAAGGAGAACGACTCCGAGATGGTGTTCATGTCGTAATTATTGGGGAACCTAACGTTGGCAAGAGCAGTCTTCTAAATGTGTTATGTAAGTATAATAGATCTGTCTCCTAAATGTGCTTTGTATGTGTAATCTATGAAAAATGAATTAAAAGAAGTGTGTTATGTAGATGTAATATAGCAGACTTCTGAATGTGTTATTAAATGTAATAGATCATTTTCTAAGTGTTACATAAGTGTAACAGAGCATCTTCTAAAAATTATTTGTGTTATAGAGCAATCTTACAAATGTGTTATTAAGTGTAATAGAGAAATCTTCTAGGTGTTATATAAATGTAATTGAGTAATCTTCTCAATGTATTATTATATATAATAGAGAATCTTAACAGTCTTTGTTATATAAGTGTAATAAAGCATTCATCTAAATGTATTATTAAGTGTAAATGAGAAAAGTGTTGTGTAAATGCAATAGAGCAATCTTTCAAATGTGATATATGTAAGTGCCATAGAGCTGTCTTCTAAATGTGTTCTTTTTAAGCGTAATAGAGCAATCTCCCAATTGTGTTATGTAAGTGTAAGTCTTTTAAATGTATTATAGAAGTATTTTAATTAATAGAGCAGTTTTGAAGTATGTTGTAAGTGTACTATATCAGTCTTTTAAATGTATTATAGAAGTATAATTAATAGGGCAGTTTTGAAGTATAGAAGTATAATTAATAGAGCAATTTTGAAGTATGTTGTAAGTGCAATCCATTGAAAAATTAGATTAAAAGTAATTGGTGTTCATTGTTTGTTGGGTTTTTTTTGTAGTTTTTATTTTAAAATGTGAACATATTTTTAATAATTTGAACATTCTAAGGTCTGGAATCAAACCAAAGTAAAGAATCATGACAAAGTCTAAAGATGTGTGAAATCTTGCATTAGTTATTCCTTAAACTTTCATAAGTTTCAACATATCAAGTTAAGTTCACTGGTGATAAATGTTTATGCTTATTAGGTCAGTACCCAGCTGCCATTGTATCTCCCATTCCGGGTACAACGCGTGATGTAATAGAGAAAGCACTCAACATTGGTGGATACCCTGTATTGCTGAGTGACACAGCAGGACTACGAGAGACAAGTGATGCCATTGAAAATGAAGGGATTGAGAGAGCTCTGAGCAGGTTTGTTACTTTTGATTTGTGAAAAAAAATGAACTAAACAACAACTCTGCTATAGAATTATATCCATATTCCTGTCTTGAATTCTTGCAGTTGTCTATGAAGTTTTCAAAGGTATCATTACATCTGTAAAAAAAAGTAAATCATTTTTTCAACAAGTCTACAAAAGATTTTAGTTTTAAGAAGAAGCATTGCTTAGAATGGTGTAAGATATAATTAATTACAATTTTTTAATTCACACGTTGTATCACAACCCAGGATTCAGACTGACCCATTGTCCACAGATGTGCAAATAGAAAATAAGCACCAGAACTCATAAATGAAATACTTATGTAATCAAGAGTCATAGCTGCTTTTTTAAACCTCTGCAGTTTTTTTCTGGTCCTTTACTATGTTTGACAATCTTTCAACCTTGTATTTGCTGTTTGTTATCTTTCCTTTATGTTTGATAATATTTCCTATATTTAATTTAGAGCAATGACTGCAGATCTGAAGATCCTCATCATGGATGCAACAGACATTTTCCATTTGAAATTACCATCCACCAGCTGGTCACAGTTCTTGCTGAGCCACTTAACCAGTCTTGGCATCATAAGGAGTTGTGGTTCATATCCAAAATATTTAAGCAAATTTTCTAATGATTCACCTCAGACAGCAATTCAAGTAAATGCAACAGTTGATCAAACAGTTGGCTCTGTAATTTTTCAAAACTGCCCTCATGGTGGGAAGACCATTAGAGATTTGGAGCTTGACTATATAAATGGAGGAAGAGTCAGTAACACCCAAGAAATCATGATGCCACCCAACTTCATTGTACAAAATTCACATGGCACAAACATAGAAGACTTAGTTCCAGGTGATAATTCCCATTCATTAGTCTTAGACAGGCTGATTGTGGCACTGAACAAAACTGACCTGGTTCCAAAGGAGATGAGAGAGATGCTTCCATCTACAAAAGAGTTTGGTGTTCCAGTTTGCCATCTTTCTTGTACAACTTCAGAAGGACTGAATTCATTTATTTCTTTGTTAGCTGGCAGAGTAAAGCAGCTGTAAGTATATCCAGTTTATTTGGTTCTATTGAATATTAGTATTCTTTGGTGTTTTTATTTGAATGTTAAAGTATATTAATTTATTTATTTTAAAGGTCTTGTATAAGTTGAAAAGTAAAATTGAAAAAAAAAAAAGAGTTAAATACTTGGTTATTGCTTTGAGAGTTTTACTATTTTAAAATCATAAAAATAATTGAATATAGACATTCCAGACAACTGTCATTTTAATGCAAACTATCAGATATATTTTATACAGAACTGGGGGTGAGGAGGGGGCTTGCAGTCTCATAATTACAAACAGAATAGTGGAAACAATCCAGAGAAAATTTGATACTTTTTACTTTATTAAAAATATTATAGAGTAGAAATTTGAAAACAGAGTAGTTTTACTTTATTAAATAATATTGAGTGGAAATTTGAAAAATAGAATAAATAATATTATCACTAGATACTTCAAATTCAAGCATAAGCAGGATCAGCATTTGAGTAAATTTCAAGTAAAATCTTTTCTCGAAATGGAGTTATTCCTGATGAATATTTTGAGAAATTAGAACTAATTATAGATATATAGTCATCTCTTATTGATCCATTGTCAGTTTATTCATTTTATATACTTGCAGAACCAATAGCAGAAGCATAGATATTAAAACAAACTGTTTGAGTGCCAAAGAAATCTTGTAGTCGTATACACTTTAGCAATGTTTTTTTAATACTTGGTCAGTTAATACTCTTTTGCCTTTCAGATTTATGGCACATAAAATGATGCCTAATATTAGAAAAGAGTAAGTAATACCAGGAAAACCCCCCAGTGATTTTACAAATACATTGCAAATAAAAGTTATTTTCCATCTTTCAGTAGAGAATCATATTGCAAATAAAGTTTATTTCCATCTTTCAAATAGAGAATCGTATTGCAAATCAAATTAATTTCCATCTTTCAAATAGAGAATCATATTGCAAATAAAGTTAATTTCCACCTTTCAAATAAAGAATTATATTGCAAATAAAATTAATTTCCACCTTTCAAAAAGAGAATCATATTGCAAATAAAGTTAATTTCCTCCTTTCAAATAGAAACACAGGCATCTTCCTGTTGAACAGTGGTTTGGCTCGTGGCATGTGCATTTGTTTCATCATTATTTTCCAGATTAACATTATCTCTGAGTAATAGTACTTATTATGTACTTCCAAAATTATTTTGGTTTACTTTTAGCATGCCTCCAATAATAGTGCAAATCTTCATGACAAGTAACAGTATAATGTGTTGACTTGTATTATCTATATATGGGGATTATCCATGCCACCTTTCAAATATTATCCAGACTTTGGAGTTATGCAACCTTTCAAATATTATCCTGATTTGGGGGTTGTCTATGCAACCTTTCAAATATTATCCTGATTTTGGTGTTGTCTATGCAACCTTTCACATTTCCAGATCTGGGGGTTATCCATTCAAACTTTATCCAGATTTGGGGACATCCATATAACACACACACACACACACAAATCTTATTGTTTAGATGAATGTGTCTTTAATTTAATTTTTAAATTGAGCAGATTTATTATGTGGAAATTAAGATTATTATTAACAGTAAAAGATACTTTTTATTACTATTAGTGTCTCTGTGCCATTGTTTAGGGTTTTCTTTATGCAGTAAAATCCTTAACATTCCAACCCAGTTTTTGCATTCTTGTTTAAATAACTTTAAACAGATTTTGCTTTGTGAATGACAACACTCAAAGAAAATAGATTCTGATATACAAGTCAAGAACCTTAAGTATAATCATTGCATGTTGATATTATTCTTTTAGATATTAAAAAAAAACAACAACAACAACCCCCGATTTATTCTACTATTTTTAGGAATGTCTTTTTAATATTTTGACCTTATGCTATGTCATATAGTTACATGTCACATTCTATCATAAGCGAATGGTTTTCAAAACACTGTATTTTGGCAAATTGTAGGGGTCTTTCAGACAATGGCATTTGTATAAGTGGTTTTTTTTTTTAATGATGGAACTCTTCATCTAATCTTAATTCAATTTTTTTTTTTTTTTTTTTTATAGTTGTGGTGATCCATTGGTGGGCAGTCCCAGCTTAACACAGGCCCGACACCGTGTCCATCTCCACAGATGTCAGGTGCATCTAAGAAGTTATTTGCTACAGATAGAAAAAGAAGACATAGTACTTGCAGCTGAGGCTTTGAGGAGGGGAATGCGCGAGTTAGGGAGGGTGACGGGTGTTGTTTCTGTGGAAGATGTCTTAGATGTGATTTTCAAAGATTTTTGCATTGGCAAGTGAAAAAAGAATACAAGATAATATTAAGTTTGTGATTGATTGCTTATTTTTTGCAAGAATGTTGTGTTTATTATGTAGCATTCCAGTATTACCTCACAAGTTTAATAATGATACATTATATGACATTTAAAACATTAGCTCACATGGTTAACAAAGTTAATGATAAGCATTATTTTAAAAATTTCCAATTATAACTGTTTATGTTCATGGTTGGCAAATTAATTAATTTACAGAGAAATTATTTTGAATTTCGAAAGAACATTAATTTTTTTAAACTTAACAAGAATCTTCTGAAACATCCTAAAGATGTTATCATTACCAGATATAGTACCAAAATAATATTTTCTCAAAAAGATTTTTTTTAAAAATAATTTTGAACATTAAACTCTTATGGTATTCATTTCCAGAAATAACACTATAAAATTAGGTTCTAGTCTAAAAATAAAGATTTTTGATTTAGCAAGTGCTGGAGAAACATTTAGGTTGTTTTTAACTGCTTCAATTTTCATGTCTGTTGTAGATAGTCATTCATACACAACAGTAAAGTTGGTCTTGTTCACAATCTGCACTCTGATTTCCCAAGATGGGACAGTAAAGGTGGTCACATGTACCACATGCTGTACACTGATTTCCCAGGATGAGATAATACAGGTGGTCTATTTCACAGGCTGTACACTGATTTCCCAAGATGGGACAATAAAGTTGGTCTCATATGCCACAGGCTATATACACTGATTCCCCTTGGCACTTCAAATTGGAAAGAGGTCGTGCCCAGGTAAAATAGTTTAGGGGAAAAACTCTTTTGGCCCTTAAATCTTTATCCTCCCTAACCATGACACTATTTCTTTCTAGAATTCAAAATCCTTTCATGTCCAGCAATATCTATACAGACAACAAAATTGGAAATGAACATGTAGCCTTAATGAAACAAAATATTCAATTCTCTTGAATAGATGAAATTGCAATTTTTATATTCTCATTTTGATGTGGGTGACTGGGAGTTCAACATATGTCATCATTATTCTTTCTTTAGTAATGAATTAAACATGCTCCATAACAACCAGTGTAGATGAAGAATGCAGCCAAGAGAAAATGGGATTTAACAATTAGCATTCTGTCATGATCACTGCCAGTATATTGATTTTTTTAAATGCAGGTTAAGTGCCTGCATAACAGCATTAGAGATAAATGCCCAGAAAAATTTAAAACAATTTATCAAGAAATGTTCTTTATGTAAGTTTAATTTATTAGTGGTTTGATTAATCTGTTCTGCACAGGACTGATGAGCACACAAACCAGAGGCTTTCAGTATATTTACTAGTTATTTTGTATCATAATATAGACCGTGTTAATCTAGGATTACTGCACACATAAAATTTAATGACTGTTTCTGATTTTATAAATAAAAAAAAAATTTCATGGATAATCAGTGATTAATTGTGCAAGTTAACATTATAACTAATTAATATAGTTATGACTTTGTCCACACAATAGTTGCATCAAAATGTTGCAGATAATCTTCATATCAAGATTCAAAATTATAGCTATTTTTATAGAATTATAGAAAAAAAAATCAACACCGTCTGTCTAAAACAAGTGCAGAATGATATTCAAAGCCTTGTTCCTGGCATTGAACTGTCCTTGCCATTGTTGAAAAGCAACATAAAAAGCTTCAATCACTGTTTAAATTGAAATGTGCAATTTCAGTGTTATGGGGGAGATAATTTTCTTTCAGGCAAAGTATTCCAAAATACTGTGTGAAATTAGAGTTTAACATTCTAGGTATGACTGATACATAACTGGTTCAAAAGTCCAAATAGAGAAACCTATCTAAAGAGACAGGCTAGGAATTTTTGAAAATGCACAGTGTGTGTGTGTGTGTGTGTGTGTGTGAGAATAAAACTATAGCTACTTCGTACTGTGATGTGAAAAGAAAGTTTCTAAAAGAACATTTTGTCCATTCAAAATTTAATTGATTATCATACTCATCACTTGCAATGAAACAAAAAATGAGAAAGATTCTTTATAAAAACAGGTTTATTCCCAATGCTAAAACAATAAATGAATAATTATAAAAATAAAAACCTTTGACACAAACCCACAGGAGTTCATATTTTTGGAGTTCAAAATCTTTCACTTATCAGAGGTAAGAGTTGGTAATAAGTTGCACAGTGCATGCCTACCTGAACCTGTTTAATCATTAGCTTGTAGTACATTAACCCATTTCTGCTATAGAAAAACTGGCAATCAGAATACTGCATTTATCTCTACATTGAACATCTTCAAAGCATTTACAAATAGTCTAATTATAAATCTGTGTTGTCAGCTCCTATACAGCATTGATCTCTACACTGAACATCTTCAAAGTGTTTACAAATAGTCTAATTGTAAATATATGTGTGTTATCAGACACCATTCAGTATTTATCTCTACATTAAACATCTTCAGTGTTTACAAATAGTCTAATTGTAAATATGTATGTTGTCAGTCACCATGCAGCATTTATCTCTACATTAAACATCTTCAGTGTTTACAGTCTAATTGTAAATCTGTTGTCAGCCACCATAAAGCATTTATCTAAACATCTTGAGGGTTTACAAAAAGTCTAATTATAAATGTGTGTTAACAAGATTGTGAAAATGGCTTTAAAACTACAAACTGACAATCAATTTAGAATTCAGAATGTCCAGAAAAATAGCAGTGAAAGCAATTACAAGGTAGTGAATATTATTACTAAAAAAATTAACCAAAGCTTAAAAATTTGATAGAAATCACTTTAATTTTTGTATTTTGTCTCAGCAATAATGTGAAATTCCATTTTGTATCTTTCCAAGCATAATTTAATTTTTTCTCTATCTTGTTACTAAGGGTTCTATGGGACTGTTCACAGGCATGTTAACAAAACAAATGGATTCTTGACACAGTTAAAATTGTGCACCGAGAAGACAAACACTGGCCACTGATACATTTAAAACGGTGCACCTAGCTTTTCAGTCATAGGCATTATTAAAAACAGAAACATTGCCATTTCTATCACTGTATAAAAATACAGCTATAACCATGGCTGTATTATCTTAAATGCATGTATTTGCTTTTTGTTCTTTACAATTAAATGTTTAATTATATGTAAATCAAATAACCATAAAAGATGAAATACCTTAAGATGTCAGGTTTAAGTCTCATTGTTTATTGCATTTTCATTATTTCCTGAATGTGTAAATCTTAATATTATTTAGTATTTTATATTTATACCCATGTTATCAACAAGCAGGAATCAAATTCAAGAACATCCCTGAAATAGCAAGCCAATAGACAAAGAACTTTGCAATTGCTACCACTAGCATCCTGTACTTGGTATCAAAGACCAGACTCGGTTAACTGTCAAACAATATACCAAAAATACTGGTAGTACTCTTCAAAGTGCACTGATGCTCTGTAAACCAAACACCAGTATTGTTTAAACAAAATATAGGTACCCTTTCTAAAATGTCTCAAAATCGGGTAAACTCAAAGCTGCTACTAAGTTATGAATACCTACAGGCTACCATCTGCATGATTAAGAAATTATTCATAGTAGTTCAAGTTGGGTTTCATTAGCAGCAGATTCAGGATAGCTGCTGCCTTTAAAATGAAGCCATGCAAATTAATATAACTCTACTGGCACTATTTATAATGTCCAAAGACTGTTTTCAGCTTTCAAATTCATTTAGTCTCTTCTAGTCTCTTGTACTCCAGAAATCATATCAAGTAACCACACTTACCTACCAGCATAAAGAGAAATGTTAAACATGGAAGAGAATGAAAATAATCATGTACAACACAGAATATTTGTACTGAGAGTTGTTAGTGATTGATTTTATGCAACACACAAAATGCAGAAGTATGAAATGATAATCTCCCAGATAAATTTGTGAACTATTAAAGAAAACATTTTCATGCTGACATGCAGATTATATAAAATGTATTAAGTACACCATAAATTTCATTCTAACTTCTTTGAAGACTACAAATACAAACCCCCATATTTCAATTTATCAAACAATTAAAATAACAACACCAAAGATTACAAATTATCCAATGTATCAAATGCAACCACTCCCATCTTTCAATAGTCAAGCAATTAAAATAACAGCAAAATTTCCAAATAACTTATAAAATGTTTCACCCTTTTTTTTTTTTAATAATATATATATGTACATATCAAAACACACACATGAAATTAAAACTAGAAATCTGTTTTAAACACCTGATAATAAAAAAAACACAAAAAAACATGAATTTGTGTACTTTACAGCAAATACCAAAGCAGTAATGTAATATTTAAAAGCATCTATTATCATAAATTTTATTAAGATGTCGGAGTAATTACCACTGCATATTTAAGTAGATGCCTTGTAGTCAATATCTCGTTCTTAATGTATTTAATTTTCAGTCAGCCAAAATTGCAAATTGAGCTAACAAGGGAAGAACAATTTTAAATCTTTGGTGGTCTACTATATAAAATGGTAAAAATAAATGAGATTGTATTTTGTACTGTCTTCTACATTTTATAACTCTTCTGTGAAATGTAGATTTATTTGTTCACTGTTGAGATTCTTAAGTATGTAAAGCTTGTTCTGATACACAATCAGGTAAACCAACATTAAATAAAACAACAATGCATATCCAGTTAGAAAATAAAATGTTGCTATAGCCATACTTTATTCTTCTCCTGACTTAACCATAATGTAATTCAATGGCATGGACATTAATACACTGATGGCATATATTTACAAAGAGTTACATGTACTGTTCAACTTATTTCTCTTGTTTGACTTTTGTAATTCTTGTCTGACTTTATGTTTAATAAAAAGCTAAATTAATAATACCAGAGTACCATGGGAAAAAGCTTCAACAAATAATTTAGTCAACTGAGAGCATGCATTTGAAATAAAATTGTAATGTATAAGGATGTGTGTGAGTTTTTTGGAAGGCCTCTAGAGAATGTATAACCACCAATACATCTTCAAACACTGGAACTGTATGAAAGCATACATGCTCACAGACTCAAAGACCAGGTGCCAGACTACTGAAATAATTTCCATGTAGATATTTCTCAGTGCATTATGACAATTACCACTCTCCTACCTAAATACAATTCCTAAAGTTGCTATAAGTCTATTATTATAAAACTCATCAGACAGTAGATATAGCTTTCTTATCTTGGTGGTAAGTTATAAAATTTGACATGTAAAAGATCTCATTGTTCGTAATATCTGAGGCTATCATAACACTTGTTATGCATTAGATGAAACATTTTTTAATGTTATAAATTTTAAAAAGGTAAATAGTTGACACCAAAATCACAATATTTATCCTATTGGTTTGCACTTGGTACATTCAAGTTTTGGTTTCTTAAAATGTATATATATATGAAATAAAGCTTTCTATTTTATTATTAAAGAAAAGGAAAATGTTTTGTAATACTGTTACATTTAAACAATACATATAAAATAATATATTAATACCAAAATATGGCTGATGTGTGAATGATGTCACAAAAGTATGGTCCTCAAAACAAACATGTGAATAAGACCATCTTTAAATATAGTTGAGTTATACAATACATTTCTACATCTTTCAAAATATTTCTTAAAAATAAAATTTAAAAAAATTCTGGAAAAAATCTATCTCAGTTTAGTGCCAGTCTAAAAAAATGATTCTTGAAGTAAAAAATACAACCCATCATTATCAAGAAAGGTTTGTAACTTTATAGTCAACCAGTCAAACAATTATTCATTGTATTTATATTTGCATCTTTCAGAAATTAAAATCTGATCAGGCAACTACCAATAAGTTGTACAGACTGAACAATAAAAATATTTTAAGAGTGAGTTAATTCAAAATCATGGGTACAATGATACCAGCAACAAAAAATGAACGTGTCAAACTGACAAGAGAAACAATTAAATGATGGCATGTAGATTGAAAGTGATATGTGTTCATATTTATGTGTGTGGACATGTACACAACATTTATCACTCATGGCACAGAATCACCAGGAATGGGAGATGCCATATACATGAACAGAATGACTTTGGATAAAAAAATAAAAATAATAATTTGTTTGCAAGGCAAAAATAGTTGTACAGTTTTTATGTGCTGCCATATTTATTTTAAACTCAAACAGATGGTAACACAAACCATACATATACTTGGAAATGACAGTTACCCAGGTCTTTTGAATAAACATCAACTATCTAATCTAATGTAAATGTACAATTAATGAAAGATTAATTATGACATTAATAGTTTCTTGTCTTAGTTATAACCTTAAATTGCCAGGTTATAAAAATCACTAACAGCAGCAAAACATCTACATGATGGTTTAGAAAACATTTGGCTTTGTGGATCTACAGACAAGAAAATCACATCTGGGAAGTTTCAATGCACTGTTATTCAAGAAAACTACAAAATTATGATAAAAAATATTATAATTTACTGTTGCAAACTTCAATTTAAAAAAAAGACAAAATACATGGCATGGCTTATGTTATAGGGCACCATAAAGCAGTTTTAAACATTCCTACATAAACCTTTAGAAAAGACTTGGTTATAGAACTTAAATTTCATAAACTTCTGTAATAATAAGTCAACGAATTTATATTTCATTATTTTATGCTCAGAGTGAATTCTTTTTAAACCTTCATTAAACTGATTACCAGTAAGTTACATAAGAGCATTAATCTCTCACGTCAAAGGTTAAATAAGTAGTCTTGCTAAAACTTCTACTACAGGTACAAAGTGCAACAGATCACCCTGATTTCTTTTTTCATCAGAAGAATGACTGTTAATATATTCCTCTTAGTTGCAATGATAGTAATTTCTTATTAAACATTTTAAATGCAGCAAAAAAAATTCTTGTTGCAGATTATAATTTTGTGCTCACTTACTTATGATGATAAAAGAATATGATCTGTCAGTTAATCATATGGACATTAAAACTTTTCTAATAACATTTGTATGCATAATATCTGCGATAAATTGATACAGGTTATTTATCATGTAAACTATTATGTTGAAATATAACAGATACATGCATCATCAGACAGTTCTGGAAAGTTTAGAGAAATAGAAAAAATAAAAATAAATCCCTCAAAAGAAACCAAATATAACATATACACCCTTGGTTAATGTAAAATTATCAGTCCGCTCAGACATCAGACACTTTAACGTTTTCTGCAAGGTGTGCACTTGTATACCCCATTGTGTTCCATCTTTATATCAATTATTCCTAGAGTGCTCCATCTTTATTTTTATTATTGCCCTGTATACACCATATCAATTACACCCTGTGCTCCATCTTTATATCAATTATTGCCTTGTGCACTCCATCTTTATATCAATTACTGTCTTGTGCATCTTTATATCATTTACTGCCTTGTGCGCTCCATCTTTATATCATTTACTGCCTTGTGCGCTCCATCTTTAGATCAATTATTATCTTTGTGTGCTCCATGTTTGTACTAATTACTCCCTGTGTGCTCCATCTTTATATTATTATTGCCCTGTATACTCCACATCAGTTACACCCTGTGTGCTCCATCTTTGTTAATTATTGCCTTGCATGCTCCATCTTTATATTAATTATTGTCCTAAATATCAATTACACCTGTGTGCTTCATCTTTATGTCAATTTATGCGCTGTGTCAATTACTGCCCTATTGCTGAATCTTTATATCAATTACCCTCTGTTGAATATCACTCAATGAGTACTTCATCTTGACACCAATTAATCCCTAGATACTTCAACTTACATCAGTTACACATTGCAGACTTCATGTTATAAAAATTATTGATTGTGTACTTTTTCATCTAAATATTAATTAACCCTGTGTCACTCCATCTTTGACCTATCCTATTCTTAACATCAAATGCTCAATGTATGCTCTATCTGAAAATCAGTTACTGAGGCTCCTTCTTCATATCCACTGTGTGCTCCATCTTAACATCAATTAACCCCCATGTGCTCCATTTTAAAACCATTTAGCCTCCTGTGTGCTCCATCCAAATAAGGATAGGGTCAAATGTCAAACACCACAACAGAGGAGCAATCCCAGAATTTGTTTCTGATATTTATCACTACATAACATAAAAGTCTTAGTCTTTAATTTACATCATATGGGACAGTACAGGTAAAATTCATCACAGAAACCTTCCTTTCAAAGTAAGTCATAAATGTTCTTTGCACAACACTTTCACATAAAATTAAAAATAAAATGGAATGAATTGATGTGAACAAAACAGTTTAAAAAAGTATATAGTTGTATGAAATTGTACAAACTACAATAAAAGCAATCTGAACCTATGATGTACAAGCCAATAAGAGACTACATGAGTTTCATCAACAATACAAGATCCCAACATGAACTGTTTCATTTCAAAGGATAACTGATGCAAAAATTGAAAAAAGTGTGAACCCACAATAAAATTTAAAACTATTGATATTAACAATCCATTAGGAAACAAAATAAAAAACATTCTGTGTTTCTATTGGTGTTTTTACATTTCTGTACTGCTACAAATAAAAATTGTTCTGTTTTATTAGATTTGTGTTGACACAAATAAGAAGCATTCTGTTCATTGAAATTTTATGTCTACATTGTGACAAATAAAAAAAACTGTTTAGTGTTTATTGTTCTGTGAAAAAATAAGTTATGATTTGGCATAAAAGAATCCAACAAAGAATATAAAATTAACAAAAGTGAGACCAAAATAATAACAAAAACACTCTTCTTCAGTAATCAGAGAATGTAACAGATAAAAACAAAATATACTTTATTTTTCAAATTAAAATAAAACACCAATTACTGGAGAGTTCAGGATATAAATATGTAAGGTATCCAATCTTAAGTACTAAATCAATCTTTAGCATAACACAATATAGTAAAACAAAATAATTCATCAATAATAGAACAACTCCAACAGGAAGTAATAAGATTATTATTAGGGCTTATAGTACTGTACCTTCATTTTATATGCTTCAAAATGAAAAAAAAAAAAGGAACAAAAATAAAAAGGTGAGTTTTAAATCCATTATTGAATTCATCACATTCCTCACTGTTTACCTTCCTGAAATAAAATATAATAAAACAAATTAGAATGCAATATAAATTAATATATTTCTTTACATTTTTTATAATTTTGAACATAATTATAAAAAGATACCAATAAAGTTGTACCATTTCTATAATTAGTATATGTTTCCAACACTAATCTCTTTTAAAATTTTAAAAGTAATACTTCTAGTTTACTAGTAGTAGTACAACTTTAATTATTTTTTAAAATGAAACTGCATGTGTAAATTTTGCTTATATATAAAATCAGCATAAGTTATTTTATCAGTAACAGTCCTTGCATAAACATTATTATACAATAATGTTTCATCTGTAAAAAATATATTTAATTCATCAAAGAAAAACCTGAAAAAATGGCATTAATATTAATAAATCCAGTAATTCAATGGCAGACTATAGTGCAACCAATTCCAATCTGTGAAAATATGAAGCTACATACACAAACAAGAAATGCTATTAAAATGAAGTAAGTGCTCATAGATGATGAATATGTTATATGCTTCACTCATATACACATAACATATATTGTTTTACCGTGTTTATACTAATTGCTTTACCAATACATGAACACACAAAGATGATGTATTAATTGCACAAACTTCTAAATAACAAAAACAGGAAGATAAAGTACTGAAAGAAAATCTCTCGTGCACTGACAATAATAAATACAACAAAACAAAGAGCAACAAATCTTTCCTACTTTATCAGTAAATGCATTTGTAATGTGTGAGTACTCATATAATTCATAAATTTTAAAACCAATATCAATTAAAAATATCTGAGAACTAGAGAAATAATATTCTTTTATATGTAAACAGACAAATTACAAAAAAGATTTTTAGCCCATTTCTATTGTGGTTCAACAAATTTCAGAGTTTTTCAGCTACCAAGTTTACAATATCTTCTTTTAAGGCACTAATTAATGCATATTTTTCTAAAGAAAACAAAAAGATACATAAAGACTTAAGTAATGTACTTTAAGGGTGAATGAGTTTATCAAATCATAGAACCATTAAAATCACAGACACAATCCACCTACTGTTTAAAGGAGGATGACAATATGTTCTTTAAAAAAAATATTTCTAGACAGATCTAAATCATCCCATTTCTAAATAACTTTGTAAACGATTCATACATAATGGGGGTGCTGATGAAGGTAGGTGGGAGAGCAGGTTATTTTTTACCATATTGTCACTGTTGCTGAATCTACTCCCAACAAACACACACTCTTTAACTATCTACATAAGCCAGTTTACTATTGTTAGTATTTTGAAACTAAAAAAAAGCCAAGAGCTCTAATATACAAACAGAAGTGCATTCAAGTAAACAATCAGCCTAACATAAACGAATCAGACTTCTGTTACAGGTGGATTAGAGTAATGACAAGCTGCTAGCTAAAAGGTCTGTACCTCAATTGCTTGTCTCTCATCTGGTCCATAATCACCATAATCTTCCTTACTCCCTTTCTCAATCACCCTTCTGTCTGTGTTCGGCCAGTCTTTATCATCATTCTTCCTTTCTCTGGCAAGGTCATCTTCTTCCAAGCCACCATCTTTGTTGTTCTTGCTCAAGTCCAGGAAATGCCCATGCAGATGATTATCATCAAAGTTAGCATCAGCATCCTCTGGCTTGTGAACTTCCTTGCCAGTGTTATCTATCCCATCAGCACCATCCTGCTGTTGAGCATTCTGATTGGCTTCTGCCTGCCTGTCCATGTCATCAAGGGGAAGTACTAAATTGTGGTCATTTTCAAGGTCTTCCTGTGCAGGAACATTCATGACATTCACAGGATTTTCACGACTGTTCACATTTATTTGACCAGTCTGGGGTGCGGCATTATTTACTGTGTTGAGTCTTGAGTTAATGCCATTAAGATTATTGCTGTTATGATCATTATTTGACAGCTGCTTATTCTCTTGAAAAACAAGATTATTACCACCACCAACACCAATACCACCACCACCACCCATGCCATGGCTAGGTTTGTCTTGGGGTTGCAGAGGAGACAAAATACCCACAGTGATTTGCTCAAGTGAATGAGCTTCTTTAGGTTGTTCCGCTACCTGTTTCTCTTGTTGCTGCTGTCCACCTTGAGGAACTGTCCCTTGATTGGGTTGTTGCTCATGTCCAGCTAATACAACAACAGCAAAATTAGTAAAAATAGCATTTCCTAGTGAAATTAGGTTTTTATGAATGCTTACCAAATAAGAATACTAGCCTATCAAATGGCTTCACATTTATTTGTGAGCCCACATAGGGCCCTTGGACACTCCCAGAGAGAGTTAAATGATAAAAAAAACTCACCTATTGTGAGAGTGATACAAGATACAAGCAGGAAAAATGGAGGATGGGAGAGCAAATGTGCATGTTCATCTAGTATCTAGTACTTTTTAAAGTAAGAGAAAAATGTATTTGATTTTTTAAAAATCCATTTTTCCTCTTATACAACCATATAAGCATACTAGAAAAGAATAACGAATAGTTAGGAATTTATTTTAAAAAAAGATAACTTGTTTTATATAAATATAGAGCATGAAGAATATAAAAGCAATAAAAGTTAGAGAAAACCTAATCATGATTAAAGTGGTATATTAAGCAATTGCTATCAGATTCAAAGACAGCCTAGATGCTAAAACAAACATATCTTGCAAACAGAATCTATAAAATAAATATACTCCATCCCAACACCACTATAATTCCTTCAATAATATTCTTTTAAAAAGCCAAGCTAGAGAAAAAAAATACTCTACTTTATGATGGGGTCTAAGAGAATCTGAACAGTGACCTTGAACATGAATATAATCATCCCTGATAATATGCTTTAAACAAGATGTCAATGCCTGACTTCAAAATCCAGGAGAGTAAAGGCAGAAAAATATATAGACTTAATACCTCTAAAAGAACGTGCTCTTTACAAGAATATTTTTAATGTTCTAAGTAGGTCCTGCAAGACAGACATTATTTTCTTTCAAACTTTGCAAAGGAAAGATAATAACTGACTAAATAACTTGACCAGAAAGTCCACCTTTTGCCTGTTACTTCTAGATCCCTAATGAAAGGGAAAATGAAACAATTTTAGAATTTCTTTCTCTCTCTAGGTCAATCTCTGTACAAGTGTATGATTGTGTGACATAAAAGTGCAAAAAACAAAGTGGATTAAATCTAATTATTAAAAGGCTACAAGAGGGCCTAGTGCTCACATAAAAACATAGATGAAAATTATAAAAGTGTTGATGCTACAGAAGTCTGAAATACTTTAAAAAAGCTTATATTTCTTTTGAAACTAAGAAAGTAAGGTTGAGATATATTTTATCAGAATTTTTTTTCAAATAAGCAATATAATTATCTCTTTACAATGAATATATTTTCTTTATTAACCTAAATTATTAACTTAATCTGGACAATATTTATTTAAAATGAGGTAAAAAGAACTATAATTTTGTCTTGTTCACCTTCATGAGAGTTATCTTTCTGCAATATAGTGCCTTTGGAAAATGTAATAAGTAATTCATGATATATCATCATTTTATATTTAACAATTTATTAATTTCTTTGTCAAATTAGTTTTTTTGAAGCTAAATATTTCCGAATACAATAAATAAATCTGAAAAAAATTAGCATATGAATATTCTGACAGTACTGATTGTTTAAACAGCATATGGCATTTATGTATGACAGTTGATGTTCAGTAAAAGAATTAAAGTTTTGGATATGATTTATGTGGAAAGAAAATGTGACCAAAAATATGCCTTTTAAAAAAAATTCTTCATAAAATTGATAAAAGATGAAAGGGATATAGAATGTTGCTTTAATGTTTTACCACTTATAAGAAAATCTTGACACAGTAAATCTGTTGGATTATTTACAACAATGAAAATGAAAGAAAATAACTATACGTATGCAGCTCACAAAAAGATGTGCCATTAGTTTTAGTTCAAAATGAATGTTTTATAAATATAATTACAAAAATAAATAAACATAAATTCAATCTTATGTATCTTTCACATTAATTCTGAATATGTAGAATATAAATAAATTATATTTCAATGCTTTATTTTAAAGAAAACACATTTCCATTGTGGTGCACTCGTCCTGGGAAAATATATATCAGCATGTTTGACAATAAATTTGACAGATTTTATCAGAAGATATTCTGGTGTAAATGTGTTAGCAAGCATGAAGCTTTAACCCTAAATCACAGGATCTGCTGGTTCTTTGGCTTCAGCTGTTTCAAATGTTTTTCTATAGTAATGAACATTATGTAGTAAACAAAACTTGGGAAATAGGCAAACACTAACTTTTCATTTTGATTAATAGGAAAAAAATATATTACACATAAAATCAAATGATTACAAAAACAATGTAGCATCTGAAATATTCCCTCTGCTAAATGTATCAATGTTCAACTGTGTGGCAGTTCTTCTGTAAAAGACATTAAGTAAAGACTGCTATTTTGATGTTGACCATTTCAAAACCCTAATATAATGTACAACTGTAGTCTTTTGTGTTTATTGTCATTTCAGTGAATACTAAAAAAATACCAAAAGAAGAGAAATATGACATTTACATCATGAGATAGTTATTATGCTGTTTTATAATCATTATATAATCTAAGCTTAAAGCCAAAACAGTTATTACAATAAAAAAGAAAACACTGATATGCTAACAAACCTTGATTCTGGTTATCAGCAGGATTTTGTTGTTGACCATCAACAGGCTTATTACTACAAGAATATAAAAATAACTTTGAAAAACAAAGGAAAACAAAACAAAACAAAAAAATAAGAACTAAATTTCTTCTACAGTTATCTGTTGTTTCACACTTTATGAATGTTACAAAGCCAAACTATTGAATATAAGCAAAGACCACAAAGCTAGTGGTTTCTTAATCAAGACTATAAGTAACACTTAGAATTTTAGATTAAAGAATTATCAAAAATGATGCAAGAATGCCTATCAAGTTTTGTTATAGTGGAAGATACAATCAGCATGCTAAATATTATCAATAATAACTACTACTAATAATAATGTGTCACTAAACATAAGACAAATTAAACACACAAAATAAGAACCATGATCACAAACAAGTCTTCAGTATCAAAGTTTAACTGTTGTCATTTATTTTTAGCTTAGTTTGTGCACGTGCAGACCACTTCTGTAGGAAGCAAGGGACCAAGTTAAGTGAAGTTCTGGTCTATGTGACATCTGCAATGTGTTTGCTAAATGTACTAGATATGTTCAAAAATTAAAGTTATGTGATTACAAGATTTTATGCAACTGAAAAGACCTTTACAAATTCAGTTTTATGACTTTTCTTGCTGGTTCCTCTCAAACTTTTCACTTGTTAACAATGAAGGCAGATTTTCTTTATATTTAAAGGAAAAAACATTTGGAAGTATATTGTGATATAGTAGGATTCAGATGTTCTCTAATGTTAGCATGGCAATAGGCAGTGTCTTTGGAATGTTTATGATACTGACAAAACATTTAATGTTATTTAAATAATTAAAATTTGCTATAACTCTAGGAGCAGAACAAAGCCATGGAGGATAACCATTGTGTTAGTATCTGCTGAGAATAAATGTTTATATTTTATCTTACGGGGTTATTTAATTTCTTTCAGATTATTACTGAGCCATTTACAACAAGCACCATATCTTATGCTTGATTATGACCAACACTTATTTGTTTTTTAATAAATTTGAATCAATGACAAATTATTTTTGATCCAGAATACAAAATTAATATTATTTATAATTATGTCAATGAATTAGCAGTTCACTAATTCAGGAAACTGAATGAGTTATTTCATCTTAGCCATTTCTTGTTAGCCATGTGCTAAGTAAAAAAATAATCTTTTAATTTATCTACTTTCCAACTATAAATGTGTTATCTTATAAAATATATATTTTTTAGCATTGTTTCTTTTTTTATTACAATGAACCATTCAGTTTCCATTCATTTTACTGTATTGTTTTTATGACATACACATATGGCTCATTTCTGGGGAAGTGTACCACAAAGAGTGAGTCCATTTGAAATGTGTTTTCTTAAAAATAAAGCATTGAAATACCACGTGTTTATATTTTATATATTCAGAATTGATGTGAGAGATACATAAGATAGCTGCGTGAATATGTTTATTTATTTTGCAATACAAAGTTGTTTTGAACTGATGGCACCTCTGTTTGTTATAAGGATATATATAGTAATTTTCTCATTTTTACTGTTATACATAATTCAACAAACTGACCAAATCAAGGTTTTCTTTCAAGAAGCAACAATACATTAAAGCAATATTCAATATTCCTTTTATCTGCAAAATAGTCAATTTTGTAAAGAAATAATATTTTTAAATGGTAGATTCTTTGCAGTTCTTAGTTTCCACATAAATCGTATCCAAAACTTTTATTCTTTTACCAAAGTGTGATATGTCAGATGAACATGTCATGTGCATTTAATTAATTTTTTACCAGTATTCATATGCTAATGTTTTATTCATTATTTCAGAAATATTCAGCTTTAGGAAAACTAATTTGACTTCGTTTCTTCTTTATCACGTTACAATAGAATTAATAATTTTGTAAATATAAATTACTGATGATAATATCGCAAACTACTTCTTACATTTTTCAAAGGCACCATTTTCTGAAGCTAACTCTCATGTCATTTTCTCTTGGTGTGATGAGTTTAAGTATCAAATAAAAAATGGTTGTAAAGGAGAGGCAGGAAAATTTTCAGAATCATCGACGTTTCAAATTTGCTAAGATGTCTGATAATCTCGATAAATTTTGATTAAATTAATTAACATCGTAAACAGCTTACATATTTATGTATATATCCGTGTGGTTTCTTTTGCATTTAAATTTTCACACAGCTATATGTGTGTTTTAAACCTGAGCGAGTAAGGGTAGAAAAAATATTACATTCAAGAATAAAAATATCACAATTAGGATTACTATTATATTAAAAAAACATTATATTTAAATAGATACTTTGCTTATTACTCAATATTATCTTTGCAGCATAATAATTTAGCTAGTTTTATGTTTAGATGAAAAAACCAGAGCTTTTATGATGCATGATAATCTTGTTAGTATTGTTTCCATGTTTGTGAAGTTGTAGTTTTATATCGTATTTTAAAATAAAAATGTGTGCCCTGATTAAGTTAATAATTTAGGTTAATAAAGAAAATATATTGGTGGTAATGAGATAATTATATTGCTTATTTTAAAATATCTTTTAAATATTTTTCCTGGTAAAATATTATTTTCTAAGTTTTCAACAGAAACACATGCTTTCAACAGATTTCAAACTCGTATAAAATTAACATTATTATAATTGTTATCTTTTTATTTGAGAATTAGGCCCTGTTGTACACTTCTAAAATAATTAGATTTAATTCACTTTATATTTTTGCACTTCATATAACAGAATGGTACACTTTCCCAGAGAATGAGCAATATGGAAATCATATTAATATATTGCTACAGCAACAATCAATTTTTTTAGCCAAATAA
This sequence comes from Sinotaia quadrata, assembly GCA_028829895.1. NCBI lineage: Eukaryota > Metazoa > Mollusca > Gastropoda > Architaenioglossa > Viviparidae > Sinotaia > Sinotaia quadrata. The sequence goes on along the minus strand of CM054177.1, from coordinate 124,058,326 downwards.
ATTTACAAATTTAAATAATTATCCAACTTATTTTTAGTTTAAATTTATGTATGTATTTTAAAGATGAAAAGATAGTGAAAATATAGCATTGTAATTTATTTTTAGTTTAATTTATGTATGTATTTTAAAGATTAAAGATAGGGGAAATATAGCATTATAATTTATTTTTTTAGTCTTAGTTTAATTTACGTATGTATTTTAAAGATTAAAGATAGTGGAAATATAGCATTGTAATTTGATGGAATATTCAATAACAATTAGTGAATAAAAGCAATAATGCCAGATACATTTACAAACTTCCTACTAAGTGCAGAGAATAATTAACAACAAAAATCAACACTATGGATTCTAGCCAATTATGATTTTTAATTAAAAAGGGTTTGGCTTGTGATTTTTAAATAAGTTTCCTTTAATGTGCATTGTAAAGAAGAGGCATGAGAAAAGCAATAAATTCAGAATAAATTGACAAAAATTAACAATATCATGTCATTCAAAAAATAACAAACAATTATGCTAAAAACTTTATATCTGTGTTGTTCAGTTCAATTCTGGAAAAAAAAGTTTTATTACAATTTTTATATGCACAGCCAGCAATCTGCAGTAACCCCTGAATGTTTCATTTAAAAACTTCTCTCTCAACAAAAAAAAAAAAAATGGAAGATGGATCCTGCTTCAAGGAAAGCACTTTTGAAGCAATAAGTTTATTAGTAAATTATTTTGTTCTTATGGGATTATATGCTGAAAATAGTTTATTAACACAATATTTTGTGAGATTATTTACTGAATATAGCTTATTAGTATATTTTGTATTGCCTCTATCATTATACACTACATCGGTGTTAACAACAGCTATAATTATGAAACATTCTTTAGATAGTTTACATAGAGTAGCAAGATTAGATTGTTACAGAAGGCTAAATGATACATATAATGTGCTCTTCAAAAATGGATAATGCTAGAGCTACCTTTAAAGATTTAAAAAATATCATTAACCTTTTATTTTATTTATAATTAAGTTTAGAAACACAACGACAATAACAACCACCATAAAACCATTTAATTTTTTTTTTTACCTGCAAGTGTTTTAAATCCTAAACCTCTAACTATGACATTTTATATAACTCAAATATCTACATACCTTTCTACCAAACTGTCCATACCGATAGTCTTCAATGCTCCCATGACAGTTTCTTTATTGAGCACTTTGAATAACTCCTGCACCAACTGATTCAAGGGCTCCTTGCAAGAACTAGGGTTCACAAAGAAGGTCACACAAAACAATAAAATTACTTTTTATAAAAATGACAGTGCTTATAGTGACAGAGGCTAAAACCTGTGATTGCATGCTCATAGACTTACACAAGACTACATTTCCTGAATAGTGCAATCAAAATATATTGTGAATTTGGGTGCAAGAAAATGAAGCTTCATTTAGTATTTTAAAAAAAATCTTTGATGAGTATATTCTTCTATTCTCCTCTAAAACAAATATTGCAGATGTATATATTATACTATATGTTTACAATTGATTCATGATTAAAATTGCATTCTAATTGTAAATTTCAAACAAATTACATTACTACAGATATGTAATTTATTTTATGATTTTTATTTTGGAATTAGTGTTATTTTAATGTTGAATCTTACTTGTTTTAATTTAAAAGACTGCAAAACACTTTAATAAGAACGTGTTAATCACAAAATACACTTAATTAAAAGCATAATGTATAGAAAAAACAGTGCCTCATGACTAGTATCATGTAGCAAGAGCTATAGGCTTGTCTAATAAGTTCAGTTATTAACAAGTGTGCTATTAGAGCCCCTACAGAGTTATCTCTAATTCTTCCCTGTCACTTCTCTCTTTGGACAACATACATGTGCATGGATCCTTCTGTTAATTTGACCTCTTTTCTATTTGTGCTGGGTGTTTCAAAATATCTATTCTGGGCTAATTTAAAAGATTTTTAAAAGGAATGCACATGCACTGAATTTTTTTAGTTTCCACAAACATTAACTGCACCCCACACCCACAGATCTCCATCTCTGTGTCTGCATCCCAAAAAAGTTATATGGAAACAATGCACACCCAGTCCTCAAAATCATTTAAAATTCTTCAAATCTCTTAACCAAAGATCTGCATTTTGCTGCTTTTCCAAGAGTATCCAGGCCCAATATATCATCTAAAAATAAAACTGCAATTGCTGGAGTACAAGAAATCTTTTCACTGTAAGAATGAGGACTTTCTTCATGTAAAGGGTCTGTGTAAGAAGTATTTAAAATTTTTAATCACAATGTTATCTGTAAATAGATATATGTCCGCAGTTTCACTCACGTAAATGTTGGTTTTCTGAATAGGTTGCTTAAAATTATTTTAAATTACATTTGTTTGGCCATGCTCACATCAATGTTAGCAGCATACAGACTATTAACTATAATTTTTTTTTAATTTACAAAGGTTGATTTAAATATATATAATAGTGTGAGTCTTGTTATCTAGGCATAAATGAAGAGATTTTTGCTGCTGTTGACCCTGGAGCTCGTAAAATACACCTGTCCACATAAGAAGCATGAGACTGAATTAAGATTTGATCTCCTTCAAGAAGGCATTGAAAAATAAGAACTAACTATATAATATAATGCAACACACCAAAATCCAAAATAAAATATTTACTACAGCCTAAAATCTAATGAGAATGAGAAATGCAGTCTGAGTGAAATAAGAATTGTCTACTGTGAACAGAGGTCACAGCAATGTATTAGTCAAGGCCTGCACACTTGTGCTTTATTTATAATGGAAAATGTTCATAGTTTAAGGGCTACTGGTGAGCCACCTTTTAGGACAGCATAATGTTATATAGCCTATCTTAATTCTTAACACTATGGTATACAATGTCTGATGAAAATCTGTCCAGTACTAAAAGCCCACACAAACCAGAGCAATTTTATTAAATGTATAGATGTCTATATGTCATACGAGAAGATTACAAGGGTGCACAGAACAATGCAATGTTATGACACAATGTACATGTACATGTACTAGATTTATGACTCAATGTACATGTACTTGTTTATGACACAATGTACCTGTACTTGTTTATGACATAATGTATGTGTACTTGTTTATGACACAATGTACAAGTACTTGCTGATAATTGTAGTTCTAATTCTATTTACCAAAATTCTCTTTATTACCTATCAAATCCACTCTAAACAGGCAATAAAAATAAACTATTTATTATGTATGAATTTGTTCTGTGTGCATAATCAAATTACAACAATACATTCAACATTAAAAATATTACTCACCAATCAGTTTAGTTGCATTAAGACTGGCTATGATACCGTCATTTACTTAACTGATATTAAAGACTGCTTTTCTGGCCAAATGGTTGATACTCATAAGTAGTGATTGTATTGTGAGCCGCAAATGGCATAAACTGAAGAATGTCAATGTCAACGGAGGATAGAGTTTTCATGATTTTAATTAACAGGGTTACACTAAAGAACCTTGTATGACTTCCATGATTGCATTCCCATATACATTCAATAATATTTGATGCCGTTACACTGTCTACAGGAGTGCTACATTTCCACGTAGATTCTTCATCAATAACATTTGATGTCATTACATTATCGAAAGGAGTGCCACATTCCCCCAGATTTTTCATCAATAACATTTGATGCTAATACACTATCTATAAGAAAGATAAAAGAAAACAGGAGAATATTATTGTAAAAAAGATTTTTTTTTAAAAATTAACCTACTGGTCTTTAAAGCTACCTAAAAGCTTACTTAGTATCACATACTGGTGAAGGTATCTCCAGAAATTCTACTGAAAATAATTATTTTTTATCATAAACAGATGGAAATATCTCGGAAATATCTCCTGAGACACTAAAGCTTCTTTTTTTCAAACAGATGGAGATTTCTCTTGAAATACTAAAGAAATACTTACTTTTTATCACAAACAGATGGAGATTTCTTCTGAAATACTAAAGAAATACTTACTTTTTATCACAAACAGGTGGAGATTTCTCTTGAAATACTAAAGAAATACTTACTTTTTATCACAAACAGATGGAGATTTCTTCTGAAATACTAAAGAAATACTTACTTTTTATCACAAACAGATGGAGATTTCTTCTGAAATACTAAAGAAATACTTACTTTTTATCACAAACAGGTGGCGGTTTCTCCAGTGATTCTTTGAGTTGATTCTTCAACTGTTCTATTTCCCCTGTTAAGAGATGGATCAAACGCTTCATTATAATCATATTAGAATTAACAATGAGAAGAAGAATTACGCATACTAGTAGAATTACTAAATATAACACACTCTCTGCAGTATGCCAATTTAAGCTAACTCATTACAAGAATTTCCATATTATAATTCAGTTTCAAGAAAAATAAATCTAATTTGAAGTTATTTAAAGCATTTCAGTTTCAAGAAAAATAAATTTAATTTTCTGATAAACCATAAAAAAGCAAACAAATGAGAAGCCCTAGACATTTCTAAAATAACTTCTTTTTCTCAACTCAAAATAATTTAATCTAATTATTTTATATGCTCAGTGTCTGCTTCCGAATGACATAAATTATACCCCATAATAACATATACTAAATCTAAAATCAGCAGTTGTCAACGAAATCTAGCTTAAACTAGAATGAATAAATAAGAGTAAACAGCAGCCCAACCAAACTGAAACCACCCTGCAAAATAAATATGTAAACTATGAGAATGAAACCAAATGAGAGTTGTACATGGATTTATCATAGGTACAAACCTTTCCATTGCCCTTCCTGTTGCTGACACTTCTCCAAGTCTTGTGAACACTTAGTCTGCAATGGACAGATATTAAAATATACACAGCAAATAAAGAGAAAATAATCTCTGGAACACATACAAATTTACTGCAAAACACAGATACATACTAGAAAGTACATGCAAATATATGAAATGAGGAAGAATAACCAATATCACTAACTGTGAAATCAAAACCATTTCATTTTCAAACAAACAAATTCAATATTTAACTAATACTTTAATAGTTCTTTTAATTTTATAGAAAAGTGCTAAATCTAATTCTCTCTAATACTTTCAATTTTGAATACCAAAAACTACACTAGCTAACATAGTAACACTAGATTCAAGTAGTGACTAGTTGCAACTACAACAAATAAAAGATTTTTTGTGCCGAATGCTTTGTGCAGAAACCTTTTTAAATTTCTGGATATTTTACTATTCTAATACTTTTGTAATACTAATAGGCATTGTAATTTGAAAACACACACACTTTTTAATATATAATAATAAATATTTCTTAAATGATGTACTTTCAGTTTCACTAGGTTGAGTGCATTCTTCATACAGATAGTGAGATACACACACTTTTTAATATTTATTGAAATTATAATAAATATTTCTTAAATGACGTACTTTCACTAGGTTGAGTGCACTTTTCAACCACATACACACACTTAATATATATAATAAATATTTTTAAATGACCTACTTTCACTAGATTGAGCGCACTCTTCACATTCATGTGTGTTTTATATATATATATATATAATAAATATTTCTTAAATGACATACTTTGAATGCACTCTTCACATTGTTCAATTTACATTATTTAATGTTGAATAGCTCAAAGTTAAAAAATTATCTCTTAAGCGGACAGATCCATTTGCTAGTCATATTCATTAAATTTAGTGAGCATTTATAAATTTGCACTTTAAATCGGTTTAACTATGACAGTATGAGTATGAATCCATTATTCTCTAAAACTGTAAAAGTAAAAATTGGGTAAATAAATATACATGATGCAAAGGAAATGATAAAGAGAGAGTGTTGTTGGAGACTGTAAAGTGCATGTCAAAGGCTGAGAAAGTCAACTGTGCTATATTTTTAGATTTAAGAAGGGTAACTAAATGTTGAGCATCACTAACAACACACTATATCAGCTTTGAACAAAATATCCACTGGTTTCTATGGATGACTAGCAAACAAGATAAAATACATCAATGCAGTATACCTTTGACTATATTTGATTATTGTAGTATAAATATAAATAATATGCAACTGCAAGTGCATTAGAGCGCTAACCTAAACCACTGATCTCCTCTAATCACTGAAGCAAATAATGTAAAGTACATTGATGCACTCTTCCCCTTCCTCTGACCAGTGTAGCAAATATAAAATATATCCATATACTATCCCACTGACTTCCTCTGACCAGTGTAGCAAATATAAAATATATCCATATACTATCCCACTGACTTCCTCTGACCAGTGTAGCAAATATAAAATATACCCATATACTATCCCACTGACTTCCTCTGACCAGTAGCAAATATAAAATACACCAATGCACTATCCCACTGGCTTCCTTTGATCAGTGTATCAAATATAAAATATTTCCATAACACCCCCACTGGCTCCTTCAATCACTGAAGCAAATATAAAATATGTAAAATATACCAATGCACTATCCCAGTGGCTTCAATCAATGAAGCAAATATAAAATATACCAATGCACTATCCCAGTGGCTTCAATCAATGAAGCAAATATAAAATATACCAATGCACTATTCCACTGGCTTCAATCAATGAAGCAAATATAAAATATACCAATGCACTATCCCACTGGCTTCAATCAATGAAGCAAATATAAAATATACCAATACACTGTCCCACTGGCTTCAATCACTGAAGCACATATAAAATATATCAATGCACTATCTCACTGGTTTCTTTTGATTACTGTAACCAATATAAATTACACTAAAGCACTATCAATTGGCTTCCTTTGTTTACTGTAACCAATATAAATTACACTAAAGCACTATCACATTGGCTTCCTTTGCTTACTGTAACCAATATAAATTACACTAAAGCACTATCACACTGACTTCCTTTGTTTACTGTAGCAAAATTAAAATATATCAATGCAGTATCCCACTGGTTTACTTACTGTAGCAAATATTTCAATGCAATATCCCATTGGCTTCCTTTCTTTCCTGAAGCAAATATAAATTACACTAATGCACTATCCCACTGGGTCCCTTTGTTTACGGTAGCAAATATAAAATATATAAATGCACTATCCCACTGGCTTCATTTTTTATAACAAGTATAAAATACACTAATAATGCATTAACTTCCTTTGACCATTCAAGCCATCAAGGTTCAAAAAGGTAACAAAAACCAATAAACACATATTGTTAACAATAAACACATAAACACTTACACACAGAGACTACATATAACTAGGATAGAGGTTATTAGTTTTGCTAATACTTAGTACTAGTAGTAGTAGAGTGCAGGGCAGCAGAACTCCATAATAACTACTCACTTTGATAGTCCAGCCAAATCCAAAGATCTATACCCCTTGGGTGCAGCTCTTTCAAGTCACTGGGCTTAAACTTTTCATTGCATCTGATTTCCTTCTAGATTTAAGATTGTTTATTCTAATCTTATTTGCTACTGGCAATATAATCTTTGGCTACATTCTTGGATCTCACGGCAATATATTAGAAAGGTAAAATCACGGAAAAACACAATCAAAATTCTTTACACTCAAACCAGAATTAATAAAGGCCTTGTTTGTGTGTATGTGTATGCAGTGATGTGCAAAGGGCCCCTGTACACTGAATATATTGTCAGTGTTGGACCCCCACATAATAATCATGACCTCCAAAATGATGGTCAATGTGTGGATATGGTCACTAAGCATATTCATGTTAAAACACTTTTTTTTGCATCCAAGTTGATTGTTATAATTTATAATGGTAATTATATGAATTCATTGTGGATCTATGGAAAGTGATTCGTTAAGCACATTGCATAAACCATTAAACTGGGGTCCACTAAATAGAGTATGACCACCAGCAAAATAGTTATAACAAAGAAAACGTACAACCACCAATAGCCATAGATGCATTAAGATTAAATCATATGAGAGAGAAAGTGAAACAAACCTAAGTGTACAATCATTAAGAGTGCTTGTGTATGAATCTTAGTATAAAAGAAGTCAACTAAAGCACAAGGATTTTACTGATTAACCAAACATCCAAACTTAAAAACTGATTAGTAAACCAACGTGCCATACTGAATATAAAAAACGTTCCAGAGATCTGCAATCAAAATGTGTTTTTAAAAACTTTTAAAAACTTTATGCAAGTATATGTGCATGTTATAATTACAAAATGAAGAGAGATCACTGCTTATCTAAATTATTTAAGCATCATACTAATAATTAATGGCTAGATTCCAACTGAACAAACAACATTGAGTAAATTGTCAGATGATGCAGAATATATTAATGTACTTATAATAAATATGTAATGAAGATGATAATTTATATTTTAAAATTAGTAAGTTCTGTTGATTTTATCTTAAAACTTTAAATCATGATTTCATATTATTAGTAGTATTAATAAAATAGAATATGTATATATAAATTAGTTTATACAGGGAGTAATCATCCCACAGTGTCAGGAAATCTTTTCATCAAAAGAATAGATTTACACTTTTACAAAGCTAAACTATGGCTTCCTCACCTTAGGTTTCTGATATCAAAAGAATGCCTGATTCACAGTTTCACAAAGATAAGTAAGCTACAGCAACAAAAGTCTTAGGATTTGACATCAAAAGAATGTCCGATTTACATAATTAGTGTTAACTGTTATTATGGGATGTAAGCTACAGCTGCTAAGTCTTAGGGTCCCACAACAGATGGGAGAATGAAATATTTTATCTATACTGCAACATCTGGAACAGACTGACACTTGATCCAAAAGAGAGACGTGTACAGAAGTGGATTTAATTTTCCCTTCCTGATTTTGTATATTTCTACTGACATTTCAGATTTTTTAATGGTTAGTTCTCTTGGTGTTTTGACAATACTGCTTTACTGATTCACACTGCTTAATATGACAAAAAGTACAACTTATATTATATTATAATTTATATTATATACTAATTACTATACAGGTGGACACAAACAATAACAATTTAACCAAGTATTATTATGCATATGACCTTAACACTCCTAACTCACCCATTCTGATTCAAAGTACAAGCAGAATATTAATTTATTTCCAACTAAAGAATTTAAGTATTTATTTATAACTATATAAGGTTTAGCTTTTCCATACCAATTACTGAATTAGCCAGATGGAGTATATATGAAAAATAAAATAAATCAGCAGTGAGTATGTCATTAGTTTCATGGAAGCAATGTTTCCTCATTTATCAAGTCATATATTCTGATTCTATGTCAAATACCATTTTACTCTTTTTTGTGACAACGGCCTATTAATCTATACTGTTTTCTATTTTTTTTCCCCTTACATCAAATAATGTTGCAGAATTATGAAAACCTAGTATAGTAGTAATAAAACTAAAATTCCCCTCTGATGTAGTACATTTACTGATCCAGGTGGTATACAAATTATAAATCTCTGTTACAGTGTTAGCATAATATTATTAATAATTATTATGTCCTAATTTCTTCATATTGCATCCTTTACAGCTTCAGTCAAAGAGTGTGATGTAGGATAAAACTTAAAAGTAACAAATGTAAAATGGGTTAGAATTTTCAAAGTTTAGTTAACAAAATAAGTTTAATGGAAGGTCATGCAGACAGCTGTAAGGGTATAACTGAACAATGGTTTTGTGCATATCTTGTGACTTTATAATAAATTACCAGTAATTATTACTGTTCAATTATATTCTATTTTAGATTATTGTATTTGTACTATTTATTAAAACACAATTAAGACAATACAGCCCCCTTTTTTTTTATATCCTTTTAATTTTTTTCCAAATACAAAGTGAATAAATCAATCTGCACTCACTAGATTTCAAATAAGTGGTGGTGGTGGGGATAATCATATTTTTCATGGGCAACAGCCACTCATCATCTTTTCAAATCAAATGAGGTATAAATCTTTTCATGTTATGTTTGTATGCAGTAGCCATAGTCTTTTGCTACTGAATGGAGGTGACTGGTCTCAACTGTTAATTTTAGAGAATCACTCACCTGCTTTCAAATCAAGGCAAAAGCTGCCTTCACACACTCACAAACAAAAATTGTAGCTAGGTATTCAATCCATGCTTCAAGTGACTCTTTCTCTCTAGTAGTATAAGGATTTAAACAATTTATTTAGAACTCTCTAAATGCCAACACTGCTAATTCTACAAAGCCTATAGTAGTATAAAGTTGAAACTTGGACTGATACTATCAACTCAATGCCATGATTAAAATAAATATTTTTTTACAAATCTAAGTGCAAACACTTTTACTGAATTTAATGTCTTAAAGTCTAAAAATATTTTTATTTAATTTTTAAAATCCAGATGGATTCAAGCTTTGTGTGCAAAAGTGAGTGACTTCACTGTGCTATATAATTATAAATAATTATCACAACTCTATTACATCTGAGTCCCCTGTTATTATTTTTTTTCAAATAAATGTGTGCCTATAGCCCTATACAATAAATTACAATAGCTTCTAAGATTAACAGAATAATTATTTGATATAGAAATAATATTTACTCTTTAACATTTGTTATGTTAGTAAAGTGGATTAAAAAATAATATTTTCTACTTTTAAGTGCAATATTGCTGCTTTAATAATATATTTTGATCAAAATCAAATGGCTTTTTTTAAATAAAAAAAAACATTTTCTACTTTCAAGTGCAGTATTATTAATATTAAATAAAAGTACTTGCTGTTATATAGTGTTTTAAAAAACAAACAAAGTATTGTGTTTATTCTACTATATTTTCAACTGTTTAATATATATATATACTTATATACTCTATATTTATATATATATATTCTACTATATTTTCAACTGTTTAATATATATATACTTATATACTCTATATTTATAACCGTAGTATATAAACATATATGGTAGCAGGATGTATTTATAACCATTGACAAAAGTTTTAAGAATATAGCATTTGATCAAATAAGAGCTTGGGTGTCAAAGAGCCATATTAATTATTTCCAGTATCTGCTGTAGGCTTTGTTTGTCTGAAAGAAAAGCAAAGGACAAAAGTACGACCATAGAATTTATAAATACCTGAGATATCTTATTTTTTAAATTACTTAACTGAAAATATCAAATTTAACTAATATTTATAATAAATTGTCTATAATAAATACTTTTATGTGCAGTGATTTACATCCAGAGTATTGGTAGGCCTATAGTAAGAGTTAGCCTATATATTGTTACCTGTTACTGAGTGTTACACTTGTTTATAATGGAAGCGTACATACCATCACATCGCTCGAAGTTTTAATATCCTCTTTCAAAGAATTAACTTTATCACTTAATTCCGACACTTTTTTCTCTTTCTCAGACAATGAATTTTCAAGATCACTCTGCCTTCCTTGTACATCAGCTAATTTTGACGCGAGATCAGCTGCTCTTTTCTCTGCTGTGTTATGTTTGTCTGTTACGTCCCGAAGATCAATCTGTATAATGTCGTACTGTCTGGTCAATTCTCCATGCTGACTGTGCAAACTCCAGTACTTATAAGCAATAAAAGAAAGAACAACAATAAATGCAACAATAATAAATGAAGGAGTGCGGCTTGGCGGTCTCATGCTGGCTCGTCCGTTTCCAGTCATTTCACTGGAATTGTATTTGTGATAGCTTCCTTACCTAAGTGTTTACGTGTATGTGAAACGGAGAGCTTTCACTTCCCATCGTCCTTAGCGGAGATCAATCTTTTCACCCAAATGAATTCAAACGAACCCAAATATATGTTTGATTCTCTAAGATTATGCACATGCATATTATGTATGTGTTATACACGACGTAGATATGATAAATAAACGTGTTCTTATATGTGAGTGTTTGTTTGTGTGTGTGTGTGTGTGTGTGTGTGTGTGTGTGTGTGTGTGTGTGTGTGTGTTTGTGTGTGTGTGTGTGAATCAATAAAAAAAATGTTTGTGAACTTATTATTGAAATAAGTTCGATTTTATAGCCTAAGCTAAAGTTACAACAGCATCCAAAAACACGATTAAAGTTAAATGAACCAAACAATGTTGGTATAAGCATATTTTAAAGTAAATTTAAAATGTACATCAACTGTATATAGAAGTATTGTTGTTGATTTTGATGACTAGTGGTGAAGGTCTGTGTCAGTGTTCTCTTGTATGTGTTATTGTACGAGAGTGCATGCGCGACAATTCAAGTCAGAGAGAAATGAGTTCACTCTACTGTACGTAATTCATTGTAAAGCATAATGTATCGGATCTGCTGATCGTCTAACTAAATACCTTGTTTGCACCCAAACGAAGTATAGTTGAACATATTCAGTCTGAGGGTAAATAACTTTTTTTTTCTAATCAGTACAACAGATAAAAGCCTAATATTTTTATATATCAACTGATTTATAAAAGAGATACAGTTACATATCTTCATTTATATATTGCATATACAGATAATAATAGACTTTAAATGACCAAACATTCTCAAAATATATAGGCATTTCTGCACTTTTGGCATTAAAATCTCTGTTCACTTTTCATGTAATTATAATGAGGGTGTGGACTCTATTCATTCAAACTATAATGAGTTATTATTCTTACTGCATAAACTAAGATAAGAGAAGACACTGTTCTTTTGTTATATATTTTTTCCTATTTGACTAGATAAATATTTTCATTAAATTATTTTTTTTAAATACAAGAGTGCATTTCTTTTCTGTTTAGCTTTAGTTTCAGTAAATTATTTTGTTAAACATTTTCAATTTTCTCTAACACTGATTTAATCAATGTAAAACTTTGCGCTGAATAACACTTTGTTTCTTTGATCACCATGGGATGAGTCTAATTATGCAGGCTACTTTATCTCATTTTGCCTGGAATATTATATAACAGACAATAAAATAATAATCAGCTATGCTATATATCAACAGTTTTTCTGGGCATTCTAGAGAAGAGGAAGGAAATTAAACCCAAATGAGGATGGACATCACTCATGAACCCACTTACTCATCACTCCAAAAACATTCTATATCCAGTTCGTATAGTATTGCAAGGTGTTACATCACAAACATATTTTGAAGAAATAATTTTATCTGAAAATCAGAAGTGATCTGTAAGAAAATAGCACAAAAAAGATATGGTTACAAATAAAAATATTTACAGAGAGTAAACTATGTGGGAAAATTAGGTTATTTAATGCTCTTACTTTAGATACACACTCCAAAAGTCTGCAGTCACCGTAAGAGTTTACTGATATGAACTGAGAGTTTAGGTTATTTAATGCTCTTAGAGTTTACTGGTTTACTGATATGAACTGAGAGTTCATATTTATATATATAACTTAGAGTTCATATAGTTATTTAAACGTCTGCAGGTTCCCTTAAAATAGTGCGCTGTCGATATTGTCTTGAGATAGCCATGAAAGTTCATTTGATAGGTTTTTACCAATATAAATAACGTCATTGTGAATTATAAACTGAATTGCGATAGAGACTGTTAAAAAATAAAATGTAGTCCCCACCAGTGGCTAAGCAAGTTTTTGGGAGGCTTTTGTGCAGAGCTTTGATTTCGAACGAAATAAAAAAAAACGTTGTTGCCCTCAACAGACTCCGCTCGTTGCCAGAGACCCCAATGACCGCCGGGGTCCTTGTGCATTGCACAATCTATATTGCTACGCCAGTGATCCCCACCCATCCCACACTTTTTTACTGTCTGAGGAAACATTGTGACAGGGAAGTGTCACGTGTCAATAAACAACTAAGCCTGAAAGAGAATATTGTGAGTGAATGCTAGAAATTGATTAAAATTCAATCTGCCAAGGTCGTATACTGCCCCCGTTTAGCGCCGCCACCTCTCCCTCATAGAGTATGTTGCGACGTGCACACTTTGATTTCGAAAACGCGCACAAAATTCGAGTCCTATTCCCGGCTCCATTTGCTAATGCATAGTTACGACGTGCACACTTTGATTTGAACGCGCACAAAATTCGAGTCCTATTAGCGGCTCCATTTGCTAATGCATAGTTACGACGTGCACACTTTGATTTGAACGCGCACAAAATTCGAGTCCTATTAGCGGCTCCATTTGCTAATGCATAGTTACGACGTGCACAGATTGGCAATACAGAAGGGGAACGCTGTCGCATCTGTTCTCAATCAATACTGCTGTTGGGCGGAAAGATTTCGATCCGTGAGGCAAATGTTACATTTTTCTAAAATGCTGTGTAAGATATAAAACAACAAGTATGACATTCGACGTTTATATAGCTCTAGGCCAAGGTGTAAACGAAACTTAAATACGATTCAACATGTAATTGAAGCATAACTGCAATTGAAAATTTAAATAAAACAACCACTAATGAAACTTATTATGTAAACCCAACATAATAATAGCTCCAGGTGTAAAAATATTTCATGGTATAACTGAAACATTACTCATGTACATTTCAAGGTATAACTGAAACATAACTCCAACTCAGAGTGTAAACAAAACATAACTCCAACTCCAGGTGTAAATGAAACATAACTCCAACTCAAGATGTAAACAAAACATAATTAACTCAAGGTTAAACAAAACATAACTAACTCAAGGTGTAAACAAAACATACTTCCAACTCAAGATATACACAAAACATACTTTCAACTCAAGATATAAACAAAACATAATTCCAACTCAAGATATAAACAAAACATACTTCCAACTCAAGATATAAACAAAACATACTTCCAACTCAAGATATACACAAAACATACTTTCAACTCAAGATATAAACAAAACATAACTCCAACTCAAAGTGTAAACAAAACATAATTTCAACTCAAGTTATACACAAAATATAACTCCAACTCAAGGTGTAAACAAAACATAATTCCAACTTAAGATATACACCAAACATAACTCCAACTAAAAGTGTAAACAAAACATAACACCAACTTAAGGTGTAAACAAAACATAGCTCCAACTCAATGTGTAAACAAAACATAACTACTACTATTGTACTTTTTTGTAGGAGTGACGTCAGGTTTAAACTCATATACATCCGTCAGTCTACACAACTTGAAAATTTACCTTTTGTATTCTGTGAAATAGCCGACACTTCAAGTGAAGTTTCTTGTGAGACACCCACACTTTGAGCTGCAGTGTAGGTCTTTGTTTAGTGTCCGATATAAGGGAGAAATCGTCTTTAGGTGGGCAAATGTGATATAACTGAAAAATTCGAAGACAAAATTTAAGTTTTTTTTAAAAAAAAATGAGAGAGTTAGTGCCATACTGTAGCGTGGAGATGCTTCCTTCCATCACCACCTCCCACCCTCTACTGTGCGGGGTCAGTAGTTAATGCGCCAGGCGAGATCTTTGAGGTCAGCGACTCTTCAGAATTTGGCCTTACAATGTAGTGATAGTGCGGTAGGCTTGGTCATGGCCTTAC
Organism: Sinotaia quadrata; assembly: GCA_028829895.1. Lineage (NCBI taxonomy): Eukaryota > Metazoa > Mollusca > Gastropoda > Architaenioglossa > Viviparidae > Sinotaia > Sinotaia quadrata. The sequence continues at coordinate 124,042,887 of CM054177.1, read as the reverse complement.
AATGTAGTGATAGTGTGGTAGGCTTGGTCATGGTCTTAAATGATATTGCGGTGGGGTTGGCCATGACATTACGATAGTACAGTAGGTTTAGTCATGGCCTAACACTGTAGCAAAAGAGCGGTAGGTTCAGTTATGGCCTACACTGTAGAGGTAGTGCGGTAGGTTTGGTTATGGCCTACAGCCCTACACTGTAGAGGTAGTGTGGTAGGTTTGGTTATGGCCTACACTGTAGTGAGAGTGCGGTAGGTTTAGTCATGGCCCACACTGTAGAGGTAGTGCGGTAGGTTTGGTTATTGCCGACACTGTAGAGTTAGTGTGGCAGGTTTGGTTACTGCCTACACTGTATAGGTAGTGCGCTAAGTTTGGTTATGACCTACACTGTATAGGTAGTGCGGTAGTCTTGGTCATGACACTTTTTCGCTCCTGCTTTCCCTCTCAATCGCCTTTCCCTCTATCTCTTTAGAAAGGTTTGTAAGTGCATATATGAGATCAATATGGCCAAATGACTGCTATTGTGAGGGGCTGGAACACACTTCCATCCATCAATCTATACACCCACCCGGGCCTGAGGAGAGGGGGATGCTGCAGCCGGTACATTGTTCGGGGCCGATGGAGCTCAAAGGAGGCCCATGAAGGAGAAATTTTTACATTATACACACATACAAGTGTGTTGAACTTTGTATAAAGGTCCATGCACCTTCTTTGTACGGAGCCCGGATTTTCTCTCGGCGGCCCTGATCCACCTCTACCAATATATATAGTTGCACTGAGCTACTAATTTTACTGCATCGGGAGATAAGGGCTACTACTTTATATTTTTCCATTATTGCAATTATAAACTATTTTCTATGCTGTGAGAGTTTTTCTGTTTAAAAATTTGGTGCTAGATTGTTTTGTAAACCTTTTTAACGTATGCACTCCTCTAAGTATTTTTATTTTTATCCTCTTCTTTAATCCACCATGATTTCTTTCTCTGTAGAAAATGAAAGTAATGGGGAGTGGGGTCACAAAGAAAAACTCACAGAAAAAAAGATCATATGGAAAAGTCACAGGGAGAAAAGTCGCAGGAAATAAAGAACCAAAATGTCATATATAGTCGGATGCTTATTCTATTTATTAACGATAAGTAGGCTATGGCACAAATTAACTGCTCGCTCAAGAAATGCTAGTTTCGAACCCTTTGCAGGGTGAAAGTGAGTGCGCGAGCGAATTTTATGCACTGTATAAATGAATTCTAAGTAAACAAAATATATCGGAATAATCAAAAATAAACTATTTCTGAAACGGTAGGCAGAGAAAATATTTGACCAACTCCTGTCTTGGCCTAGCTGTGGTTCAGGGCTATTAATGCTGCCATTCTACGACCAAGCTGTCAGTCACTTATCTAGTCAGCAACCTGTCTGGGAAATGTTCTCTATAAAACTACAGCTGTTTGAAGCATCGTTCAGCGGAAATAATCGTACAGCGAGTTCTCTGCACAAGCTTTGTTTACGCGATCTAATATTTAGGCATTTTCGATCTATTTGCATGCCACATTCATTAAGTTTTGCGAACCGAGATGTCGACTTGAGAGTTAAATGCCAAATCCGGCATTTTCTGTTCTGATCCATTTACGCAATGTTTGCACGCGAGTCTCGGGGACGCACATATGGCGTAAAGAGAGAACTAACTCACTGTACTGCCGTTATAATTTGAAAAATCAAACCCAATGACTCTCGTCACCTTGTGCTCACTTAATTTACTAATCAATTTGCTATTGTTTTCATTTACAATGTGCTCGGCCAGCATGTTTCGTAAGCGCAACGGACAAATCATCACCACTCTACACTTTCCTCTCACCACCATCATCTACCAACAGTGGCACACCTCGTGCCAAGCAGTGAAATCGGCAGAAGCCGGAAATTGCTATCATCATCATTTAAAAAACAAACAAACAGAAGTGGTCACAACCCGCTACACCGACCTGTGTCCCATTTTTTAAACGTAGAATATATTTGAGATTACCTCTCCTTGTCCATTGAAAGCAACACAATAAGCGGCTTTTGTATTGAGAAATCTTTAGATAAAAAAAAAAAAAAAAAAAGTTTTTTTTTTTTAATCTTTGCAACAACCATAGAAGGAACTCGACAAAATGAATTAGAACACATACATAGTAATAACTAAAGTTTATCTAGTGTTATAAGAAATGAATGCATATATCGTATTGACAGGTTTGTGATTCACGACCTCCATTAAACATGTACATACCGGTAAATATGAACATGTACCGGTATGTTGATAATTATCAAATATGGATCTAATTTAATGTTGTTAGATGCCCAATACAAAAGCAAATATGTCTGCTGTATTCAAACTTGCACTCCACTCTTTACATCTTCATCATTATAAAAGCTCGTAATACGTTTTTCAAATCTTTATGTAAGCTACAGGTTTCTGAGAACATATCATGAGCATATTATATTATTAACACCAGCAGTAGCAGACGTAGCTCAGAAATAGTGCCTTACCCACCCTATTTCCACTCTCCACTTAAAGGAAGGAAAGTATGTAAAAAGATTTCCTGGCGAGGAGTTGGAGTCGAGATTCAGAGTAAGAACATTTAATCAATTATAACTGGTATGATGTCAAATTTTATTTCACTTTATTTATATAAGATAATGCAACGAATAATTTTCTAAGTAGTTATTTTTTTCATTCTTAGTTTAAATATTTCTTGTCGTGTAACCAAAAATGAAAACGATCCATATTTTCGTAATATCGATTTTATGAAAAAGGCGAAACAAAAACGGGTCCGGGAATTGTGCTTGGAATTAGACTTAATGTTGAGAAAATAAATGAGTTTAAAAAGTACTTTAATAGTCACTTACGTTCATTGTTATTTTTTTTAAAAAAGCTCTTCATTTGTTTATGCTTGAATTTAATGCAGATCATATAGGCCTATATATCAATTTTATACATCATATTCATAGGTTATGAAAGTATACAGAACTAGAATTAGACAGGCCTATAGGCCTAACTAATAAGTCTTCAATTAATTATGGATCTGCCTTAGTGTCACTGCTTGACGTATGTTATGTTCTGCTGAATGTTATTACTAAGTTTAGGCCTACTGTATTTGTATAAATAAAGAAAACACTAATAAACAATTATGTAGTTGTGTCAGTATTTATCAGTGTTTCTGAATATTTACAAACTACCAACATTTAAATTTAAATCATCAACAATTTAAATCATATTTAATATTATCAGATTGACATGCAGATTTATGCTACTTCACACATTAGAACACAATAGAAGTAGCGCCACTTATGTTTTCACATTTGTTCTTTAAATTATTTTGTAAACTTTATTCATTTGGGAAAAGTCTTAAGATTAAGAATAGTACTTGCGGATACACTAGTACTTGAAAAAGTTTAATATTATAAATGCACTTTCCTATATAAAATTATAAGAACCATTTTTTCAGCTTTTCAGTAGAATGCTTTTAGATTTTACAGAAAAATCCAGTGGATTCATTTCAAATTTCACTTTATAAATAAGGATAGGGTGAACATTGGTGAGGTCAAACCTTACTGATTGGGAAATTTTAACTTAACACATAAAACTCATGATTCCCCCCCCCCCCCAACTCCGCACTGAGAAATGAGACAGACTGATGAAAAATTAGTATATTTACATAGGATTAGGAATATATGACGTAAAGACTAAAGTGTAACAGTACTCATGCAAAGGAGACTATGCTTTGCATCTCCCATATAGTTTAGGAATTCATTATACATCTAAGAATATCTACACATTCTTTACAAAACAGATATTATTTTAAAAAAATAGATTTAATTGCTTTTTCTTAGAATTGTCACAGAAAGTCTAGTTTGAGAGATCCTTTGGAAAAAAGCTAATGATTGAAGAATGAAAACACATAACAGTAATAGTGAGTTAGAGTGAATAACTGAATGGCTGAAGAATGATACAAACTCAGTAATACTTGAGTTACTGACTGAAGTATGAAAACAAATCAAACATTACAGTAAGAGTGAGTTAGAGCTAATGACTGAAAAATGAAAGCACACATTGCAGTAATACTAATACTTTAATAGTAATACTAATAGTGAGTGAACATTACAGAAATAGTGAGTTAGAGCTAATGACATAGAACATTAGTGAGTTAGATATAATGACTAAAGAATGCAAGCAGACAGAGTAACAGTGAGTTAGAACTAATGATTAAAGAATGCAAGCAAACAGTACATAAATACAGCAATAGTGAATTATATAATTATATGTGGATACCTGGCAAGGTAATTGTACTTAAACAAAAACTGGGAAATGTGGCAGGCTGGCATTTTCATTGGGTTGAAGATTATAACAATAAAATTGCTGAGTAAATAGTTTATGTTGTATTTATATTTAAAGAATTCAAATTTAATTTGACATCACATGGAACACCAAGTATCTAACATCATAATTCAAAATCAGATTAGATATCTTAATATTTATTAAATATCCAATATAGGATTATCCTGGAGCAAAGCAGTTTCTATGCAGACCATTACTGTACATGCTAGTCTCTCACTTTTTTAAAAAAGAGAATGTATAAATACCAAACAATACAATCTATTTGTTTATCACATTGTTGGAGAATGATGAGCCCAATTCTTTGCTTCAGCAAGATAGAGGAACCAAATAGACTATGAACAATTCATTGAATATGCTGCTCGAATATGTGTGTGTGTGAGAAACATGAATTGTGATTGCCATCATCTGCATAATCTGGGAACACCTAAAGAAATGAATATACTCCAACAAATCTGTAACAATGAAGTGCAGCATTACACTTGCCTTAATTAGCATTACTTCTGCAACCTTGAAACAGTTTTCAACAAATAAGCATTAAGCATATTGCAGTATGGTTGCATGAAGACAAGGGTCACTTACCAGCCCTGAAAATGAAATAAAAGTCCCACTAGCCTTTGGCTAGTAACTTAAAAATTTTAGTAGCCAAACTAAAAATTTTACTAGCCAAACTAAAATTTTTACTAGCCAATTTAATTTTTTTCTAGACAATCAAAATAGCCTAACATAAAAAAATACTGTTTTGTTCAGGTAATGTGGGCGGTCATGTGGTTATTAGCTATAGTATCGTGTCAATTTTATTAATAAAAGTAGTAGCTAGATATTATTAAGATAATTTGGGGGGGGGGGGAAGTTTGAGAGAGAGAGAGAAAGAGAGCGAATGATGTCAGTGTTATACAAATCAATGTGTGATTTCATCTATGATATTTCAGTTTGAATTTTTTTTTAATTTTCTGAAGAAGGTCTTTTACAACGAAAGCTCAATTTTGTGTTGTTTTACAGTGATGTTTTTATTTTTACTTTCAACTTAATTTGATAAAGTTATCAATAATCAATCATCATCATCATCATCTGCTGGGATCAGAACATCCGGCCACTCAGTGTATTGTAACTTTCTAGGCCTGCCAGATGAATTTGTCCACTTGGCAGCAGAACTCTCAGGCTGGAAGTCTTCCAGTGGAGGACCATCTGCTGAGATCCTCATGAGGTCTTCCAGGGTTTCAGTTGCTAGAGAGCTCCTGACATCACTCTTGATTTTTTTCTGGGCGGAGAAGATCCTCTCACACTGAGCTGAGCTGATGGGGAGGACAAGGAGGATCTGGACGAGGTGCAGCAAGTCCTTATAGTCAGACTTGTATGGCTCCTTGGTTAGCAGAGTAGCCCACAGTGCTGAGTAGCTTTAGTCGCTAAACTCCCTCACCACCAGCATCTTCAAGCTACACCACTGTCCAAGCACCTTTCCTATTTCACACTTATTTCTTTCCAGTGGTTCCTTGAACCAGTCCAAGAGTGTTTTGATCTCCTCTTCACCAAAGTCGACAAGGTGATTGTCATCTGAAGGCCAAGAATCATGGTTAAAGATCTTGAAGCTTGCAACAGCTTTACTTTCACCACTCAACTCTACATCAGATGAAAGAAGAGCACTCATTCTGGTCTTCATTCCGGGCTGAGTAAAAATACGGATAGGAAAATTTACAAACCCATAGTTGTTCACAAAAAAGTTCATTTTAGCGCACTCGCAGTTGGCGACTAAAGTTTTTTTTTTAGTCGCCAATTTTTTTTTTCACTAGCCATGGCGACTAAATTAGTCGCCATTTTCAGGCCTGTCACTTACAGCATTTGTGACATGCTGTCCCTTTGCTTAGATCAATAGATGTCTCATTGTGAGTTATTCATTAAAAAATATATAAATTGGATTATACATAAACACACACATTTTCCCTACATGGAATGAAGTCCTCTTTTTGCATTGCTTGGAAAATAATAAATTCCCTCTCCCCTCCCCCCATAATGTTTAGAACAAAATTTATTGTCCGCCAGGCCTGGCTAAAGTTCACCCGCTGACCCTATGCTTCAACTTTTAATATCAGGGACTAGTTAGTAAGGGGCTTTGTTACTAGTAGGAAGGTTATTTTGTTCTTTCTTACAATAAGTGGATATAAACATATATTAAAAAATATTTGTTGATATCAATATAGGTTAGTTTAGCTTAAGTCTGGCTCTTGCAGTCTGAATTTAGTTGGCTCTTCTATATTAACACATACAAACAACCATTGCAACAATTTTATAATATACACAAAACAGTTGTCAGCAGAAAAGGATAATTAAAAAAAAAAAAGATGTGAATATACATTATAACGTGGATAAAATCATATATTGAATGAATGAATTTCTGATTCAAAATAAATGATCAAGTGATTGGTATGCAGTCATACATTTGCATTTGGTCATCACTCTCATTTATTGAAATGGAATAATTATAACACATTCATATGTGAGCAAGATGCAGATTGAAAATAAAAACTGAGGACAATCAAAACGAGAAAAGTTAAATTTGATAATGCATATATACACAGCACCTGATGTGACAATAACCTTTGATGACTTTGGGTCACAGTATAACAACTTTAATATTGGCTGTTCGCTGATGAAATGTGCACTAGTTTTCTGATGGAAATGATATTGACAGCTGATGTGTCCATTATTAAAAAAAATATCAAGCTGGCAGTCTTGAAGATTTGAGGCATTTCTCACAATCTCATCTTAAAGAAGCTGGGAATGATTACAACCAATTCTCTTTAAGTGAAAGGACAGGATTCTTTACATATTCTACACAGCATTTGGTAATTGATACATCAGTACTGGTAGGACATTTTTGTTCTGTAGAAAAATCACATTAATAACTTCAAATATCTGTCAACAGCATTGGCATATGAGGTTAACGTTGGTCAACATATTCAAAAGTATTCCTAACAATTGTAACATACATATTTTTCACTTATGACAATAGTCTCATAATATTTTATTTCATATTTGGTCATAAGCATGTTATTAAATCTGTAAATATGTATCATATCGTTCAGTAGTACAATATTTATTTTGTATTTTTAATATTTTTGCCTGTATGGTAATATTGAGAAATGTAAAGTGCTTAGAATAGAACTTACGGTTGTTTTAAAGATATTTACTTTTACAATCATTTTCATTATCATAATATGTCATTTGTTCTAACTAAACATCATTTAAAATAAGCTGTTATAATTTTGTTTAATACTCTTTCTAAAATTAATGATACCTATACTAATATACCGATACTGTCTTCTATTTCCCTTACAGTTTTGATTTTTGTATAAACCCAATATATATATATGCATCCTAGTATGCTTGGTTGTTTTGGTCCAGATATATCTTTATCCATGAAGCAACCTGCACCATGGAGACTGAATCCCAGAATGCTGAAGTTGAAGTCAAAATCTTGACGTCTGTTACCACACAACCACAGGTCCCTGGTATTGGAAATAATATGGCTGAAACCAGTACAAATGTGGAAAAAATATGTGGATTTCCAGAAGTTGTGGAAATGGAAAAAATCGCTTCTCATATTAATGGGGCTTTAGATACTGATGTTTTGCACACAAAAGTTACAGGTAAATTGCATGTTTGCTAAACAGTTTTTAGAAGTGTTGTATTTCTTGTTATTTGCTGCATTTGTTTAAAGTGTAGAAATCTCAATGATTATTTCGATTATTATAATTATGATTGAGTAGCATTAATGCATATTTCTTTGCCTTTTAAAATGATAGATGAAAAATCTCATGTCAGTCTCTATCTCTTATTTGTCAGTTAGGTTCTGATGTCATTAACTATATTAAGGTCAACAGTTTCTTCTGACATTGATATAATTCATGCTAGTGAAATTCCTGATATTCATAATCATATAGGTTTAAAGTTTACTAAATGGAAAAATGTTTCTGTAGGAAATACTCATTCAGTCATTGTAATTATTTTTTTTATATGAACTAACACTATGACATCTCTTACTATGGACAAATGTAAGCCAGCCCAGTCACCAGATATTCTGGTATCTTTATAAACAAATGACAAAGGAAATGAATAAAAGTTTCACAACTTCAAATTTGGAAGTTAAAATATTCTTGCTAAGGGTAGAGCTGCTCTTTGTCATTCTAACTACTCTTTAGTATCACTATCAGCTTTCCATTCCATCATGTTATGACTGTGTCTCTTAAGAACAGTTCTTTTATCACTGATATTCATTATATCTTATTTCTTCTTATTCTTATTTGCATTTCAGTGTCTTTTAATGTTTAGTAAAAGTATTAGTATGGAGGCTATGCCGATGGTATCTTGAAGTAGTGTGTTTGGGTTGACACTTTGATAGCCATTCATTGTACATTTTTCAGGATATTTTGTTCAGGGCATTTTGTTCAGAATGGTTTTGCTCAGGACATTTGGTCCAGGATATTTTGTTCAAGACATTTTGCTCATGACATTTTGTTCAGGATGTTTTGTTTAGGATGTTTTGTTCAGGATGTTTTGTTCAGGATGTTTTGTTCAGGATATTTTGTTCAGGATGTTTTGTTCAGGATGTTTTGTTTAGGATGTTTTGTTCAGGATGTTTTGTTTAGGATGTTTTGTTCAGGATGTTTTGTTTAGGATGTTTTGTTTAGGATGTTTTGTTTAGGATGTTTTGTTTAGGATGTTTTGTTTAGGATGTTTTGTTCGGGATGTTTTGTTCAGGATATTTTGTTCAGGATGTTTTGTTCAGGATGTTTTGTTTAGGATGTTTTGTTCGGGATGTTTTGTTTAGGATGTTTTGTTCAGGATGTTTTGTTTAGGATGTTTTGTTGAGGATGTTTCATTGATTGTGGGAAGAAGGTGGATGGGAAAATGTAATTTCTGTGTGTTGTTGTTTTTATAATTACTTATTTTTGTAAATGTTGGAACTAGCAATAGTATTAATCCCACATTTTATAGTCCCAGTGAGAATGTTGAATATAATGTGTTCATTGAGTTAAATCTTAATCCATTCAGTGATAGGCTTAATGTGTTCATTGAGTTAAATCTTAATTCCTTCAATGAGGGGCGTTATGTTTTTATTATGTCTCATTCCCTTTAATGACGGGCTTAAGAAAACAAAAAAAGAAAATATTTCTAGAGATTTTTCATGCTTCTTATGTCATTTAACTTTTAGACTAAAATCTAAATGAACTGACAGAACTGAAATAAATGAAAAATGTGATATAAAGTAAGTTTGACAGTATTCACACGTTGAATATAACTACTATTAATTTTAATGTGTGAATATTATGTCCATGACAAATACATGTAGCATTAAAGAGTATAATTAAATTAAACATGATTAGACCTGCCATGACTTTTTGGCTATTCAGTGTAGAATTAGGCTTACTGGTCTGTTATTGGTTATTGGTAGGGTTAGACATACCATGACTGCTTTTGACAGTCATTGTAAGATTAGGCCTGCCATTACTGTTGTTGGCTTTTCAGTGTGAGAATAGACTTACCCTGACTGTTGTTGGCTTTTTATTGTGGGGTTAGTCTTGCAATGTTTATTGTTGGCTAATCTGAGATTATTGACTGATAGCCGAGATAGTTATAGTGTTTTCCTGAATCATCATGAACACAAGCATAGTTACAAAATAGAAAGACATATCAGGCAGATCCATCCATCCATCCATCCATTCATCCAAACTTGGAATCAGATATGGACATGAATGGTTGTTTTCCCCCACATATGTGATGTGGACAACCTAAACCACAATCTTATTTTTCACTCTATTTACATTATTTGACACATAGTTTGCTCCCACCATTAATTTATTTGTACTTCTTCTAGTTTGTGGACACTTAGTTTGTGTTATGGATAAATGTACTTCTTATAAAGTACAAGAAATTTTTTTCAAAGCTAATCTACCACCTGTTCTTCCCTCTTTCTTTATATGGTGGTAGTTTAATTTACCAAGCTAGTGCAGTGATAAGTTGCAGAAAAGATGTCCATGAAGTCTAAGGGATGATAGTCACTTCAGTTTGAGAGCTCTTTGCTAATTAGTCTTTCTATGTTAAGGGTTATCAGGATTGTTGGTCTTGTCTGTAGTCAACTATAGCCTTAGTCACTGGGTGCTTGGTAAGTTCTTTCTAGAGAAAACTTAATTAAATTGTTTAAAACATATATTTTATCAATTGCAGACATTTCATCAGCTAGGAAAAAGAACAATGGACCTATGATCCAGCACACAAAAGTGGAAGCTTTCATCAAAATGGTGGTGTGTCGTAAAATTATTGTTCAGAAGCTATCCATTAAGACAGGCAAAGTGCTCCATACTACAGTCAAGATAGTAAGCTATGAACGATACATGAAATACAAACATTTTAAATCAATTGAACACTTGTTTATTGCAAATATTTGTGTTTCTCAAGTTTGTATCTGTGTTAAAGCATTCAAAGACTTTAAAAACTTTATGATAAAATTATAAAATATCAATGTTTGAGGTATCAGTACTATTTTTCATTGTACATCATTAAAATACACATACATGTATACCATAGAGAGTTGTAATCCTGTTGTGATGTAATAGTAATCTGTCTCATACAGTTCTGTGATAAGCCTGTTGTGACAATATTAATCTATCTCAATTTTCAGGAAGAAGACCCTCCAGTTGTATTAAATGTCCATTCCACGGAGACCTCAGAGCCATGGCCAGATGATGGCAAAACTGATGATGATCAGCCACTCGTGGACAGTGTTAATCCACAAAGCCAGACAAGTAATACAGCCTGCATCTCTTCGCCAGAAAAATCTGGAGACAGCAATGGAATAATTGCATTGGAACCCCAGGCAGACATGGACAGTGCCTCAAATAACACAAATGCTGCTGATGAAAACTTGACATACGTGTTGCAGGAGTTGGAAGCCACAGGCATTCCAGCTAAACAACTCAGCATTAAAAGTGAAGGCAATAAAAGTTCATCCACTGCCAGAACTGTTGACAAGGTTACAGCCAATAAAGCCCAAACAAGAATTGAGCAAAGATCCATTATAATGGCTCACAAGCAAAAGGCTAATAAAGTGCAGAACACTTTCTCCATTGACAGATCAGAACAAATGACAAAAGATGATGTTTTAACACCTGTTAATCGCAAACGAGGCAGGCCACCCAGAGTGATTAAGAAACCTCGCAAATTCGAGTCGGGGGATGAGGAGGAACAAAGAGAAATTACCCTGTCTGATGAGTTCAAAGAGTCAGCAGTAGAGAAAGAAGAGGAAAAAGAGATAGATGATGATAAAGATTGGACTGAAGAGCCTGATGCTAAGCCCACTGTGTCACAGTTATTAAAATGTTCCTCTCGGATATGTAAGAAATGTGGCAGAGAGTTTGCTAGTGTTGCACAGTGTGCAAAGCACCTGAAACTTGACAGCTGTTCAAAAGTTGACATCTGCAAGATATGTGGCAGGAATTTTGGGTTAGTTGGAACCATGACCAACCCTTTTATGGTTGTCATATTTCATTACACTAAGTTCAGTAATGTCTTTTTCTATATCACCTTTGATTAGATATTTATTTATATATATTTGATATTAACTGATTCCTTCTTTAAAATTATGTAAGACAATAGGTGAAATTAATTATTTAATGTACTTTAAGTTGTTTTTATTTATTTTTCTGAATATTATGCAATCAAAAGCTGCAAAATGATTTGCAATTTATGAAAAATCAAGTAAAAATTAAAAGCATTCATCCTTTGTGGCACATATCCATTCAGATAGTATAAAAAAATATATAATACAGTTTGAACATTGAAATTGGAGAATGTAATTTAATACGATCTATAACACTCTATGTAATTAGCTTTAGTCTGGTAAATGAGAGGTTTGTCACACAAGTGAACTCATTCATATCCCATCACTTTCTTTCAAGAGCAACAGTTGAAATGATTATCAAACTCTCATCAGCTCAGATTTCATGTCTCCAAGAAGTTAACAGATTCTTTGTTTGACATAAATCAACTACCACAGTATAAATGTTATAAAAAATATAAAGAGGTGGTTATTGATATTAGAAAGAAATCCACGTTTTGGTGTGAAAGTTGGCTGTCAACATTGCTGAGTGAAAGAAATTATCACAATTTATATACATCAAATTGATATTTTAATTCTACTTGATTACTGCATTCTAATCATATTAATACTCACCTCCTCCCACCAAAAAAAAAACCATAAAAAAACGATCTGCTATGTTGAACAACCTCCTCTCACCCCATATCAGTAAATGAATGCTTTATTTATTTTGTTTAGTTCTGAAGAAATGCTAGAGCGGCATATGCTTAGTCACAGAGACTTTGAACGAGTGAATGGCCAGTATCACTGCAGAGACTGTACACGCGTATATGCCACACGTAATGGCTACTTGAAGCACAAGAGGCAAGGAACATGTTTCAAACGTGACAACATATTTGAGGATGGAACTGTCGGAGACTTTCAATGTGAGATTTGTAACATTTGCTTTCGGACAGAAAATTTTCTTAGACTTCACAAAGATAAGGTGGGTGCTTTTACCAGAACTCACAGATTGAGTTTCAAATTTGGTTTTTTATTTGATAATTTGAACCAGTCACAAGTTGCTTTTATGTATTGGTAACACTTATTTTACCTGATTAATTTGATTTCTTATTTTTTAAGTATTTTTCAAATTTGCATTTTCATATTCAAGGGTGTAAAAGTATGCATTCTTTTTCCTCTTTGCTAACCAAGCCAACGGTGTGTAAAAAAGTCCAAACCCACTTGTATTTGAACTAATATTATACTATCACTAAAATTATACTTTCACTAAATTATTCACTAAAATTATACTGTCACTAAATTAAACTGTCACTAAATACTATTTACCTATCATTTGGACTGATTAGTCACAATTTCTATATGTCTGATATGTCCCAGAAAGCCAAAAGTCATATTTATATTACACTCTGCTTACATTTACATAATAATTCATTGTATTAGATTTCTGGCATGGACAATTTTAATCAGTTTTGCAAGTAAAGTTGACATTTTAAAAAATATTCAGGTACATGACAACCCTGAAAATGGCTTCCAGTGCAAAGACTGTAGCCGCAAATTTTACAGCAGACAGGGTTTTCTGAAACACGTGTCAACAAAATCTTGCACAGTGCCCCTACGATGCTTAGTGTGTGGGAAAACATACTCAAACAAAGCTCGGGACAGCTTCAAAATGCACATGAAACACCACCGTGCAGAAGCTGATGGTGTACAGTTCCAGTGTGAAGAATGTGGGCGTGTGTACCTCACAGAAGAGGCACTGAGGAAACATCGACTTAAACATACAGGGGTGCGCCCATACAAATGTGAGACTTGTGGCAAAGCTTTTCCAATGCGATATATGGTGCGTGACCACATGAGGACCCACACAGGTAAACATTTTTACTCTTTCTGTTGTCACTGGGACTTAACATTGTGGTGCTCATTTTCTATACAACAGGAATCATGTAAACTCAAGTACTTTTTGCAGTACTTGGAATAAGAAAAGACCCTTAATTAAAATTGTAAAGCTTTCATGTAAGCATATATGATTCCTAACTGTGCTTTTTAAATAAATTTTATAAAATGCATTTAGCTTAAGATGTTTATTCTGTTTTTATTTAAAAGTTAAAACAAATGATTTCTTTATTCAGTGTAAAATAATTTATACTGCCTTCTGTTTTTAGCATTCTGGTTAAGTAATATATTTTTGATTTGTTGAAAGTTTTAGCAGATTTGCCAGGCACTTAAAGACTATTTATGTTTTTAATGTACACTTTGGATGAGGATATATGCATACATTAATGCAAATTTGTTTTGAATAGGTGAGAAACCTTTTCTTTGTAACGTCTGTGGGACTTCATTCAACAACCGTGGCCACCTCTACCGCCACATCCGCTCCCACACATCTGGAACTCTCCATAAACGGGGACGACCAAAAAAGTGCAACCTGTACACAGTAAAACCTAGCACCAATCATGACAGCATTAGCATTAGTGAAGAAATTGCGGGAGATGGCTTTGATATGGTTGAAATCAAAACAGACTCATCACAAGATCACCAAAGATTGGCATCATCATCAGTCATGACCCCTACCTATATAACAGTTCATACTACACCAGCACAGGTGATAACATCATTTGTTGTATATTTAAAAAAGAATGTCATTATCAGTAGCATGAATTTAGTTGTTAAAAGGAAAGAAAATTACAGCCAGGTAAGAATTTAAGAGGATTTTATGTTCTAAACTCCAAAAACTGGGATATTAAACAGACAGAAGACAAATGGATTGTATTTTAATGTGTATTGGTTTATTAGTTTTATTCACTTTGGAATAAACCTCCCAATGCTGTGCTTCTAATAGGATTGTTTATAACAGTTCCAGTATTCTGGCATAGATTGAAATTCCCATACACTGGTAATTTGTAAAATTATTTGTTTTTGTGGTTTTTTTTTGTAATGCTGCAGAATGTACATCTTTCTTTTTGTTTCATGAATGTTATTTAAAATGCTTTATTTTCTTCAGAATACCCAAATCAAATCAGCTGATTTTTCTATAGCAGCGGTCAAGTCAAATCTTTTAATTGACGATTTTCCCCTTTCATCCCTACCCCCACCAAAACTGGTGGCAGTCTGCCACCTACTCAGGAACTCACCAGGATACTGGGAGCTAGTGTTGGTTATTTTTTTTCTAGATGGCACCTTTATGTCATAACCCTTTTTTTAGGTGTGTATGCATGTTTGTGGGTGTGGGTTTGTGTGTTATGAATGTAAGGATTAAGTGGATACAACTCTTGTGTTGTATATAAACATATTTTGTCCCTATCCCAATGCATCCTGGAGGTTTATTCTTTTTTTAATATTCTATCTGTGCCCTAATGAGTTGGCCCTGTTGCCCCACCATAGTCCAGGTTTTCCCAAAATCCTAATTAGCCACCAAAAGTAATGATTAGGAGGACCACTCAAATTCCAGACTTTAACCAGTTAAAATAAAATAACAGATACATTTAATCACCCATCCACCAGCTATATTAGCCTCATCAAAATCCAAGAGCTAAAAGCATTGTCCCTAGAAAATAAAATAAGAGAAATAAACAATGCTATCAACAACTACCTGCAACAAACATTATGGAGTTGACAGCTCCTCCCCCCCACCTCTCAAACACCCCTCAAAACTCACTCCCAATCCCCATTGCATAACCGAACCTTTGCCAGAAGTGCTCCCCATAAATTAAGTAAAGACAGTCAAGTAAATAATAGTTCTCTTCCCCCCCACTCCCTCCAAAGAACAGATAATCAATCATTGTTTACATCTCTGTAGTGGGTCATGCAATGTTTTCAAGTAGGAATAAAATGTCATCCTGAAAGTCAGATATTATTGACAGAGATGTGGGTCATGCAATGTTTTGAAGTAAAAATGAAGTATCCTGAAAGTCAATTATTGTTAACAGAGATTCAGGTCATTCAGAATGTTTTGAAGTAGGAATAAAATATCCTGAAAGAATAACAATGCTTCACTTACTTTCCTTAGTGCTCAAGTAGGCTTCTAAATCGTTTTAAAAGATGATATTTACTCTCTTGTTTCCCCAAATAATTTATTCAGTCCTAAAATGACATCCTGAAAGTCAGTTATTGTTGACAGAGATTTGGGTCATACGGAGTGTTGTGAAGTAGGAATGAAATGTCATCCTGAAAAGAATAACAGTGCTTCACTTAATTTCCTTAGTGCTCAAGTAGGCTTGTAAATTGTTTTAAAAGATGACTTTATTAATTGTTTACTCTCTTGTTTCCACCAAAAATTTATTTAGTCCCCCTCTGACATGAATAATGGGAACACATAATATATCATCTCTCATATCTGTAGAGCTTGGACTCTGGATTCATTCTTGATTTCTGGTTCTTGCTTTGACATCTTCTTAATACTCCATCTAATACTGCGACATACTTTCAAATAAACTTACTGTAGATTGCTCAGATTTCATGTTTTTATTATGAAGCTGTCATTTTCAAATAGAATCATCCTATCATTATAAGATTAGAAATAATTAGCTTCTGACATCTTAATTTCTTTCAAACTTTAATTTTGAGACAGTGAAGAATAATGAAAATTATGATTAAAATATTAGAATAGCTATGTGAGTTAAATTTGATTTTTTCTTAATTGCTTATTGTGGAGGATGTCTTTACAGAAAAGGAAAAAAATGCCATCTTGGATGATTTTATTTTAGTATTTCAAGTGATTTCAAGAAATAAAAGAGTTATTGTTTGATAGAAGTTAGTGTTTCCAGTGTCACTAGAAATAAGAGAGTATTGTTCTATAGAAGTTAGAGTTTGTATTTTACTTTAAATATAGTGTGCATTGGTCAAGCCTTCACATATTATTGAGACACTGACAAACTTTCAATGTTGTCAACTTGTGTTTGCATTTTCTTATTGTTTTCTTTATTCCTAAAAGCATTGCATTTTAGTGGTTTGTTATATTCACACTTTCACATTTTGGATTCTAAATAATATAATTCTCATATTTTTTATATCTGTTATTATTACTGATTTTGATTCATGTGATTGTTTTCTACACCAAATCATTGTTATTATTAGTACAGACATCTATTTTGTTTGACATTTATTAACACAGTTAGACCATTTCCTGTTTATCATTTATCTGCCTGGTCAGAAAATGTTCTCTTTATCAACATGGTCAGATCATGCATATTTTTATGCTGATTTATTATTTTTGTATTGTCATTGATTCTTACATATTTTGTGTTTGTTTACGAAGTTAGATTACAAGCTATAAGAACTGAGGATTCAGATCTAGCTATTATGATTATAATGAAAGAGTAAAATTTAAAAAGAATGATCACTTACCAAAACATGTTCACCAGAATGGAAAATGCGAAGTTTGTCTTAAATTCTGGAGAAAAGTGGACTTATCACTCATTTATTTGCTCTGTGTACTCACTGGCCTTGTAGTTGATAAATATCTATTAAACATTCACCCATGTCGATAATAAAGTTTTTTGGGAAAAATGCACACAGTGAGCCCTTATTAATAAGCAGTTGTTCGTCAACCTTTCTTCTTACCTCGTCTTAAACAAGTGCTGATATATTTCAGTTTGCATTATTAATACAATATAAAATCTTGTGCAGATGATGCTGGATGGACAGGTGATCCAGCATGAAGATGAGGCACAGCTACAGCAGGTTGTGATGCAAACAGATGGGATGTCAGATCCAATGGTAATACAGGTGATTCATGACCTAGCAGGGGGCACTGCCTATCAAGTTAGCGAGGGACAGCACATCATACCAGCCCTGTCTTTATCAAATCAACAGCATGCAACAGCCCAGCAGACCACTCATTCTCACATCCAACATATTGTGGTATCATCACCATCACAGCAGTGAGTAGACTGATGTCTCACATCCAACATATTGTGGTATCATCACCATCACAGCAGTGAGTAGACTGATGTCTCACATCCAACATATTGTGGTATCGTCACCTTCACAGCAGTGAGCAGACTGATGTCTCACATCTAACATATTATGGTATCATCACCATCACAGCAATGAGCAGACTGCTGTCTCACATCCAACATATTGTGGTATTGTCACCATCACAGCAGTGAGCAGATTGCTGTCTCACGTCTAATATATTGTGATACCACCACCACAGCAGTTAGCAGACTGCTCATTTTTACATCCAACAAATTGTGGTATATCACCACCAGAGCAACGAGCAGACCACTGATTCTCACATCCAACAAATTGTGGTATCATTGCCTGCCTGAAAGAGCAGTGAGCAGACTGCTCATTCTCACATCCACAGCAGTGAGCAGACAACTCATTCTCACCTCCAGCATATTGTGGTATCATCAGCACCACAGAAGTGAGCACAAATGTTTGTTGCAAAAACATGTATCCTGTGTATCTCGATGCGAGACATGCATCCTGCATTTCTTTATGTAAAACATGTATCCTGCATGACTTGGTGCAAGATATATACTGTGTGTCTTGATGAAAAATGTATCCTGCATGTTTGGATGCAAAACGTATCCTGCATGTCTCACCATTATGAATGGTAATGCAAACTTTTACAAAATGACACTTATAAAAAAAAAATAGTATCTGCAATGAAAAAGTTTTTGAAATGTCATATTTTAATAATTTGAATAGTTGATGGAGTTGGAGAAGAGCACAACAAATACACCATGAATTGTTGTACAAGAAGTCTCTTCAGATATCTTGAAAAGGCAAAGTAATTGACAATTTTATGATCCAAGTAAAAGGCTGCCACTAGTCAGAGACAGACTTCACATGCAGGTAATAGACAGTGCACTGACAAGTTTGAACTGAAATAGTCCAGCAGACAAAATTAAGATGCTCTGATCATAAATAATGTAAGCAGTTGCTTCAAGGCAGCTACCTAAATACTTTAATTATGTTAGCATTAAAGTACATTTTATATACTTCTGTGAAATCTTGGAGAATGAATTATGACCCACATATTTCATATGTCGTGTTCTGATTCTTGGAATATTTCTATTGCTATTTTTGAACATTCAAACATGAAATGAACATTTAAGAATGTTGGAATGTATTTTCTGTAAATATTTATGTAAAAAATGGCATAGATAAAATGAAAGGTTATCAATGCAATTTTTTCTTCCCCATATATCGACACTTGGTTAAGTGTCGATAACAAGTAGGAGATGTTTTACCCATGTTGATACCCAAGACAATACTACATTCTTAGTTAATCCCTAGATACCAAATAGGAGGTAATTATAAACTTGTCTTCAAAAAATGACTAGTCTTACTTTTTCTTTTCTCACAAGTCAATATATTGTTTCCTCATTTCACATGAATATAGCTCCAGTTGTATTATTAACATTCTGTAAATAACCTAGTAATTAACATTACTTATTATAACATTACTCATTATACAAACTATTATAGAAATCAATATTATTTAGGTAGATGAATAATCACAAATTACAAATATTTTATCTACATTAAAATGGCAGTAATCACGATGTCACCAAATTGTCACCACAAAAGGGACAGAGGGGGTTTTGAACAAAGAAAGTGAACAGTGGGGGAAATATCATTGCAGCATGCTGCTATCATCTGTGTAGCGTCTTTATTGTCACAACTTTATTCAGCCCTTTAGTGG
The DNA here is from genome assembly GCA_028829895.1 of Sinotaia quadrata. Lineage (NCBI taxonomy): Eukaryota > Metazoa > Mollusca > Gastropoda > Architaenioglossa > Viviparidae > Sinotaia > Sinotaia quadrata. Next base: position 124,023,283 of record CM054177.1, on the reverse strand, counting down.
TTTGTCAACAGGGTTGCCAACTCAATTAAATAAAATTTACTGACAAATATTTAAAATCTCCATAATTTTTATGGACAAACACAATTTTTTTACGGACACATTTTTAATATGACATTTCTGAAACTATGAAGTTAAAAAATTAAACATATTCATATGACTATGTCATTGTCACTGTGAGTCTATTTTATAGTGTTAGTTTATTGTATACATTCTCATAGTGTTTAGTTTCTCCTGCTTATGATCATACATAGAAACGTTGACACTGTCATCCATTGCGGGAGTAATTTTTCATGGTCCATTCCTCACAGTCAGTAAACTTCCCAACATTGGAGTAGACAGTTTGTTTCTCAAATTGTTTTTCAGTAAACTAACAGCTGCAAACATACATTTCACTTCTGCTGTTCCATGTGGAAGTGCCAACATTGTTTTGCAAATTTTGAAAGTAGCGGAAATCTGTCCTCTTTGCCATGTCTAGTGATTTGTCCAATTTAATGCCAGAAATCATCATAACTTCCATCAGTACTGACATTGCTTAAATCCACAACCCAATATTCAGTAAACTTGATATGTAAACAATAAAATTCTGCTGGAGCTACAATTTGTGGAAAAAGTCTCGCCAGTTCCAAAATGTCTGATGGTTCCACAGATATTCTGTTTGTGAGTTTCAATAGTGATGTGAGCTTCAGCACTCTGATACTAATAAGCATTCTTTTCTTGATCACACTGACTGCATTTGTATAGAATGCTATAACATCAACCATAAACTTTTGAACAGCCAATGGATCATCTACTTTTTGCAAATTAATTTAGTTTGATAACCAATGAATATGTTTTCGTTTGATTTAAAGTTTGAACTTTCAAAGTGATCAAAACTCGTTAACTCTTCAACTGATAACATTTGTGGTTGTATATAGTATCCCAGCACAGTTTTCAGCAGTTGATTTGCCTCTGAAATTCTTAATATAAATCGGGTAAAATCGGAGAAACACAATTGGCAGTGCAGAAAACAATGAAAACCAGTTAGATGTGCTGGTTACATTAATTGGTTCTGAGATTTTTTGAATTACCTACCACCTCAGGCATGTAAAAGGAAAAAACTAATTACCTTGAGTGCACTTTAAGTTCAACTACATGTACTCCTTTTGTTCTAACTGCTAAATTATCAAACCCTTAGTACATGAAAATGCGTTTAGTAAAAGTATTTCACACTGAATTGCTGAACTTTTACAAAAAGATTAAAAATTCTTAAACAATAGTTTCAAAATAACAGAATTCTTTTTATCAAATACTTTCACTCAAAAGCATACAACAGCAAATCAGAAAACAACCTTTGTTGTTAATGTAGGGGAACACTTCATGCTGGAAGAAGGGGAAATTTGTGGGGGTGGTTCCAAAACACCTGTGTGTGTGTTCTGTAGCAGTTTTACATCACCACTGGAGCTTGCATTGATCATTTCTCATCAGATGTTCTCTGATCTGAAGTGCCCCAGGGGAAAGCAGTATACATTATTGTATTACTAGTATGCATTACATTAGTAAAGACAATCAACTCTATTAAGCATCAGTATTGGTATTGGTAATACATTTTGTAATTACTTTAAATGCCCATGTTTAGTCCTCACTGGCAGATTTGTTACTTTGACCATTTTACTCGTCATAAAATTCTACTTTTACTGCTGAATGTTGTGCCTAAACAGGCAAATTCTGGGTTATAGGAGCTCTTTTCTTAATGACATAATTCCATTTTCTAAGTTTGAATTTGTATATAAATGGCTTATATGTTGGATAGTAAAAGAGAGCATGAGATGATTTAAAATGGAGCCTGATTTCTTCACCTCAGTGATTCCAAAGTCTCATTAGCACTAGTTCACCTTGGTTCATAAGTATGGGTGTTTTAAATGGAATTGGGGCTTAAAGACTTATTTTTATAACACATTGCAATAACTGAAGACTGCTGTAACTTTTGTTTGAAACATTTATTTGTGGGAAGAATTTCCTAGAACAGAAAACGGTAACAGAATTCCTGACGAGTATTATAATGTACATTTTGCTTTTACTTCTACTGTTCTAGTTTGAAATATTTATTTGTGGAAGAATTTTTGTAGAACTAAAGAATTACTGAAAAATTGTAATGAACATTTTGCCTATACTTTTAGATTGAAACATTTATTTGTGGGAAAGATTTTTATAGAACAGGCAAATGCAGCAGAATCATTGAATAGTTTTATTATCAAAATTTAAGATTTGCAATTTAGGTAAATAGCTTAAAGCTAGTCAGAGGTATTCAATCCTTATCATGGAAACAGACATTAGTTCCAGTATTATTTTAACTTAAAACAGCATGACAAAACAGTGGCAGATGTAGATCATGTGAGAAGTTCAATGATAGTTACCTATCCTATTGTAGCAACTTAAAGTATGTTGTACGTACATTTACAGTTAAAATCTGGAAGAGTGTTATGCATGCTATTGTATAACAACAGATGGCATGCACAGTATATATGTGTGTGTGTGTGCGCGCGCGTGTGTGTGCTTTTGAAGTTTGTGTTAAAATATCCTTTGTATCTGAATGTGTTTATAGTAATATTTTCTACTGAATGTTTGTTTATATTATGTTAAACTTGGTCATTTAATAATAATAAAAAAAACTCAGATAACATCATAAATTTTTGAATCAGCAAAGTTATTTGGTTGGGATGATGTATTTTGTAATTTTGGAGACAAACAGTGCAAGACCAAGACCAGAAAGAAATTTCTTCCTAAAAGAAATTAGAAAAAGTGTTTTACTTATTCCTGTATATATCAGGATTTAATGATTGACATATAGTAGCAAGTGACAATAATCAAACTATTTAAACTATAAATTGAGTTTATTTTACTTTTTATATACATCCTGAAAAGATGATTCAGATATTAGAAAACACCAATATTGCATTGATGATGTTTAAAAATTATAACTCATACCAAAGTACTGATGTTTAGTCCTTATACCACATTTTAAATTAATAATTTATTTTTAAAAAAATTTTTAAGTGACATTTTAAATTTTGTTGCTAAGTATTTATGAAGTGATAGTTTTTACAAAAAAAGGCAACATGAAATTAATATATGCAAAATTAGTTGTACCAGTAACCACAACTTTGAAAGCAATTCATACAACAGGGGTTACAAAAATATGTCATTTGAAGTGGGTCAGTTTAAGTCTTGTTTGAATATCCCCAATGGTTGGTATGTTATTTCATTATCCCAGCATATGTTAAACCTTACTACAAAAAGTAGTAACTTTACTTATTGCATTCATTAACCCGTTCGCAGGCAGCGTGACAAACGCTGTCCCGCAAAAACGGGTCACTATTTATAGTTACACTATTCATTCCAAACAACCAATCAGTTACTTTTTAAATTCCTTAACACATTTCTATACTAAAGAGTATTTAAAATTTTTTAAAATCACTTTATAAGTAAGTAACTTTTTTATCTTTTAGTACAGTGACCCCTTCAATTGTCACTAGCGAAAACTTAGTGTCTGCGAACGGGTTAAATGAAATCAACACAAAAAAGCAATTTAATGACATGAACATACCTATGAAAAATTCAAATAATATATACATGAAAATCTTAAACAAAATATTAATTATTATGGAAATACCTGCTTTTAGCATGTATATAACTTTTATTTCTGATTTTGTGAATATTGAAAGAATCCTGAAATCTTCTAAGCACTGTTTTCATGCACTTACCTTCCTTAGGCAGCCAGGACCATGAATCTTTCAGAGCAAGCTGGCTTTTATAAACTAATACATAGTGCATGTTATGTCATTGAGAGGCTTCATATTAAAGAAATGAAATCTTGAACATTTAGCATATTCTTTGGGGGGGAAAAAAAATTAAACAATAAAGTGGGGGGATAGATTTGTAAGTAGTCTTCCTCCACTCCTGCAGCACACTTTTGCATGAAATGAATGTGACAGAATTGAGAGCTTTGATTGTCTTCAAAGGTTTTCATTTCTAGCATGATCTGCAAGAAAATGGGACCAACTTGTGATTGTGTTTTATTTTATATTATTGCAAGACACTTTTGGTTTAGTTTAGTTTTTATATGATGGACACAGATTACGAGTGATAATCTCATCTTATTTTTAAATGACTAAAGCTTGGTTAGGTCTAAGTAATCTAATTTTTGGTGATGCAAGCTTGGATGGGAAAATGAATATTAATCTAATCTTATTTTTATTTGAAAATTACACGTCATAATTTTGTATTCACAATCTTATATTGAATCACTGTCAAGTTACCCTGCATCAAGCCACCACTGGCTGTGAGGATCAAACCTTTAAATTCCATAACAGTGCTAGTATTTTCACCTGCACATTGATAAGAACATATGTGAAATAATCAACTATAGCCAGCAAAGAAAAACATGCATGCAATGAGGCAGACATTTATTAGTGCTCTACAACTTCCGACTTCCATATTTCAGTAATCAGGATTGAATGCACATATTTGTAGCAAATGATCAGAGTTTAGTCTGCATGGTTCACAGAGGGAAGAATAAATTTAATTCTATGCCCACCCTTCTCAATTCGATCCTTAACCACACCCATGCCTCTTACATTCTGTCCACTCTTACTCAGTTATAACTAACATTGGTACAACAGAAAGAAAGATTCACAGACACCATTATATATTGTACAGTTTTATTTTGATTTTGTTAAGCTATACAGCTCTAATATGACGAGGTAAAAGCTGACTGGTTTGTAACCCTACAATATAGAGAATAGATATATTCTTACAAGACTGACAGACAACAAGAAGAGAAAAACTAAAAAAGTAAATGATGGTAGCCCCCCAAAATAACCCAAACCAAACAATAAAAAACAGAACAAGAAGACAAAAATGTCAGATGATTAAAATAATATGAACAATTTTGAAGCGGGAAAGGGAGGAAAGATATTTACTTTGAATGTTGCATGAAAAGGGCGTAATCCAATTTAAAATTCTATAAGTTATTAAGATTTTTGTTTTTTTACTCAGCAGTTTGTGTATACGTGACAATATTCCAATGATTATTATTGCACAAGAAACATCAACAGAAGTTTGGAAACAGGTGTGTATAGGTGACAATATTTCAATGATTATTATTGCACAGAAGAAGTCCAAAGAATTTGTAAAAGCCCTTCCAGCTTTTAAAATTAAAACAAAGCCTTTATACAAATTTTTTAAATTAAAAACATCAGTCACCTTTTGAATTGCAACTGTGTGCCTTAAACGATGTATCTTCACCAAGAAATTTAGGCAAAGCTCTTAATTTTTAATTTTGTTTTTAGAAAGCATTTAGAGATAACATCTACAATATTTGATTTAAATATACACAACCCAGATTATTCTTGTAGACACATTCTTTATGTACAACTGCAGAGCACATTGTAGGTCATGATGCTGGCTGGTCCTAACATGACCCAGTTTGGAGAAAATGAGCAAATAATATTGTCTTCTAGATAAATTGGAGTGGGTACAAAAAGGGTGGGGGAGAGGTAGGGAGGAAATTTTATTATCTTTGGTAAACTATGCTTATTGTCTTGTTTTCTTCCTAAAAGTAACATCAACTACTGCAATAAATAGGAAACCATCTTCACACAAAAGAAACAGTAATAAATAATTCTATAAACTTACAAAGCCTGTCACAGAAGTAAAGAAATTGTTGCATAGATCTTGGTAATAATGACCACAGATTATGTAGTAGAAAAAAGTAGAAACAATTGAGAGTACAAAAATGGGAATACAAGGTGTTATTTTTAATGTTTAAAATACAAACAAATATAAAAATGGCCAAAAGCTTAGGATCCAATTGAATGATTTATACAATACACATTCACTGAGTTACAACAACAAAAGTTGATACAATATTAATGTGCAACAAAAATACTGAAAACAGATTAAGATAACTGTTTCGGTGTGCATGGAAAAATCAAAGAAACATAATTTTGATTTAAAAACATCATAAAAAATGTATTCGAAACACTAAATCAAATAATTTCCCTAGCTTCAAAAAATGCTAATATTTTAAAATAAAATCATAAAAATTCATTAAATGAATAGTTGTCATCCAAAAAGACTGCCACTGACTGAGCAAACACACTTACAACAAAAAAATCTTGAAGACTGAGATTCCTTTAAAATTTTCTTTCAGGAAAGTAATCAATCAGTGGTTTCTCTTGAATGAAGAATCAGCACTTTGATTTACTGTACATTGCTTTCCCACTTGGGGAGGGGTTTGGCTGGATTGTGGACCATGTCTGGAAACTGGACTGATTCTTTAGGTAAAATTAAATGCAAATGTGCATTGTATTTTGATGACAGTCCATTGAGACTTTGTACAATGTATTCTACATGTACAGCTATTTCGATTATTTGTGTCACTTCATTCCAGGAGTTTCCTCACATTAACAAACACCTTTTCTTACAACAATGTCTTGTTGAATCTTCATCAACAGACAATGGATTTAAGATATGCATGTATTTGGAGACAAAAAGTAGCAAATGCATGACTTCAGAAATCTAGAAATGTTAGGAAATAATTTAATAGATTTAAAAAAAAATTCAACCATCGCACACACGTCAAAGAAATTATGAAATGCAAAAGTCAAGTACAAGGCATTGTTCTGTATTTTTGCTTCTGTTCACAAGAGTCATGCTCACAAAAGAACTCACCCACCCCCCACCCACCCCCCAAAAAAAAAAAAAAAAAAGAAAAAGAAAACCCACAAAAAACAAAAACCCCAACCAAACAAAACCACTTTTGACATCTATGCTTTCAGTCAGTGAATCAAAAAAACAGACTAAAATATGAATTAAAAAAAAAATTAAACAACTTTCTAGTCTTAAAAAGGCAATCAGACACTTATTCATAACTATTCACATCAACAATCCACACAAACCTGAGAAAAGAATTTAAGCGTACACAAATACTCTGGGAGCAGACTTTTGGCATTATCTTGTTATACATACATCAACAATCAGCACAGTGAAAACAAACATGGTGCTCTGATTACCAAGAACACTAATTTCAACAAATGTGCCACAGCAGCACTAAGCAAAATCTGCTTTGAAGATGTACCTCAATATACACCACATAAAGCTAAAAGTGTGTATACTTTGCAAATCCAAACTCGATATACACTAATTAATAACTATTTTTAACAAATATATAAAGCTAGATGAATTACACCTATTCACTATTTTTAGCATGTATATTACAGCAGATGTGTGTTATTAACTAATCTTAGCAAGTATATTTTTAAAAGCTAGATTCATACCACAATTCTTAGTGCATATATTCAGGTAGATGTGTGCTAACTATTAACTATTCTTAGCAATTATATTAAACTAGAAGAATATCAACAATTAACTATTCTTAGCATGTATATTAAGTTAGATGTATATTAACTATTCTTAGCAAGTATGTTAAGGTAGATATACACTTTTAATAAGTGAACTTGAACTACTTTTAGATTTGTTTTTCCTTTGTTGTAAGAGGGATTCTCCTCTCTCCCTAGAAAGGGAATATGATGTGTGTGTGTGTGTGTGTGTGTGTGTGTGTGTGTGTGTGTGTGTGTGTGTGTGTGTGTGTGTGTGTGTGTGTGTGTGTGTGTGTGTTTTAGAGAGAGGAAGAGAAAGTGATGAGATTTAAAAGTTAGGGATTCATTGTGATGCATTTGATAGAAAACAAGCTATGATCCTTTTAAGGTAAACAAAGGATGAAAAAATATTATCATCTCTAATCTTATTGATTACACTTTCTGTACTCAAAACTGTCATGTAAGCTAGTGTGCAGTGCACTTGCCAATCCTGTGTAGAGTGCAGGTGAATTAAAGGTCACCATAAAAAGTACCCAGTATGTCATCAAGCACTTGCATATACTATAAGTGGTTACATACATGGACCACATAACAGTTAATGTTAGTATTGTATTTTATTATGTAAGATAACTGGTTTTCCTTATGATACTGTTTCTTGTTTCTTCCTTAAGTGATTAAAGAAATAACCATTTTTTGTTGTTGGTTACACTAAGATTACCTTAAGAATGATCAGTAGTCTAGATATCTTGAGTACCAGTAGCAGTTTTCTTTTGGGAAAATTAAATCTACTGGAAGATCATGCAACACAGGTATCCATTCCTTATAATACATGGAAAATACTACAAGCACAATGAATATTATTATTACTTTTAGAACTAAAACCAAAGGTAGTTAAAAAAAATATACATTTAAGGGCATGATTTGGATTTGGTTAAAAGCTGAAAGAAATAAGATATATATATCTTGTTTATATATATAAATATTGCCTATACAGACTTGCCTATACTAAACAAATTATTGTCTATTAATATCTCTAATTTAAAAAAAAATAAAACCCAACAACAAACAACATCAAACACCTTTTCTCTTTCTGGTTAGCAGGCAATATAAGGCATACAGTTTATAAACAAGTCCACAAAAACAAACTCTACCATTTAATTATTCCAAGTGTCTCAGATTTTAATAAAAAAATGTGTAGACATGTCAGTATTGCTTGTTGATACTTGTACTTTAAATTAATGCCCTGATTTTAGTGTTTGCTCTTACATATTGTTAAATATTCAAAACCTCAGATTTATTTAAGCAATTAAGTTTTTGTGATGCTCCACTGGGAAAGAACATTTTCTAAAAAGAAAGAAGAAAAGAAAAAGAAACAACAATTGTAATCAAAAGGCTACTCCAATGGTTATCAAAGTTATAAAAGTGCATTGGAGCACATTCTAATGGTTATATATCAAAGTTATAAAAGTGCATTAGAGCACCATTCTAATGGTTATCAAAGTTATACAAGTGCATTAGAGCACATTCTAATGGTTATTAAAGGGGCGGTGTGGCATACTGTTATTTGGTATGGTCAGTGAATGGTCACAGGTCTGTCCATTGACTGTTGCATTATCTGGTTTAATCAGTAAATAGTCACAGGTCTGTTCCTTTGACTATTGTATTATCTGGTTTAGTCAGTAAATGGCCACAGGTCTGTTCCGCTGGCTTTGGCTGTCAGTTATTAAAGGGATAGGGTTATATATTAACAATTGTTAATATAACCTCCACCACCACCACCACCATCACCCTAAAAGAAAAAAGAAGAAGAAAAAAATAAAATCTCTTTCACTTTGTCACCTCTATTACAATTTCTTATTAAATATATATTAATTAGGTGGTTCCCTCATAATTAAAGCATAAAAATGATTTTAAAAATAGGATATGTGGTCCAAAATTCACAAACTCACTAACATATATACTATTCTATGTAATATAATTTAAAATTTTATCTTCAGTGTGCTATTTCAGTCATAACTGCAGTGTTTTGGTAATGAAAACAACTTTTGGTTAAACAAAGACCTTTTCTGTACAACCCTCTGAGTACAATATTAACAGCAGATTAATAAATTGAATGTATTGTTTAAAGCCCAATATTAGACAAAGCACACGTAAAAATTAAAGTTATTTCAATTGAACCTATTTTAACTTGGGAGTTTCAAGTCTGATGAAAAGTCTTAAGTTTAAACATACTTATGAGATACATATTGAGACTGATATATGCATTCCAGAATAGTGGAACCATTGCTCCTAAGTGTTCTAGTTGAAGAGATCAACTCTCTTCAACTGATATATAAAGTATCTGAATATGCACTATGTAACATATATTCTTGTGATGCCTACAAACATAATGAAACATAAGAATACAAAATTCTATAATAAATACAAAACTCTTTCAACTTTGAATTTACCCTGGAAGGTAAAAAAATAAAAATAAAACTTAAAAATAAAAAATAAAACAAACTTGCTTTCTCATTACATGTAATTATCTCTCCTCATACACGTTTGACTTAAGGTATTCTTTTTGTCCACTTCTCTTCTGGTGTATTACTGATTTATTAATTTTATGATGAGATGATCATTAGGGAGCAGAAATGTTTGTAAGCATTCGGAACATCAGACAAAGAGTCAGCAGTTTTAGTACTTGAGCTTCATAAGCCTACCTATGACTGCATTTAACTTGCTTCACAGTGTTGGTTAGGTGTAAAGCAAAAGATTAATTTAAAATGCACAATGTTACATGAAATTCTACCAAGCTTAAGCTAATTTTATTATTAATCACAAATATATGTATTGGTTGCAGGCAGAAAATGGATCTGAACTTGTGTAATAATTTCTCCACTTCAAAAACTTGAGATTGTAACTGTTTACTTTTGATACCTTGGCTGTGATTACAGTTTTGGTTGAGCGCATGTTCCTAGTCCTCCTCTACCATACCCTGAAGAACTGTGATGTGTGTTGGAGCTGACTTTGAATATTGCAGTGTTTGGATAATCCCTCTTAGCCTCTGCAGAATGATTGTTTTCTGGATCCAGTGCAGACACTCCATTGTAAGCCCCTTTGTTCCAGTCGGGGACATAGTTGTGTTTTGCAACCCAGCACAGCCTTCCTCGCTCTCGTGCCTGCATGATGCCAAAGCCGACAGAGAAGAGAATGATGGCACCAATGCAAAGAATTATGGCCCAAGCTAAGTGCTTCATCACATCGGGGTCCAAGAGGTCCCAGATCATTTTTTTCTCACAAATGTCACCTTGCTGTTCATATCCACTGGTACACTGAAAACAGTCTGAGGGCAATGGACCACGACATGTTAAGCAGGACAGATGGCAAAGCTTGCAGATGCCCTGCAAAAAAGAATACATAAAAAGCTTGGAATTAGCATTTATAATTATAGTATATCAAGTGAGATGAGATTGAAAATTCGCTATATATCTATCACAATGCAACTGTCAAGCTGGCATCATAAATTACTAACTGAAAATGTTTTTCACTTGCCATCACTATCTCCACTCTGATTACATCATATTTCTGTACTAGAATGAATTGTACTCACTATAAGACTATTATGTTTATAATTAATTCTTTCTTTTATAATGATTTTTTTTTTACTCTCAGAAGTATCTTTCATGTAATATACACACGCATTCTTTGTTTCTTCACTATTTCTCAAGTTTTAATTATGATTGTATTTTGTGAACTGAGAAATTAAATTGGGTGCCAAATACTTTACTGGAAATTTACTGATATACAACTTTTTGATGTAATTCAAGAAAAAAGATATAATTTAATGATTGTAGAAACAGATTTATTTACTGAATATGCCTTGAAACAAAAGATTTGCTGAGTATTAATAACAGAAATACTGAACAAATTTGATATAACATCAGTTTCACTTATAATGTGGTAAGTTGTGGCATTATATAACAGGTATCCTGGAACTAAGAACTGAACTGTTCTGGGCCCCAGACTATAATAAAAAGGTCACAGATCAAGACCTGTCCAGATGGGTGGAATGTGTCCAATGGATGCATCCTCTCCTTCGATTGTTTGATATGGTTACTTCAAAATTAAATGCAAACATTTAGACTAGGTTTCATCATATGAGTAAGAGTTTAAGAATGTTGTAAATCTTCTCAGCTTGTGTTTCAACTTTTGATCCAAGGTAGACATGTAAAAACATGCCTATTGAATATGTATGCAGTAATAATTAAATGTAGATAAAAGAGAGAATCATGAATATTTTATCGTATTATATCCAAATTTGATTTGTTTCATGGTAAAGGTGTAAATATATTATAATTTTTCTGATTAAAAAGCAGAAATGGTACTAAAAAGTAAGCCAAATATAAAATTAAATCAAAAGTCACATATTTTCAAAAGTAATACTTAAAAAAAATTTTTTAAAGGGTTTTTTAAACATTACTTTGTTTCATTTTTTTTAAAAGGTATTTTATTACATCAACAGATCTGTGATTGGAAAAAAAAATGTCTAACTTGTATTTTGTTGTTTGGAGTATTTTTATGTCAAGAAATACTGAAAGCATTCGGTCTTTTCTTGACTATCACTGACAAAGTTGTAGCATTTATATTTTATATCTGCAGTCATAATATATCAGGTCTAAAATTAATATTGGTTAAGATTTATCACTATAAAAAAGTTATTTTATAAAGTTGTATTTTTTGTTTGTTTTGGTGCTGCTGAAAATATCTGGATATGATTGATAACATGGAAAAACTATACTATTTTCATTATTATCATTTGATAATAAGCATTTTTAGACACATTTGGATTTAAATATAGGTCTGTTGTTATTAATATTATACGGTCTTCCCACTCGTTTTCTCCTCTGTTGTTCTCTTGATTGACTTTATTATAAATTGTGTTGGAAAATTATTTTCCCTCTGGCAAAGGGAAAAACATGTTCAGACCCCAATTTAATTATGTTTTAATAATAATACTTTTTAATTAATATATTTTAAAGAATATAATTCTTGTCATTAATAATTATTTTACTGATGCATTAGTCTTTCTAAAAATTATTCTTACAAGATAACCTCACTAGGTTTGTTAGTCTTTCTTTTATTGCTGATCTTCTAGATAATAACTATTCTAACCAGCATAACCATTACTAGGTCAAACACAGTTTCTCTCACTTCAAGAGTATCAATCTTAATTATAGCTGAAAATGGAAACTGATTCAAATTGTAAACCAATAATTTAAAAACAATTATTTTAGAGGATCAGTTATGAAATTTGATAGAGGGGAGGGATGCCATACACAAATTGATATGTGTACATTTGTGAAAAACTTTATATTCACCATCTTGAAACATTCTGCATACAAGTGGTCATTCTTTTGCAAAGATAAACATATTAAATGTTATGCTAGCATTAATTATTGAGGCACGCACTTAGATTGTAGAATTGTGTATCATGTCTTGCTTGGCAAGCAACCCCAAAGTGAGAAGTTTATGCTAGCACTGAAAATTAATGCTTGTGTCCTACTCCTACTGGTGAACATAAATAAAGTGCAAAGAGCAAGAGGTCCGAAAGAAAAAAAATTTAAAGATAATTATAAATGGAATAATTTTGTGCTTTGGGACAATAAGTTTTTAAAAAGATAATTTTATGATATTAAAACTGTAAGTCTTACTTCTGTAACAAGAATTTTTTAGTAAGCTCTTGTATATCTGGAGTTTTGAACACTGAGAGAGATTTTGTAATTATTACTCTTTTACCTGCCCATGTTGTTGTGCATATACAACATAGTTCAACGTACCAACCTCAGTGATAATATTGCTGCAAAATGTTAGATTCATTTCATTATAATTGAAAACTTTAAGCGTGAGAAATCTAGATCTACTATACAATATATTTCTTTCTTTGCTGGAGTGTAAGCTATCAGAAGTGTTATATCATAAAATACAAAATCACTCTCTGCATTATTATATAGCCATGTTGATCAATGTTGTTACTGACCAATGTCCAGTAAAGAAAAGATATAAGGAGAGACAAAGCTTGTATAGCAAGCAGAGTTAAATTTATAAGACAAAGCTTGTATAGCAAGCACAGTTAAATTTATAAGACAAAGTTTGCCTAGTAAGCACAGTTAAATAACTAAACATTTTATTTATTATTTTAAAGTTCTGGGTTGGTTTTGAGCCCAGAAAAGACAGTGGGATGATTTTAGTCCTTTTTGAGAAGTATCAACATGTGACATATTTTTCTCTGTCAAAGTGTGTGCTTGTTTGGTATTAGGGTGAGCTGTTTTTCTCACATACAGAGCTGAAATACTATGCTTACCTACAAAACAACTTTCATAGAAGTAATTACCTGAGTGTGGAGAAGAGGCTTGGTGGAGTTTGGTTGGAGAGGTGAGGCAAGGTGCACTGCCTGCACACTGCCATAATAATGTTCTGGACAGTGTGGCATGCAGTGCTCGTCCATCTTGAAAAACCCTGGCTTGCATTCTGGACAATGGAAGTAGAGTATATTTAACATCACTTAGGAATAAAGTCTGAGAGTACCAAAGGGAACAAGAAATTATGATAAAAAAGGACATAGAGAGAAAGAATAGGAAAGAAAGGAGAGAGAGAGAGAAAGAGAGAGAGAGAGAGAGGTGGAAAGAGAAAGGAAAAGGAGGAGGAGAAAGATAACTATTATTTTTAGATGGATGCATATCAACCAGTAATAAAATGAACTGAGAAACATTCACACAGAAGTTCTGAGAGAAAGCACGTGTGCATGCATGCATCCACACACAAAAACTCTTCGTTATGTGTAATTATTGCACATATAGAAAAATATGAATCAAGTGCTGTTAGGCTAGCAGTTTATAATAAACTATCAGGAGTTTGTAAACTTTGAACAAATGTTTGTGAAGAGATTTTTTCCCCTTCCCATAAGATAAATTCATTAGCATAATGGGAGTTATTGACTGTTTATAAAGTGAAATTTGCCAACAACAAATTGAAATTCAAATAATGATGGTTTCAACTATAAATACAAGAGTTTATTAGATAAAATTAACAATAAACTTTAGAGAGAGAGAGATCAATTAGCATTTTAAAAAGTGACTTAAAGTCATGCTGTTACTATTACCATGCACTGTTGCTACATTGTAACAAGTGTAAATTAAGAGAACTGTTTATAATTGTTTCTTGACTTAGTGCTGGCAATAAAAGACATCTAACAAATGCACAATAAACATTTGAAACATAACTGATTTTCATTCAGTTACAGAACTTTAATATACATCTTGAAAAAAATAAAGAGAAACAGAAAATGCCCCAAACAAAAGTTAACCCAGTGCATCATTGCAACTAGTTTTGCACTTTTCCTGTGGGCAGTTCACATTTTTGTTTCTCTGTCTATACTCTAATCTACCTCAAATTCTACTCAAGTCTTCTTCATTAAAGTTAATTCACACAAACCAGATGTGTTTTGGTGAAAATGGTAGGAACATCCCTGAGACACAACTGAAATAAGATTTTATAAAAAGTTTCACTAGTCTATCCCAAATGAGTTTTTGAGTTAAAAAGCATCTTTAAGATTTGATTGAGGGATAAGATGAAGGATATGTCTGAACTCCATATGGTTATGAGGAGAAAGACAATGGGTATGTCTGAAATCCATATGATTATAAGGAAAAAGACAATGGGTATGTCTGAACTCCATATGGTTATCAGGAGAAAGGCAATGGTTATGTCTGAACTCCATATGGTTATGAGGAGAAAGACAATGGGTATGTCTGAAATCCATATGAATTATGAAGAGAAATACTAGGAGCATACCTGAGATCCAAATAAGAAGGAAAAAAGTATTAACATATCTGAGATCCAAAAGAGTTATAAAGGAAAAATGGTATGAACATGTCTGAGATTCTAACAAGAGGGGAAATGATATGAACATGACTGAAGATAAAAATACTATGAACATGTCTGAGATTCAAACAAGAGGGAAATGATATGAACATGACTGAAGATAAAAATACTATGAACATGTCTGAGATTCAATCAAATTGAGAGGGGATCAAAACACAAGTATGATTGGGATCCCAATGATTTAGGAGGTGAAAAAGAAAAAAAACATATCTCAGGAATTTTGCTCTTACACCACTTTTTCTCAATCAAAGCAATTTCAAACAGAAAGTTACTGTGACATTTCATATGTACATTACAAAATATGGGTTACCAGACTGTCTGAAATCTGTTTTAGATATAAGAAATTAATTTGAAGAATAAATCACATTATTAAAAGTTTTTCTTGTGATTGATAGAAAAACAAAATTGCAAATATTTTCATGATAGAAATTGCCAACCAATGACCAGTAGTTAATAAACCTTGTAACAGATTTTGTTCTTAAGAATATTTCATTACAAACTGATCTGTATAAAATGAAAAACAGAATGAATACACTCAAAATCAAGATATTTTTGGTTGTGCATCCTAAATAATTCAATACAACAAATGAATATGATTATAAATACTGTTAGTGTCAGTACTAAAACTCAGGGTGATGTCAGTAATTAGTATCAAACAATGCACTCACTGAAATCATGAAATCAATCATTGCATTTCCTTATGCATTGTAAAATGGTTAATTCTTATCATAGCATAAAAAGTAATTTACTGTCAAGTATTCAGTTTCAAGTGAGATGAACAGGTCATTTATATTATAATACCATAAATGAGATCAAGAGACCAGTTAGTGCAGTTCCATTAACAATTTGCTATTAGTCAGATCATGATATGAGTCACGGCAGTTTGATTAATGACTATTATCATTGAAAGTCACTGAAAATAATTTCTTGTTTGAGACTTGAAGATCAGTCTGAACTAGTGTTTGAAACATTTTTCTATTAGTTACCCATTTTATGAGCTATAGCTGCTGTAATTATTTCTAGTTTGAGATTTGAAGATCTATCTGAACTAGTGTTTGAAAACAGTTCTCTATTAGTTACTCATTTTATGAACTTAAGCTGCTGTAATTAAAATTCTCAAACTGAATTAATTAAATGCTCAAAAGTCACACATAACTTATTAACTGTGATCGTGAGTAGGAAAAGAAAAAATAGTACACTCCATTTTCAAGTTCATATGAGGTAATAGTGGTAGATGAATTGCTTGAGATTATAACAAGAAATTAATAAGTCACCAAGAAATTTAGGATTTGCATGTAGCAAATTACAGTTTAATGAAATTACAAAAGTTTCTCGAGATAAGATAGCAGTAGTGGTCATAATTAACCACTGTTCTAAGATTGCAGTGCAGTACTAGTGGTTAATTGAAACTAATCTGTAGAACTACTAGTGCAAATTTAATTGCTGATGTAAATTTAGACTGCTGTTGTGGTCAATTGAAAGTAATCTATAGAACTATCAGTGCTAAATAATTGCTGAAGCTAAAATTAAATTGCTGTTGTGGTCATTTGAAAGTAATCTATAGAACTAATAAGTGCTAATTAATTGCTGAAGCTAAAATTGCAGAATAGTATTAGTGATAATTAATAATTTTAGATTAGATTACTTAGTAGTGATAATTAAGTATAGCAGTTATAATAAAATTGCAGAGTATTAGTAGTGAAAACTAACAGTTTGAGCTGAGTCTGATTGCAGTGTAGTACAAATGCTGATTAATTACTTGAGATTAGATTGCAGAGTAGCGCTAATTAATTGCTTGAGATGAGATCTGATTACAACATAGTGCTATTGGTAATTAATTTGCTTGAGCTTTATCAGAGTGTAGTAGTAGTAATGAGTGATTGAGATTAATAATTTATATTAAGTTTAATCATCTTAATCCATAGGAAGAATATAAGTATTAATTATGAATGAATTAATATGAATTACAGTTTTATTTCAATGCAGCACAAATGATAATTAATAGATTAAGATGAGATGTGATTGCAGTTTAGTACTAGTAATTAAGTGCTTCAGCTGTGATTTGTTTGCAGTGTATCATTGTTGGTAATTAAGTGCTTGAACTTATATTTGATTTCAGTGTAGCAATATGATAATTAAATGATTTATTTGAGATTAGATTAATGTGTAACACTAATTAATTAATTGTTTGGACAGAGATTTGATTGCAGTGTAAATTTAATGATAATTAATTGTTGTTATTACATTAGGCTGCAGTATATCATTATTGATAATTAGTGGTTTGATGGTAGCAGTGTAGTACTACATGTCTGATCATGGTAATTAATTGCTTGATCAGAGATTAGATTGCAGGTCAGTTGTAAATAATTGTGCTTGAACTGAGTATTGTATGACTAGATTAACCGTCTATATTTCTTATATTTATTTTAAACATAGGAAGGATAGGAGTATTTATTGAAATTTATATATTTCAATTCTAGAAATTAGAGAAGTTCAATGGGCATTATAAGAAAGCAATATGCAAAATAGAGAAAAAAATCCAAAATTTATTAGAAACAATTGTAGAATTCTTTAAAATTTACAAGAATAATGAGTTCGTTAGCAGGCTAAACAAGTGTATATGTATATATCATTACTATTTGCAAACACTGACAAGCAAACAAAAACGATAAATTCTCTGATGACATTTATAAAAGTAATAACATCAAATCCCTGCAATATCATTAAAACTGATTCTAGTAGCAGTATTCTAGTAGTGACAGCTGGTAAAATTAATAACATTAAATTCCTGTGATTAAGACTGACTCTAGTAGTGACATTTAATAAAAGTAATAACATAAAATCCCTGCAATCATTAAGACTGATTCTAGTAGTAGTCATTTAGTAATGACTGCTTCACTATTCAAGATCTGACAGCAGCAAAACACATGCTTCATTAAGAACACCAATTTACAGTGAGCGATACTTCTCAGGACCACAGGGCCCAATGCAAATGAATGCAGGGTTCAAATATAAACACAGTGATGTCCCATGCTAACTGTTAAGTTATGCACTATCAACCACCCATTGCGATATGAATGCACATTAATTATCTGAGGTGGAAATGTTAGCTGTGAAACATCTACAGGATAATTTAAACACGTGACATTTGAACATGAAAGTAACATTTAGGATGCATGTAAGTTACATGTTCTTTTAAGAAAGTACATTCCAACAAAGTTCAGCATAAATTTTAATTTTGGTAGCACAGAAAAGTGAATTTAGTTAGAAAGTTCACATTCAAATTATTTTCAACATTTATTTCTGTGTATTCAGAACCAAATCACTGACATGAAGTTTTCCAATTCCTGGACTGGCATAATACAGTCAGAGATTAAGCTACACAGTGTACACCAGTTAAAATGTCAGTAAACCATTCAGAAATTCATAATAAATGTTAAGAACATTCAGTTACACCAAACATTTCAAAATTCTGACAGAAATGCAGCCATAATAAATCCAGTCATCGTAAAGCAGTCAAAACTTCACTTACAATGTAAACCATTACAAAATTTAGCCTCAGTAAACCAAACAGAAATTCAATCATATTAAATCATTTTGAAATTAGTCTTAGCAAATCAGTTAAAAATTAAGCCACAGTAAATTAGTCAGAATTGAGAAACTATTCACAAATTCTACTAGAATAAATCAGTTAGAAATTCAGTCACAATATGCAGAATTTCAATCATATTAAACTAATAAGAACTTCTGTCATGGTAAATCATTAAAAAATTCAGCCACAGTACACTATTAAGAAATTTAGCCACACAATAAGTTAGTCAGAAATTCAGTATAAAAATTCATTCAGAGTTTTTGCAACAAAACTGTAGTCACAGTAAAATAAATAAGAAATTCAGTGAACCATTAGGAAGTTTTGTCTAGAATTTGGCCATCACAAGTCATCAGAAATTCAGTCATAGTAAATTTTCAGTCATGGTAAACCAGATTAAAAAAAAAAAAGATTTCATTCATGTCATTTACAATTACCATACACTCTTTAGGTAGATTATAAATACATATTTAAAATGTGCATTATTATAGGAATTTATAGAGCTAGTCAATTACAGTCCAAAATTAAAATGTTTCTGCCCCTGACCTTTTCAAATTACTTTTACAGATTTGGGTAAAATAAATTTCTGTAAAGAAACTAGTGTTTGAATTTTGTCAAATGCTCTTTATGGTGTCTAGTATGAACTTTAAGATTCTAAGAATGATAATCTGCAGAAATGTGTTGCTGTTGGATTTAAAACAACGCTAATGGAATATTAACACTCATTGCAAGAAATAAATTTAGAAATGTTCTAATATTGGGTAAAACAAGCAAACCTTCACAAACTGGTGTTCAAGAAATTCAGAATTTAGACAGAGCCAAAAGCAATTTTGACAAAGTTAATAACTTGTGTAATTTTTCCTTCCTGTCTTTATGGAATTACTTCATAAAATTAACGAGTCCTGTAAATTCATGCTTTATAAAAACACAACACAATGCAATCAAGCACATCTTAAAGATATTAACAATTGTTTTCATTTAACTTTTTAAAAATTCAAACACTGCAACCCAACTCCATCACTCACACACAAGCTCTTTTCCCAAAACCCAACAACCCAACTATTTATATTTCTCAGAGTCTATCTACTAAACATTTTCATGCTTTGTTCCTGTCAGGCACATTAACTCCATTAAATGTGATATTAGTAAGTTACATACAATAAATACAAACATGTCACAAACAAATACATGTAAAGGTAATTCAAATATATCTAATATATTTAGTAAAGAATACTTAAATATGAGAGAGACATTTCAAAACAGAAATGTGGTATGAAGGTTTGACATTTGCTATATACTGTAATTTATTGTTGATTTTAATACCTTCTTTATCTCTAAAACAGGCATGCTTAGCTGATGCTTATATAATCAGATATGCATGGACATCAAATGACATATGTAACACAAGAAGTTCTACTTATCCACACACACGCACACATGTTTGCAATGCATCTAGCAGTATTCTAAAGCACTAGAATGCAGAAATGGAAAACCACTTACTAAAAGAGAACATTCTGTGAATATGACCTCCACACACATGGTAACTGGTGCAATATATGCACAAAATCAGCCGTAGTGCTTAATCAGCTCGACATCCCAGTTACAAAATTCAGACAATACAGTTAGCTAAAGGTGCTAAGAATCAATTTATAAATCAATTCATCATTTAAAAATAATTTGAAATAAATAAAACATGGAATCATAAAAGAAACATGTAAGTAAACTGGAAAAGTACTGAATATTTCAGAAATCAGTCCATGCTTACCAATGACACCAATTTATTAAATTGCAGATCCCTCTCAGAATCAGAAAAGTTTGTAGTTTTTTCCAGAATACAATTCATGCAAATTATACAATACTTTTTTTTTATTAACTGCATGGCTTTTCAAATGTTACCATATATATTTTTCCTTCTCTGTGTCCATGTATCTGAATATTTCCTTGCATCTATTGTAGCTCTATTTATAGCCCAGCTTTTCCTCCCCTACCCCCCCCCCAGCTAATCTAGCCTATCAAACTACCCTCCATTTCAAAATAAAAATAAATAAATAATAAGCAATAAATAAAACAATAATAATAGAAATAATAGTAATGAGATGGACATATTTATTAGTATCTAATTTGGCAGAAGTGCTTTACAACCAGAACACCAGCAATGACAATCCCGAGTTAGGTTGTATTAATGGGCGGAATGCCCATGGCTGAAGAGTGAGGTAATATTTGAACTCCAGGTCTTCTGCTTGCATGGTTAAAGCCAGGACCTCATAATCACCCACCTCTACACAAACTGGTAAAAAGGTATAGGGAGAAATGCTTAAACTGAAAGTAGTTGCACAAAGCAAAAGCTGAGTGGAAATCTGACATTGGACCCAAACTCAAAGTTTTGTCAACCTTAAGCCAATGACATTAAGAATCTCTCATTTCAGAATGTATGCAATGCTAAATGGAATGCTGACAATGGATGACAATGTGAAGTACAGGGCTTTGGCATCCCTGAGAAAATGACATTAAGAATCTCTGTTCTGACTGTAGGCAAAGGTAATAGCTTCTTTTACTCTCTGAGCGCCTTTGTGTTTAACTGGTAAAGTCTTCACAAATTTTCAGTAAAGAAATGCAGAGTTTTAATTGAATAGAACACACAAAACTCAAATACATATACTTATGTGCAGACATACTTATAAATGTGCATGTGTACACATATATGCACACACACACACATACCCCCCCCCCCCACATATACTGCTGTTATGCCACCACCCCCTCCCATTCTGCCAAACATTTCCATAAAAGTAGTAATGCTAACAAACACAGATCACCTATTTAAAAATTAATTCCTTGCCAAACAGTCCAAATTTAACCCTAAAGTGTACTTTTGTTAGCATGAACAAAAGAGTTTAATGATTAAACTTTTGAATCAAATTCTCAACATATATTCTTTATTTCCAAAACCACTAAGGTGATGGAGAGTTATAAAACTTAGATGATGTCTTATGGAATCTTATTCTAATATGAATTATTATGATAATGAAGAAATATCTTTTAATTCAATTTTGTCAACCATTGGGACAACTGGCTATAATGTCAAGACTCATCATAGTCTATAGTGTCACTTTGGAGGCCATGCAATGTTACATATAAAAAATATAACATTGCATGGCCTCCAAAATGAGAGTCTGTATATGACAAAGATAAATAATATATTTTCAGTCTGGATTGATGGACAAAAAACCCAGTATTTAGATTTCAATAATTTTCTTAATTTTCAAAATAGACTGACAATCCATGTCTAAAATACATACATTAATCCAGTCATTTACACATACAGCTAACAAATTTTTGTTTATTACCATTGAAAGAGTGATTGCCAACTTAGGCCTGTGTATGAAATTATTAAGTTCAGAGATTTGCACATGTAGCTAATATAGGCTTGTTTATAAATGACATGTATTAAGTTAAGAAATGTACACATATCTAGCATATGCCTTTTTATAAATGATATGTATTAAGTTCAGATATTTACATATGCAGCTAATACAGGTTTATTAACATTGAAACAGTGAATGCTTAATTAAATCCTCTTTACTGAATATCATGCTTATTTATTTATACATTGTATTATTACTGACCAGATAGTTTCAACAAATATACAAATTCTAAAAATAAAATGGTGTTTCAATAAGATTATTTAGTCTATACTTTCACAATATCAAATAAGTTGATATGTAAATAATTATTTTTCAGTTTAATTTCTCATGACTAAAGGCATTTAATTTTTAAAACAGCAACATTCGAAAGATAAATGAACATTTAAAAAATTATTTAAAAATAAAAACTATAAGAGAATTAAAAAAAACCACTCTAAATAATTAGGGAGAAAGAATGTACACAAATCTGAAGCATTTTCCAAAATGACCTAATAAATTAATCTTTCTTTTTTTCCAGGCGATGGGGGTGGGTGGGGGACTAGATGTAATTACTGAGCTATATTTAACTTATTGATTTAATACAGTTTTCTTGCATTTGATTGATTACTTTAATCATATGCATGTACACATATACACTCAATAAATCTATCAACAAATTTCAGGCTTTCTTTGCATTATTACAGAAGTTGTGCATCATGTAATGTGTGGCATCAACACACATCTGGAGTTTGTAAATCTCGTCTCTAGATTACTTTTCAATGAACTGTGCCTTTTTATAGTTTAGGCATAAGAACATTTCACATAATTTTTGCTGTTTGCTGAATTCCAGTCATTCATTAACTACTTTATTCACAAGTTTTTAGTTGTACATATTTTGTGTAGTTGTATAATTCTGAAAATAAATTTATTTTGTGTTTGTCACTTCAAGTACTGTGATTATAATCTTGTATTCTTAAAGAAAAAAAGAAATAACTTATACTAGATTTATCATATTTATGAATTTGACCTAATGTGCTAACTTTCAGACAAAAGAAAGAAAGAAAAATTGAACTAAGCTTGCCTAATGATTTGAGAGAAACAGGCTCTACTAAAAATGTGTACTCTAATGCTCTGTTAATTGTAAAAAGAAAATTCAGGTGTATAGTGATGCTTGTTAAACACCAATTTCATTGACATGCCAGCAATATAACGCTATTTCTGGTGCTAGGTGAGGTTTACATTTAATGCTTATAATCACGTGCAAAAATATCTGGTGTTTACATTTAACACTTACAATCGTGTGTATACCAATCTCTGGTGTTATTTGAGAATCCATATTCAATTCTTACAATTACACATGCACACCTTGCCTCAAACTTTCAACAACAACAACAACAACAAAATAAATAAGTAAATAACAATATTATTAATTTGTTTGAAAATTATATATAAATATATACAAGTTATGAACCTAGAACATTTGTGATTGATCTATAAGCAATTTAAATCACTTTCAGTTATAATGTCAGGAGCATTTGCATGATGTAAATCGAGCGTCATCTGTATTTGATAGGAATCACAGATATAACTAGCAGGCCATATATACAAAATCATAATTAAATACTGTCCCTTATAATAAATTATATTTTAAAAAAAGAAATTTTTTATCTACACATGAGAATTTTGCTTTGTGGGACTGAAATACACCATTTTTCAATAATGCACATTTAAATGATGTACAAAGTAGCAATAAGATTACATATATAAACAAATAAAATACATTAATTAATTAAAAATAAATATATATAACATTTTTTTTTTTATCAAACTGCAGCTATTGATTAAAAATGTTTTCAACTTTATAACAGATTTACAATTAATAAAAATGGAAAATAGCAGTCCTTCAAAACAAAATTTCCAACAACAGTAAACTGAAATAAACAAAACAAAATGAAAATTCTCAGAAGCAGGTATAATATCATATTTTTATTTCAATGACAAAATGATAAATTAAGTAGTAAATGGACACTAGCCTAATGCGGGCTGCCAACTTCAATATATTTATAAAGGTGAATAAATTAGGAAAGTGGACAAAATGTAATCACATTCTAGCCAAGTACATTCCATGGAAGATAGAAATCGTCCCTTGCAAACAAAGTACAAATATTCACTGAGACTGAAAGAACAATACACTGGGACTAGCAACAATATTTTGAAATGACCAAGTATATCATTAATACAATTATATTACATATGTAATAAACAGCTCTACAACAATGTTCAATCCAACAAAACAAACTAAAACAAAATATTTAACCCAAATTATTCAAATACATGATAACAAGGGGGAGCAACATCTTCCACTATTCTTCTCCTTTTCACAACCAGTGTCATTAAATTGTATAAATTAATAACCAGATTTTCCCAAAACTTAACACTTCTTTCAGTCATTTTGCAATAAATGATTTATTAATTCACATGACTAACATCAAATATGTTGATTAAAAAAAAGTATAAACAAAGTTTCTTGGTGCAAAAGATAAAACTGAACTAAATACAAAAATGTTTTGAAAAACAAAACAAAACACGGATATACATGGAACATAACAAACAGTCAAAATGCTATTTCCTTCATAGCAATATCAGACCTAACCTTATCCTGTTTTTAAATATTGTTATTAAGATGTTATATGTAGGTTATTTTCACCTGCTCGTGAGCCTGCCATATAAAGATGTGGTTAAGATTTATTTCTAAGATACAAATGAAATAAAAGCATAATCAACAAGGTATTTTAATATGTTCTTCAAATTACAATGTATTTTGATACATTTATTTAAATTAAAGCCTACATTGATATTGTATTTTAATAACTTTTAAATGTGGATTCATAAATTTACTGTTGATATATTTTAATCATTACCCATGTCTTAATTGTTTTTAAAAAAAAATAAGGGTATTATTAGTTTTAAAAGGATTAAAATCTTGCACATTTTTTACAAAAGTGATAGCTGACAAGTATTGTGTTTGTTATACATGTATTACAGATCTTCCCTTTTATGCATTTCACTATAGTCAAAGCATCTATCAAAACACAAATTCCTAAGAATGATGAAAATTACTCTAAACAAGGCACAAAAGCTAAGTGCCACTATTTCATTGTGGTGTTTAGTTCATTAGTTAAACTCTGGCTATGGCTAGTTTGTGTACATTTTTAATGCTAGTGATCTTAAGCTAGACAGACCATCTCTAGTACTTGAACAGAAGTTCAGGGACAAAATGTCATAAAAGAACAATGACAATAATTTTATCATTTGTAGTTGTACACAAATGAGTGGCATGTTTTATGCACTCCTAAAACAATGAGAAAGTTAAACTGGAAACCAGCTTGCTGAGAAAGTTGACTGTGTGATACTCATTTTGCAATGTCAAATCTTTCTTTTTTATACAAATAACCTTCGGCTCATTCTGAATGGCAACTAACAGCTCTTAAAAATAATTAAAAGAGAGACTAAAAAATAATTAGAAGAGAGACTAAAAAATAATTAGAAGAGAGACTAAAAATAATTAGAAGAGAGATTAAAAAATAATTAAAACAGATAATTTAAAAAAACAATCTGAAATGGAAAACTGCTGGAGATTCTTTACTGATTGAATCATTTAGATATGGTAATGCATTAAATAAATTATTATTATCAGGCATAACTGTAGAGCCATTAACCATAAAGAATGTGAAGATATGCAAATTACAACAGAGAAAAAACAAATGTGTCTCCAATATACCCAAGAATTTGAAAAGCCATTTAAAAAAAAGAATGAAGAAGAAAACGAAGAAGAAAAATTTAAAGAACACATAATCAAAATAACAATGAAAGATGCAGTTTAATGGTTGCATACGATTTTCAAATTTTTTTTCTTAAGCAATAATTGATAATCAACTCACACATAGCAATTCTTGACCACATGTGTAAAAATGGCCCCCTGAGTAAAAAATTTTGGCATTAATCATGGATTGCATCCCACATTAAGCCAAATAACAATAATATATACAAGACAGGAGATGCAAACATACACTCACATATGCATGCACACATGCACATAGGCATGTAGATATATATTTTTATACACACACACACACACACACACACATAAATTGCAAGATGTGCCTCAAAGTGTACTACTGGCAGTTTACTTGTTTAAATAATATAATTTCTTACTTATTAGCAGCATATCTAAAAACTTATGTATATTGGGATCACAAATTAATCAATCAGTTATTATCAAAAGAAATGGACACAATAGGCTTGAAAACACTGAAAATTTAAATTTGCCCTGTAGACTCTGGATTAAAATATCCTTTCTCATTGTAGTACATGACTTTTTATTTAAAATTCAAATTAAAGTAACAAGAGACTAACATAAAGTGGTGAAATCATAAACCAAACTTAAATTTAGAATGCATAATTCTTAAAAATTGTAAAATTTCACCTTAAATTTAAAATAAGATATAAAAATGTAATAATTTTAAAAGTGTAAATACCAATACTGTTGTAATTAAACAATGAACTATCTTCTGATTTCTAAGTACATACTTGGCATAAATAAACTTTAACTGGCTTTTGATTGAATTAAGTTTATTAACTGTTCAAATTAATTGTAGTGACATTGTAACACACACAAACACACACACACACACACACACACACACACACACACACACACACACACACACACACACACACACACACACACACACACATTAAAACAAAAAAATGAACAAACAATGACAAAAGAAATTCAAACAAATAAAATCAAAACCAAACCCCAACAAATGAACCCAAGCAATGAATAATGACACCAAAACAACAAATTGTGATGTTAATTTCATGGTATAATTTAAACAAGGTTGAAAGTCATATCAGGAAGCACTGGTATATATACTTCACTTCTATGGCTATACTTCACTTCACAGAATGTGATATGTTTTGGAATGGGAAGATGAAACACAGAAGAGACCATCCCGAAATAAAGGAATAATACCTGTAGTCTAGTTCTGTTACATATTTTAATGCTGTATGTTTTGGTTAGTAGAGTGAGGTGTGCAGTTCTGCAAATTCAATTTTACTCACCAGTTCAGTTTATTTCTAAAATTTAAAAGACAAATCAACTGTAAGCCTTTTTCTAGATATGTGCCTTAAGCTTACTACAACTCCCCCTAAATTTAAGAAATGATTGTAATGACATACAACTGTCAAGTGAATGTCAGAGGCAAAAATTTTCTCTTGAACAACCCATACAATTATTGCAATTTGTTCTAATTTAATCAAAATGTTTAGCTTCTTAGCATGAGGTTTGGTAATATGGGTGCTAAATATCTGAGTTGGTAATATGTGTATTAATAATTCAATTGTGCAATAAGTGTATTAACAATTTAATTTGGTGATAGGTGTATTAACAATTTAATTTGGTGCCAGGTGTAATAATAATTACTTTGGTGATAGGTGTATTAATAATTCAATTTGGCGATAGGTGTA
This sequence comes from Sinotaia quadrata, assembly GCA_028829895.1. NCBI lineage: Eukaryota > Metazoa > Mollusca > Gastropoda > Architaenioglossa > Viviparidae > Sinotaia > Sinotaia quadrata. Next base: position 123,995,477 of record CM054177.1, on the reverse strand, counting down.
TTAATAATTCAAGTTGGTGATAGGTGTATTAACAATTTAATTTGGTGAGAGGTGTTTTAATCATTCATTCTGGTAATACTATATTAATAGTTCAGTTTGGCAAATAGTGTATTAATAATGTGATCTGGCAAAAATTAATAATTGTTCTAATAAATAATTTCTAAGAAAATAAAAAAATTGTGATCATGACACTTAACGTATGTATAGTTTCTAAAAGTATAAATTCAAAACATGAAATGAATACTGGACCCTTCATAAGTGAACAAAGCAGGAAATATTTTAAGCAAGGATTAATGCATTCTACCATAGCTGTGTTAACATAAACAGTAGTTACTTTGACTGAATAAGGAAACTGAAGAGAAAAAATTGAACAAATTGAACTTGATGTGTCAATGCTGACATCAAATATGTAACTGACATTTCTGTACTGTCTTAAAGGTAGGGCAAATACTTGTGAAGAACTGAAACATATTTGTGTTTAAGTCTTCCGCAAAGAGAATACCAACTTCTTCCTAATACAAGTGTGGTCTTAAGATCAATATGTGATGAAACAATACAGCAAACAGACATGCAACAAAGCCATTCAAACTGGGTAACTTAAAAAAATAATTAAAAAAATCTGAGAAGGTAATACACTAATGAAACATTAACACAAAATGATTTATTAATGTAATATCTGGACCACAGCATATAATGATCATTACCTCAGGATATATATTGCACATATATATGGCCTTCCTGAAATTATTTATCATACTAACAGTATTACATATTGCCAGAAAATAATTGCACTTGTTACTGTGTTTGTAAACAATATAGTGAAAACATAACATTATGTAGATATTATATCTAAGCAAAAAACCCAAATGGGACTGTACCCAAACTAAAATGTGTATCCAGTTCCTCTTTGGTCCTGTACAAGCAATACTCTCCATAAGTGAGTCAGACCTTTTGAAAATCAATCAACAAATTGGCTTTAGCACTATTCAGATTTGTTTTATTTTCTTTTTGCTATGGTAAACAGAGATTTTCAAACTGAAATAATTTAGCAAAGAACACAATCAAGTTTTTCACATTTTAGTTTTAATATTTTAGAAAAGGTAACTAGAAATGGATTAAGATTTTCTAAGAATTTGTTGTTGTTGTATATTGTGGTTTTTACCATTTCTGAACAAAGGGACCAAGATTTTAAGCTCTGGATTTTATGTAGGTAATTGTAAGTAGTACAAGTGTTCATACAAAAGTAATGTTGAACAGTTATAAATGGCATAAACATGACTATGCTTCTAAATCCAATTTGGTCAGCAGTAAATTTTTCACTACTAAATATTAATTAATGATCTTTTAAAAAGAAAAAGTAATTTAAAACAGTTAATAGAAAACAACAACAACAAAAATAATCACTCTTTCCCCCCCCCCCTCCATTTGACTCTAAAGTCAGATTACAATTTTAATTTGAGGAAAATTTACAAGGTGGAAAAGAGATATGGACAAATGATGGAAGTCAATGTTAAGCAGAAAGTAATCAACTAATCAATCATGTGATTTATAATTTGATCAATCAACTGATTAATGCCCTATATCATCAATGGGTGACCACAAAGAAGTAACAGAGGTGTATCCTTGGATAGAATTGTAAAAATTCATTTAGTTTATACTGTAAAAAAGATTTCTAAAAAATATATGCATCATTATCTAAAAAAATTATACCGTTAGAAAACTTCATCAATTAAACAATATGTCTTGTTCAAGTTGATCCAAAACACGATTTATTTCAATGTAACCACTAAATGTATTTAAGATCATGAATATATGTTAGGAAGGCATTTAGGCAGGATATTTTATATTTCTGGGCTGTTCATTTAAAAAAATCAAATTAAATTTAGTTTAAATTTAAACAATAATAATATAAAGCAAATTCTTTTAAAATGATGGAGAAGAACACTTCTGGCTTTTAAATGCATACAGTAGTTTCAAATATATGCTCCAACCTTGTGCACAAATTATAAAAATATTCATCTAAGTCCCAATTAAATATGTGCATTTAAATTTAAAAAGAAAGAAAGTAAAACAAATTTGGAGGCATGAAAGATTTTTTTAATAACTTAATACTTCTCTGAATTAATGAACATATAGAGAAAAAAGGGTTTATAACAAAATGCTTAAAGACCACTGAAATAAACATGAAATACAAACAACTTGCAATGAAAATGCCAACATATACAGGACGACCCAACTGCAATATGCTTCATGTATAAAACAAAAGTGAAATTAAAATTTGGTAACAAGAACATAACAAAATACAGCAAAATTATATATCATGGCCAATACTATATACCTTGCCATTAAACAAAATAGTTTTTGATTTGTCAAGTGGAGCAAAAAATAGCTCTGAAGATTACAGTTCTTTGGAATTTGTTACACTGCCTTCATCATGGTGGAACACTAAAGTAACAGCATCATTAGCATCACCACTTTAACAGCTGTAGTTTTGATTTGATGAAATAAAATAAATAAATGTGAATTCAAAATGCAAAATTTACTCAGTGCAAAAGAAAAATTATTGCTTAATTATTAAATATTCTATTAAAAAACCCAAACAATAATCTGCGTATGTGTATAGCCTATAAGATAGTGTAAAGCACGCTATGTTTTGTGCATTATAAAATATGCATGCAATGGTATTGTGTTGATATCAATTATACAAGATGCATCTATAAGTAGAGAAACAGCCACTTTAAAATACTAAGTCTTTAGATGACTGCTTGAATTTCACAGCGTGCACATATTAACTCTCAAAAGAAAAGTATTGCTTATCCTAGTATTTGTAAATTAAGTGTGCGCTGAACAATTCCAACTGATAGTGAAAACATTGTTACCTAAAATCTACTTGTAAACATGCATCTCAAGTGTAAATTAGATACCTACATTTCTTTAAAGTGTATAAGAACACACTAAGAATTTAATCTCTAAGTCCTACATTTATTCATTAACATTGCAGGTGTGTGACTGTCAATACTTATGCAAGTTAATGTCTGATATCACCAGAAATTTGAGCGGAATGTCAGAGCAAGCGAGGTGAGAAGGAGAGGCAGGAGGCACAGACCTATGCAGATACCGTTGGAGGTTACTCCTGCACAGGTGAAAGTGTGACCAGCTGCAGAAGATGGTGTGGAGACATTTTGCTTCAGAGGATGTTTATCTGTTCCCATGACAACCAGAGTCCATTCCTTCAGTTCAGCTGTAATCATAAGGTTGAAATCTGTTATAGGTTATGCCTACAAGCCACAACTTTATAAGAACAAGTCACAGTATGAAAAATATGGTGCTGAACCAAATGATACTATATAAATATTTATATATATAAAAGTTATTCCACCTCCAATAATTAGTGAACAACACTTTATTCAGAGACTTTTGATGGATTTAGGATCTCCACCCCACCCCCCAACCTTGGCGCCTATATCACATAGATTGAATTAGTTTTGGGTTTATATGCCATATTTGGGATTCTTGATGTGAAATATTATAAACTGTCCTGGAGTTATAACAATTGAGGATGTCTTCACATCTGCTGAAGATCAAATTTAAAAATGGAAGCCAAAAAAAATGAAAATATATTAAAAGAAATTAATATTTTCATTAATTAATTATTTTAAATTAAGAAAAATAAATGAAAAAAAAAGAAAATTTACAATTTCAAAATCTGAAGCATCAAACGAAACCATCACCTTAATCAAATAATTCATATAATTACAGAACACTTTACCAATTTTAAACAGGACAAACTGTGATAATGACTGAATAAGTTTATTTTATGAAAACAAAAACCAATCTTAATATCAATTATATCACTAGTTCAAAAATGGCTTCCCATTTCTAAAACTGCCAGTTTTAAATTTAATTATTATTAATATTTGTAAGTGCAAAAAAGAATATAAGATAGTACAATAAATAATTTTAGACTTAACTGTATGTATACTGATTGGTATTTTTTTTTAAGTTCTTCAAATGAAAGATGGTGGCAACCCCCCAAAAAAACACAGTATTGTCTAAAGATACAATACTATAGTTTTCTTCCTGAAGAACAAAAATATATATATAATTTGAGAGAGAAAGAGCATGTACAGCTAACTGGTCTGACTGTAAAGTGGAGAAAGAGTGTGCACAGCTAGCTGGTCTGACTGTAAAGTGGAGAAAGAGTGTACAGCTAGCTGGTCTGACTGTAAAGTGGAGAAAGAGTGTGCACAGCTAGCTGGTCTGACTGTAAAGTGGAGAAAGTGTGTACAGCTAGCTGGTCCGACTGTAAAGTGGAAAAAGTGTGTACAAATAGCTGGTCTGACTGTAAAGTGGAGAATGAGTGTTGTACAGCTAGCTGGTCTGACTGTAAAGTGGAGAATGAGTGTTGTACAGCTAGCTGGTCTGACTGTAAAGTGGAGAAAGAGTGTTGTACAGCTAGCTGGTCTGACTGTAAAGTGGAGAAAGAGTGTTGTACAGCTAGCTGGTCTGGCTTTAAAGTGGAGAAAAAAGAGTGTTGTACAGCTAGATGGTCTGATTGTAAAGTGCTAAAAACTTTATTAACATGCTAATAAAGGCATTTACTTTAGTGTTACAAACACAATGGTTTCTGGAGTGCTGTCATAAGTTGAAGATATTGTAAACTGAGCCCCTGTCCTGAAAATCCACTTCAGACCATAAAAGTTGAGCCCCTGTCCTGAAAACCCACTTCAGACCCTAAAGTTGAGCCCCCATGTCCTCAAAACCTACTTCAGACCCTAAAAGTTGAGCCCCTGTCCTGAAAATCCACTTCAGACCCTAAGTTGAGCCCCTGTCCTAAAAAAAACCCATTTCAGACCCTAAAAACATCAACACCCACTATAGAAAACTAAAAAAACCCACTAATATATACCTTTATAAACATTCATTAACTAACAAAAAACACTCAATGTGAAAATTAAAAAAAAAAGTTTGAAACTGATCAGGTATGCCACTGTAAATGTGAATAGTGGGCATTTTTCATACTTTTTAAAAGGGAAAATAAAAGTAATGTCTAATGCCAAAGCTTGGTTAGAATAGAAAATGTCATTATTTTCAAATTAAATATACAGTTTACAAAAATAATTAAAATGAATCAGTCAAAAGCAGGGTACAAGTTTTTTATTTAACAATAATAAAAGTCATGACCATGTACAGTAACATGCAAACAGTAATAAAATCAATTGAAAAACACATGACAAATGACACTCCCAAATACATCTATACATAAAATAACAATGACCACACTATTTATTTTGTCTAGCAAAACACTTAAGTAATAATCTGCACTTATCAGAAACACACTAGAAAAATAATTTATTTTTCCATTTTCAAATTAGCTACAGAAAGCCAGAAATATTTTAAATATAAAAGTAGTCCAATTTTATGTGGTAAAACAGCGACTTGGATGGAAATATATTCAAATATACCTCATGAATGTTAAATCATTGTGAAAGCTACAGTTAAACAGTCAACTGTTTCTTGGGTAACTTTGGCTTTATATTTGGGATGTGCGTGCGCATGTGTGTGTGTGTGTTTGTTTGTTGTTGTTGTTGTAGATTTTGTTCTTTGTTTCAAGTACTTCTAAATACATACATGAAAGCCAGTAAGTTATTTCAGTAAATGAATATTTATCCTTCTTATTCTATTTGCTAGCTTATGAATACAAACTTTCTGGTCCAACAATATCCTGGTAGTAGATTGCTTGAAATCAAACAATATTAACAACAGCTATTGCCTGTAAAGTTTATCACTCCTTAAGTGTTATGAATGAAGGATAAACTGACTGAATAAACTTTTATTTTTTTCTTGTCATGTTTTGCTGCATGACTGACCCAGATTACAACAGCTTAGAGTAAATGCCCATGAACAGTCAACTGTTTTCTATGAACAGGTATATTTTGTCTCCCAGCTATAATCAAGTTAGGTGATGAAGAAAACAACAGTATATCACAAATAATTGTTGCTGAGGGATCATTTTCAGAGATCAAAGCATTTTCCCTGAAGCAAAAAGAATTTAACTTTCATCATGTACATATACTGGATACTTTAAAAATAATGTGCTTTGGATGTTCTACAACACAAGCAAAATGGGAAATTTCACACAATGGCATGCTTGGTTAATTAAGTAATACTTGCACTAAAACACAATTTTACTTGTTAAAAAGAAATGATTCGTTTTTAATTGGCAGGAAATATAAGGTGTAAAAACTTTAGAACTCTCTCCCCCCTATAATACCTCCCAGACACCTGTTATGACTGAAATTATGATGCATACATTTTAAAATTAGAAAAACAAATGAAAAGGAGATGAACTTTCAGAATACCCATCATTAGAAAGGATTGAAAACAATCCAACACGTTTTGACGTGCATCTATAAAATAAAATTCAATATTCTACATTAAAAAAAATCCCCACAATATTATATTTAGGATTGTAAAGTCATCTGACTACCTGTTGAGAACACTATTACTGGGCAAAAACAGTCAACAGGTGTAATTAAAAACAATTTTCATAAATATAGAGGCATGTGAAATCATACACATAGATAACACAACTTAGCACTATGCAGAGAAAACAAAAGAGGTGAGAATTCAGCCAAGTGCAAAGGTGGATATTTTAGTGCTGGTTACTGCACAACCATCAAAACAACCACACAACAACAAGAGGTGGGGTGAACAACTTTAGGACAAGCAAGGAGAGGAGATTAATCAATTATTCAAGCTTGCCTGCTGTTAGTTTTGGGCGAACATTTCGTGGGAACTGAAGGTTGGATGAGAGGTTGGACTTTTTGGCTAGAGTTTCATATACACATGTGTGGGCCGCAGGGCTCACATGCTGGTGACTTTTGTGGCGTGCATATGTAGAGGTTTTATGGGTTTGGTACAGAGGGTCCCAAAAGTAAAGGGAGTCCCAATTCTTACGCTGGTTGTTGGTGCGAGTCCGTTCTTTTCCTTTGTTAGGCGAGTCTCTCCAATGGGAATCCACTATATGGGTGGCAGCAGTGGATGTAGTGGTAGTGGTTGTGGTAGTGGTTGTGGTTGTTGCAGGTGGTTTATGACTAGTGTTAACAAATCTATAGTGTGGATTGTGTTGGGGTTGGGGTGTATGGTGGCGGTACGTCGGCTCGCTGTAGCGCCCGTAGTCAATATTGGGACTACGCACGGATGTAGGGCTCTTCCTCGGATGGCTATCTGTGCCATACAAGACTAGAACCCAGTCTCGCAATCTAACAGGCCGAACTGCAAACAAACAGAAAGGGACATGGGTGTCAGTGGCAAGCACAGAACCTTTGACAAGGACCAATACACTTGAGAAACAGTTACAGTGTACACACAGATACACAAACAATGGGGCTTTTATAATTTGTTTTCAGACTTGAACAAAAATATATAGAAAAATGCTAAGTGATAAATTAATCGATTCTATCTTTTTAACAACTTTTCACATATCATACAAGACTGACTGGTGAAATAAAAAGACATGCTTTTTATTTAAAACAATGTATTTTTTTTAAAAGTAGAAATGTTGCTTACATTCGTATAGTTTTTAGTTTGCATGCTGATCAGAAGTTTATGATAAATTAGAATCCTCAGAAAAGTATTTCTTTCTTTTGTTGATTAATACATTAAAAAAAAAAACTAACAAATATATTTTGAAAAAATGTACAGTGATTATGAAGATATTTTTTCAATAAATTAATGAGCATAATGTTTATTATAATAGCCAGTTAGTGTATTCATGAAAAATCCAAACTGATAAGCCCCATAGATTCTACACATAACAATAGTTAGTGGTTAGGTACAACAGGACAATGAATAATTAGCACACACATGTGACAATATCAAACAAACATAAATATTTGAAAATGCAAGTACAACAATGAGTATAGTGAAGTATTGTGGGTTGAAAAGCACACCACAAACTACATTCAGTGCCATGGTACAATGTTCTCTATAAAATATTTTCATTATGGTGCTGTTTACAAATGACATTATGCAAATTAAAAACAAACAACATATACCAAAACAACAATATATTAAGTGCAATTACAACTTACTAAGTGAATACAAAATCTCATCTATTATCCCTACTACTGATTTTCTGTGTATATTAAATCACACTTGTCATCTTTAAATCACTTCAAAACTTCTATAAAAGTTTTATTTAAAAAAAATTCTAAATATGATTAAATATTACTGATTGCTAACATCCCAAATAAGGCAAAACTATATAATAAGCATATCATTTAATTGATTACATTTACAGATTAGTATAACAAAAGTGACTAATGGCCATATTACTGAGAACAGGTACATACAAGAGATAATTACACACACACACTCACACAGACCCCACCCACAGCAGTAAGGAAACCAAATCCCCACCATCCTATTTAATATGCTACTTGATGCTAGTGTTTGCTTATATCTTCTGGTGCTTTTCTTATTTTAAATGTTTATAAACTTAAATAAATTACCCCCCCAACTATTAGTATTTAAAAACAATACCATGTACATATTCTCAACACAACAGAACATCACAATTACTTAAAAAGTAAAATGTAAAACAATATACTGTGTAAAATGAAAACATTTAATAAAAAGGTTTATTTATATTCCCTCAAATAACCTCAAAACCTCAGGAAAAAAGGAATAGGACATAAACATTGCTGATACTATTTTAAAATTTGAATGAACATGCTAAAACTTAAAAAATAAACCCAAGAAATATGTTATTTTCCAAATTAGCTTTGAAGCTAATAAAATAATATTCTGCATTAATTTATTCCATTTAATATTGTTTAACTCTGGTATCTGCACTGCAATCTTTTTATTTGATAGAAAGATACCTAGTAAAACCAGAAAGTTATGTATATAATGTCTCTACTCCAAACAAATTAAAACCACACACAGACACACACTAATATTAGTGAACATCCACTATTTCCATCATTACTATAAATTAGATTATTATGTAAATAAAATCTGAGAAAGTATATTATTATTTATTTAATAAACCTAAACTAAATCAGGAAAAATCCATACATAAAATCTTTGAAAGCAAAAGCTATTGAAATCAGTTTATATTCTAGTTTAAATTAATCAACCATGAAAAGAACGAAAAACTAATTTTTAGTGTTGCTTTTTTTCTTTTCTTTTTTTAGATAAGTCATATATTTTAAAAACAAAATAATTAGTTTACTGATGTCATCAACAAATAACAATACAAAAGCTGCCTAAATTATAAAGCAACACTTAAATAAAATCATTATTAATATGATAAAAAAGATATAATTAGCAATATGATAACAAATGATAAGTTATAATTAGCAATTACGAATATTAACTGTTGTGTCAGATTACTGTTCAAAATGAATATGAAAGCCATTTAATGTTTCAAATGTTATGAAAGCCATTTAATGTTTCAAATGTTATGAAAGCCATTTAATGTTTCAAGTGTTATGAAACCATTACTATGATGCAAATATTAATCACAATATGACTTAAGTTATTAATGCATTAAATTAGATCATTAGCTATGTCATACAATATTACATTATAGTTAGGAATAATTATTCTGTCTATTCCAAAAGTAACCAAACTCCCATCCCAATCAACATAAATATTTATAGTTACATAGATGAATTTTCTTTTGAAAAAGCTTTGCTCTACCATAAGTGCAAATGAAAAGTCCATTCATGCTATAAATGGATAAATAATTTTACAAATTTATACTTTTTGAAGATGAAGAAATGTCACTTTTAATATTAAAAAATATATATTTACAGCGAATGATAAATTTTCAAACTTGAAGTTTCAATAACCATTTGTTTTCTATAAAGAATTAAAAAAATATACAAGCAAAACAGTATGAAACCCTGATAACTTTTAAGCATACAAGGTGATTGAACACAAAGTAACAATATTTCTAGATAAAATCTAATTTTCACAGAATCCTATATTTTCTTCCTATTTAAATTTGCAAATTTTCAATTTTTCAGAGTGCACCTATTTACAATACTTTTATTGCTAAGTGTAAAAAATAATGAATACTGATAAAAATAATAATACATATATTAGTCTACAATCTAAGTCAAAATTTTGCCATGTTAGCAAAATTTTAAAACAAAACAATCAAATACAATACAAATATTATCCTATAATCCAACTCAAGACCACATGAGCAAAATTTTAAAACACAAAAAAAGAATAAATATATTAGTCTATAATCTGAGCCAAGACCAATGAGCAGAGTTTGAGAAAGAAACAAAACAACATCAAGTACAACAACTTACCAGCAGTCACATCATCATCATCTACTGAACAAGCAGGGCAGCAGGCCATCACGATGAAGACGATAAAAATGCAATTCCGCTAGCAAATATTATCACAACAGCAAACCATGCAGTCAACTCATACCATGCAGAACAAAAACCTGACGGATTTCTTATATGGACATTGAAATAAGTTTTTATGCATGGCAAACTCAAAGGATTTGCAAAATGTGACTTTAAAAAAAAGTGAGACAAATAGATGCATGCAGACTAATCAGGAAAGAGAATCCATTCTCAGATGACCAAGTAAAAAAAAAAAAAATCAGACAGTGAAACTGCAAGGTATAAAGCTTATGTTTAGAATTTCACTTTATCTTGGGATAACAGTACTGCAAATAATTTGTGTGTCTTGAGATAACAGTACTGCAAATAATTTGTGTGTCTTGGGATAACAGTACTGCAAATAATTGGTGTGTCTTGAGATAACAGTACTGCAAATAATTTGTGTGTCTTGGGATAACAGTACTGCAAATAATTTGTGTGTCTTGGGATAACTGTACAGCTGGTTATTTGTGTGTTTGTCTGTGTGTGTGTATGTACATTCATGCATCATGTAGAATAAGAATAGATACGATATGAAATTACAATTACAATTAAACAAAAAACTGAAAAAAAAAATATATATATAGTAACAAGAGTACATGTATGATGGACAGTAGGCTTGCTGGAATTTAGACTGATGAAAGACAACATAACATAATTATGTGCTAAGGGATCTATCTAATAAGCCACATGGTTCTAAAAGCAACAGTAATAGGAAGGGTAATACCCAACAAAATATATACAATAAAAATGTAAAGAAAAAACAACACAGCTGAAAATGAAACTGTAATTTAATAACAAACTTTAATAATAAAATAATAGTAATAAATGTACAGGCACAGAGTTCTGATTTCTTAAAAGTTAATGCTAAATGCAGAAAATTCATTCAAGCAAAACATTCTCATGTTAATTATCTGTACACACATCCTAAATACATACATAATAACACATAAAAATAAAATAAAAAATAGCATGCACACAAAGACAACTGAATAGATAATTAAATACTGACAGGGATGAATGAATGAAAGGAAAAGAAACAGAGAGAGGAGAGAGAGAGGGGATGGAGGAAAGAAAGAAAGAAAGAAAGAAAGAAAGAAAGAAAGAAAGAAATGCATATGGACAAGAAATGTAAGAGATTAAAAAATAATATTAATAAAATTAAATTAAAGGACAATTACTAATTAATGAGATGAAACAAATGTCAATGCTTAATGGCAATAAGATATTATATAATCAGGATCAAATGGCACACACTAAGTTAGCATCAGGGTTGGAAGACATGATTTTAGTGCTGTGAATGCTCAGTGGTAAAAGGACAAGGATAAAAAGCCTACAATTGTAAACATTTCAATGTGAAAACTGAGCAAACAAAAACAAAGTACTACACTACACATTTATTTGACAAAAAGTGTTACAAATTAGTAGAATGGCTAAGAACAACATCAACCACTGACTTGACTCATGAAAACAACTACAACAGCAAAATTTCTTAAGAAAGCTGTTACAGTCAAATGCTTTGATCCCAGAAAGAGATGCACGGAAAGAGCAAACAATTGTCAGTTTAAGTACTTTGAATGCACATAAAATGTAAAGGCAACAGGACATAGCAATGAAGAATACTGTATAGGCAAACATTTCAATAGTTTTATTTCAACAGCCATTAAAGAACACACCAAAGTCAAGATTATAACATTTATTTCATTTGTACTGCAAAGTATGTAATTATTTTACTTAGGGACTGTGAACATTTTTACATACAACAAATGCAGAATTTCAAAGAAATAAAAGACAAAATCCAATATTCACTGATACAAATTTGGGAATGATTATATTATTTGACAGGATAAGCTGAAGGAGGTCACCACTTTGTCCATGAAGGCCATGTTTCAAACATGATCTTGATAGGACTCTTATTTGTGCACAACTAAACACACTAGATGCAGTGTTTTCTAGATACATTTTGTATTCATACAAATTACATAGTTATTTTGTACTGTCAAGGTTTATAGTATAAGTATAATGCTACAAGGGCTTTTCTTCACAGCTTTTCTTCACTGAAAATAGATAATACATACACAGCATTCCCCCCATCTCCATTTAAATAATATACACAAATAGGCACTATACACATTATTTTATAGCATGTATTCCACATTGGTTTTTTTATCCTTATAACAAATAGATTAAAATATATTTTATAGCATGTATTCCACATTGTTTTTATCCTTATAAAAATAGATTAAAATATATTTTATAGCATGTATTCCGCACTGTTTTTATCCTTATAACAAATAGATTAAAAATATTTTACAGAGTATATTCCACACAGTTTTTAACTTTGTATTATATGGATCACAAAGAAAAAAGAATATTTTAAAGACTGGTTTTATCTTTATGATATAGGGGCTATAAATAAGCTTAACAGAATATATTCAGATGGCTTTTATCCTTATGGATAAAATGGATTATAATGTTCTTTATAACAGATTTTCAGAGTGTTTTTAATCCATACAGGAAATATACATCATAAATGTGCTCTTACATTTTTTCCACCGGACAGGTTCATGCATATAATCATATTCTTTCCAGAAACTTTCCCAATTTTGGGTATCCACACAAGATGAGATAGTTTAAAGTATAATTTTCAGAATGCTTATATATCCTTAAAAGATAAGATATTTGAAGTCATAATTTTTAGAATACTTATGTAATCATGAAAGACATGATATTTTATGGATATTTTTCAGAATGTGTGCATATTCATACAAGATTAGATATTTTATGGCATAATTTTCAGAATGCTTATGTATCCATAAAAGAAAGATATTTTCAGAATGTCTGTGCATCCATATATGTAAATGAGACATGCATGCTGTTTGTCTTGACAGTTTACACATATAAAGCTCTACATATTAAATTTCCTACTGATTTTTCCACAATACAGTCAATGCTCATATTGACATTTAAAAAATAATCAAGAACAATAACTGTCAGAGAACTTATGAAAGAGGAAAATCATATTTAAAAAAAACACAAACAAATATTTTTCTACTTGACAGTCAGAAAAGGCTGTGGCAGATTAAATCTGCCGATCCCCATTTCTAGACTTGATTATTATATAAATGTTAAATGTCAAAGTGACCCTACCTTAGGCCTGCTTACGCTGATATTTTTAGGTGTCAGAATTGGAAGTAAACAACTAAGGAGGATAGGCTGATGCAATCCAAACTAGTTGCAAGTAGATGAGTAGTTTTTATTATCCAAAGGTTAAGATTTATAAGAATGAGACAGCCAATGGGCTGAGATCAAGGTTTATCTGCTTTAAAGAATTTATTGTCTAATCACTTTGAATTTGGAGTGGCAAGAAGTCTGGTGATGAAAGGCAGCTGTTAGCTGATGAGTTTACTGACTGATTGAGAGGGAATGGACTTAGAAATATTTTGTGCATTTTTGTTATTGATATGTTATACTTGCGTTTTATGTAAAGATGTGTTATATGATTAGATTATTATTTCAACAAATTGTGAACTATGTAGTATGTGAAACACTTGACATTGTTTCTAGTGAACCTGTTCATAAACTATTATTCCCCTAAGTGGGTGATTTATTTAATTAAATTATTTTTTTTTTTATTTGACAGAATTCTTACAGAAACATAATTTTATTTGTTGCATTTATGGAAAGAAAAAGCAATTACTGTATAAAAATGTTGTCTGGGGCATATTTTGGTGGTGATTTACTCAGTGTACATACTGATGTCAATGAATGCAGCAGGACCCAATTACTGGTAGTATAACAAATAATGTCAATAAAGTTAGCTCCTGTCTTTTAAAGAAAGGGTAGATAAATGCTATAGCAGTACAATTACTGGTGGTATAACAAGCACTATCAATAAAGTTAGCTCCTGTCTTTTAAAGAAAGGGTAGATAAATGCTATAGCAGTACAATTACTGGTGGTATAACAAGCACTATCAATAAAGTTAGATCCTGTCTTTCAAAGAAAGGGTGAAATAACTGCCATGCCCAAAAGTGATGATGACAAAATGTCATGATGATTTTGTTCTGTTTTAAAATCAGTTAATGAATTCTTTATTACATCACAGGAACAGAGCATTCTTGCTTTAGGCTTGCAATGTTGCAACAAATAATGACTGACATAAGGAAAAATAAATACTACATGTATCCTTTTTATTCACCCAGCATCTTTCTTTTTCTTTCTATTATTGAAGTGGTTTTGACCTGAGTGATTGTTGTTTGTCATTGAGTACATTTTCTATATTTCAGGCATGATTTTTCAATTAACTGTCCGCTCAACCATTTAGATATACATTCTACTGCTCTAATATGATGCCTGAAGTCTGTTTTGTTAGTTCAAATTGGCATGTGATTATCATAGAGTAACAAGTACTATATCCATCCAGTTTTTGCAATGTCACAAAACTGTTGCTTTCTTTAAACACATGCATTTTCTTTGTTTAAGATCCATGGAATATATTACTCTATTATGATACTGGAAGTCTCTTCTGTTAGTTCAAATTGGCATGTGTACTATTATCCACCCAGTTTTTGCACTGTCACAAAATATATTATTTCTTTAAACATACACTTTTTCTTTGTTTCTTATTATATATTCACCTGCTGTAACCAATTTAGTCTCGGACTATAATATGTTCTGATAATGGCATTCTTTGACTTCTCTATGATGATTTGAAATATCAAAATTGCATTCTCTGTCCAATTAATTAGTTACTTTAAGTTAGTGTAATGGATCAATGCACTAGATTTTACAAATGGAAAATATGTCTGCACCAAGTATTTTCTCTTAAATGATGCAATTTGGCCAAACCACATTTGCACCTTTTTTTTGTGTTGTATTTTCAATCTAATTGAAATCATGTGCTAGTGGTATGACAGAAAGGTTGATATTATTTGCTTGAACACAAATTCAGTAATTATTACTGCTAATACTAACAGTAATATAATATAGTTTATTTCACAACCAAAATTCCATTACTCATATGAATTCTCAATACAGCTCTGCTTTAACACATATATTTTCTATGAATTTTGTGCAACCTCTTCTTCGCATAATTATAGGAATTCAAGATGGAGATGAAGATTGAAAATATGACAACAAAATTCAACTTACAATCCATCAATACTGTCACAAAGCAATTTATGCTGAAACATTAGTGAAAATAGTTTGTGGAGAAATGGTTGTGGTCAACAGGTTTAGGTATAGATCACTCTGGTTGGTGGCTAAGTGAAATTTTTTCAATTGACATCCCCCAACCTAAATTGGTAAATTAGCATCTAGACAATGAAGAATAAAAATATCTGCAGCATAAAGTGTATTATTATTATTATTATTATTATTATTATTATTATTATTAAACTTGCAAAAAGTCCAAACATTACTGGGTAAAAAGAATACAAGAAAATGTTTCTCTTTTGTATCATTTTTGGTAATGCTATATTTTGTTTTTTTTTATATGTTTATATGAAAATAACAATGTAGAAACTTCATATCCATTTGCTACTGATTATATAAAAGTATTTAATGAGCACATTTTTATTTAAAATATTTATTAGAATGAAAATTATTTTAAAAATATTAAAAACAGAAAATGTCACCACATAAATGTGGATTAAAAAAACAAGAACTTTATACACTCATCATATCAGTGTAGAGTCAAGCCTAGCCAGATGTTAACAATAATTATGAATTGGTGTAACAAGACTGAAGAAATTCAATTCATTAAATACTGAAATGATGCTGAGACTGAAAAATAATTGTACAAATTTAGAAATATTATTAAACTAAATATTTTAAATAAAGCTGTAATGTGTAATATGCCCTATCATTTTACTGAACTTTATCTAATTTAACACAATATATTCAAAAAAGCACTAAAGAATGCCTATCCTTACCAAAACCTTTCCCAATAACTACTCAACAATATCTGAGTAAATATGTACACATTGATGATTTTACACTGTGCTGCCACCATAGTATATTTTTTGGATGGATTAACTTTAAATATAGGCATAAATCTTTAAGCAGTTTTGAGAAAAACTATACAATTTATGACTTGACCAAGCAAATGTCTTAGACACTGAGTTCATGGTACTTACAAGAGCTGGCCCCGTTTTCAATCTCCAGCAGCCATTGTCCCTTTGCTGGCTCCCCCCAGTTGTGGGTGGTCATGAATGCCCAGTTGTTAAAGCCCTCACGAGATGTGTCTTTTGTACGCTTGGCCAGCAATGTGGAACGCGTCATGGACGGGGAGGAGAGAAATATTTGAATCTCCCCACGACGTGATGATGTCATGGTGATGCGTGCTTGTACATGCTCAAGGTATTTGACATGGTTAACAGTTCCCTCACATCCATCTGTGATCAGTGGGACGGTGACCTTGCCATTCATTGGAACAATCCTTTTAGAAGAGACAAACAAGTCAACAATTGTAATGCAGCAAATTTCTTGCAATACTGACCTAATAAAAAATTAGAGAAGAGCTCTGAAAACAAAGATGGCAGTAAATTTCTTGCAATACTGACCAAATAAAAAATGAGAGAAGAGATCTGAAAACAAAGATGGCAGAAAATTCTCAAGATTAAATCTGGTGGAGTGAAATAATGAATATATATAATGATCCAACAAGAAGAAAATTTCTACTCTGATGGTATAAGTTAAGCATTTATAATGAATGATTACAAGCCACTGAGAATAAACAAGGAGCAGTTTTGTAAAAATATAATATAAATAGACCTGATGATGTCATGATAGTACTATCAAGGGAAGAGGAACACTAGTCATCACAGTGTGTACAGTGCTCATCTTTATCATCTCATCATTCGAGTGCTGTGCTAAGCAGATCATCAGCAGAATTTTGACTTTATGTGATCTTCATCTTATGTGTTGAAGTCAGAACATACCCGCCACACCACCTCAAACATAGATGTGCTGACTTGGAAGTCAATACCCCAGCATACTGTTATTGTGTGTCTTGATATTTGTACAGTTTGACATTCAGTATCCCAGTAAGCTATTTTCATATAAGACTTTTATAAAAGCACTAACCTGTTGTGGTCAAGTGATCTTATTTCACAAATATGTTGTGATGGTACTGTGGTCCAATTACGAGCCAAAGACACCATAGCTGATGCATCCATCAACCCAAAGCCAAAGGAATGACTCACTGAAATTAATCCAATGCCAAAAGAATGACATTAAGAAAATAAATTAATATTTAGTATTTTGACTAAAGATGAAATGAAATGCTGTGTTGTGCATGCCATACGATTCTAAATTTGGGGATCTAGTTAATATTTAAGTAACTTAACAAAATACATAAATACAATTTTGCAAAATACCAATTAAATTAAAGTAGAAGAGAATTAATAAATGTTAAACTAGTATTAATAGTGATGAAAATATCATTTATCACATGTTTGGGAAGCTTTTAGGAGTATACTCTTTAGCTAAGTTTTGAACTAATTTTCAATATGTCTGTCCTATTGGTTGGAAAGCATAAAATTCCATAGGAGGAAAAGTGTAGCAAATGAAGGGAACCACTCTCTTAATAATCCTCAACATTTCTTCATACTAGAAATTCCTTCCTCTTGCCGTATCAGTGTTTTGTATACAAAAGTGTTGTAGAGCATTTCAAGATACTGAAAGTGTGATCAAAATGGTGATGCACCTAACATGCCACCAGCTTTGATTGCTAGACACAGTAGAAGTAGTAATGTCACAAGGCTCTGACATTGATGATGGAGTTGTATCAAATCTGGGAATCTCAGATAGTGAAGATAGTATTGATTCTGATGATGATTATGAAACGGATAAACAGGAAATGATGACAGCGACAACAACAGAGACACGAGACCAGAGCACAGTTGATCAAGTTTATCAATTTTTATGTTTAGTGGGGTACTTCAACACTGTGTTGCCTGTTACAATAAAATGTTAGAATTTAATCGATGATACAGCTAATTAGAGATAATAAACTTTCCAGATATATATAAATGTTGACTTTATTCAAATTTGTTTGATGGAATTTTTGAAAACCCATCTGCTGGGAATCTTAACATTGATAAGAACATATATGTTTTAAATAAAAATTCTCAAAAATAAAGATTTTATAATTTCATTTGTTCTCTTTAAATATGTGTTTTAAATGTGCATTAATGATTTAAAAGGTTTTGAACATATTAAATAACTAATTTACAACAAATAATCGACAACCCTGTTCCAATATATACATAAATGAGAATTATAAACAAAATGTACCTGGACTGAAAAATGAATACCAGTGTCTTTTCAATGGTTCTAGATGAAATTTCCAAGGATCAAAATAAGGGTCAGGAATGAATGAATGCAGTTTGTTATAATGGGGTGTAACTCTGTATTCAGCTGTTTTGGTAAAATATTGAGTTACTTCCCTTGCACCATTTCATTTTAGTTTTAGTTTAAAAATTAAAAAAAAAAATCTCTCCCCACTCCATTTCAAATTTTACATCTGCAAAGATAGTTGCCTTATATTTTACTTAACAATATTCTATAAAAAATTATGGCTCTTAGCATGACCCTCTGAAACAAAAGTGAACCTGAAGAAACTGAGTTTCATGTGATGATGACTAATTTAATAATTGTGATGACAGCTCTTTTTTTTAATTTTTTTATTGTACTTAACATATAGCAGCTTGCAACGAATTGAAAGGTAAATGCTATGAAAACAATACCATTTATTCAATTAAAATTAATAAATGTAAAATATTAACAAACAATATCTCTATTTTTCTTCTGAGAGGGATGTGTTCCATGTTATAAAATTGTCAGATCTGAAATTTTCAGATTAAAAAAACGTAGAAAAAGCTTTCTAGTTCATGGAGGAAGTATTTGTACCAGTAAATAGGTTAATATATTTTATATTTGAGTACATTTGCAATAGTTCATGCATTGTGTGCTCATTAAACAATATATACTTATGAAAAATACTATATACTTAATTTTTCATTTTATGCCAATTTTAAAAATCATTACCCTCTAAGCTGTTCCCATGTGACCCAGTTGAGATATCTTGACACATATTTCCTGCTCCAATGAGCATTCATATAACTATGGTAATATTAAAAGGTGAATATGTATAAATTACTCTGAAATCACTGATTTAAATGCATGTGAATGAAATGAGTTGGCAGTTTAGTATACAGATACAAACAGTTAATGAAATCTAAGTAATATCCTTTGCACTTATTTCTTATATCCCTTTCATACACTCAGTCCAGTTATGTTGTTCTAATCTTGTTATATATATATAAATTTAAAATATTATGTCTTAAGTCAAGAAAATGAAATTATACTGAATAAGTTTCCATGTGACTAGAAGAAAAAGACATGATTAATTATCTAAGGACATAACCATATCCATTTTAAAATAGAAGACATTTTGAGACTATGATTTGCAAGTTTAATCTTCTAATTTGTATGTTAACTGTGATAAAAATTACTGATAGACAGATTGCTTAGCAAGTAATTTATTTGTATCATTGTTAAATATGACTCGAAATTTGGTAATAATTGCACCTTTAATAGTGAGTAAACAAAACTATTGCTAGTGCCTCATCAAAATAAACAGCATCAATGACCTTAATGATAATCTCATAAGACTAGAGAACAACCTTTTTTGCCAACACCATTGATGATCCAGTCATCTGCATTGAGGTTCTCTGGCTTTGCAGTCTCAACTACAATGTGCTGCATATCACGCCATGTCATTGATGGGCTGTTAAGCAAACAGGCCACAAAATAAACAAAACAGTTTTGACTTTGTCCAACATGGTGCCAAACTAACAAAGAAAATCAATGCATGCTCTTGCAAATGGCCATTAGCTCTACAGAAATGTGTCACTGAATAAAATTGCTAATAAAACTGTAGTATTGGCTTACGTATGAAAAACTTATGGCTGATTTGGAAATTGGTGTAGCACTTTAATACTTGCAAGACAGTGAGTTAAATATATTTGCAACCATGAAAACTGAAGGATAATCTTAGAAACTTTCTAAATAACACAATTTTAAATGCAAATATTATACAATTCAATTGACTGTATTGGGAAATAGTAAGAAAAGGCCAGCTTACTTTGCACTATACAGTACATTTACTATATTGGGAAACAGTAAGAAAAGGCCAGCTTACTTTGCACTATACAGTACATTTACTATACTGGGAAATAGTAAGAAAAGGCCAGCTTACTTTGCACTATACAGTACATTTACTATATTGGGAAACAGTAAGAAAAGGCCAGCTTACTTTGCCTGAAGTGCCAGAGCAATAATTCCTGCAGCAAGGGGAGCACTTGCTGAAGTACCGGTATGTGTCTCTGTGCATTCTTTACGAAGATCTGTTGTCACCTACAATTAAAAAAAGTATTTAAATAAATATCTGACTTACAATCTTGATTTCCCGTGTGGGCTTGATGAGAATTATATCATATAATTTAACTACTTTGTTTTATATTATACATGAAAAGAAGATGTCATCAGGAAAAAATCATTAATAAGTATATACACATATATCATCATAATTACTGCTGTTCAATTTAAATAATAAATAGCATAAGTAATGAAATAATAAAATCAAAATGCATGCATATATAAAAACATACACAAAAACCATATGCTCATCTAAAAATAAATGAAACATACACAAATATATTCATTATTACATCTACCACCTTTTATAAAAAAAAGTGTTTACATAAAAGCCATCTCATTAATGAAATAGGTTATTCGATTGTAAAATGCAAAATTTAATAACCCAAAGGTATTTTCCTTTGACTTTAGCAGCTGCATACACAGAAAAAGGTCACTGATTAAGACATTTTTAATTTTGTAACTTTTTTCAGATCTTTTTAAATAGAAAGTATCTAGTTTTTACTGCAGTTCTTCAAGCATTTCAATTGCCAAGAAAATAGGCATATATAAGAGAGATTTTGCAACTTGCAATTTAGCACCAATCAAGTCACTTGTGATTATAGAAACAGGTTTTTTAACTCCTTAAATAAAAATATTGCAAAGTCAAAGCAAGTTGCAAACAGTGAGAAATAGAACCACTTCAGCTGATTAAATTTCCTAGCTAGCACTAATGGTAATCTTATGAGTAACTTTACAGAAATAGTATTTACTTTCATTTTTATTTTTCAATTAATTTATTTATATGACAATTTATTTATATGCGAAAGATAATAAAAATGTACAACCCAGTCAAAATGACACAATGAAATCCTTAAAACAATGGAAATATTAGAAACATTCATTCTCTTTCTCTCTCTCTCACTTGTGTGTGACTTCAAATTGTTCCTTTCATGAAATCAATCAATAACTGATCAATGTTGAAATCATGAAATCAATTAAATACTGTGGATGTCTGTCCAAGAAATCAATCAATGATTGCTGATTAATGTGTAAGTATGTCCACAAAATCATACCAATCACTGATTACTGTGGAAAATCAATTGACCATTGATCAATGCAGAAGTTTTGAGTGAGAGAAAATCAACAAATATTGGAAGTGAATATTTCATTATTCCCAAGCAATTTGATGAAGAATCTGGATTTGAGACGAAGGCCCTATCTCAGTGGCAAGATTCCAGCCTCTAACATATCCTGACCTTACAATATAGACCTTAAAAGTCATTCAAATGAAATATATAATGAAATCCATTTAGCACAATAAATAATTTAAAATGCAATGCATTGCAATAACTCAAATCTCATTCAAGATACAGTAGGCTTCCATTTGGTTTCAGATAAAATATGTCAGAGTAAATATTCTATACACTAAAAAGTGTATTTTGAATGATTATACATATCATGTTTATGAGAGCTATTAGGATTAATGATTATTATATTAATATAATTAAAACAAAGAGGTAGAGTGGTTTTGTAATTATTTTGTGGATATGTACCTGGGTCTCAGGGTGAATTTTCTGGTGCATTTTTTTGTAAACAAGACCCAAAGTTCAAGACTAACTTGTGGCAAACCTCTCTACTGGTTCTGAGTAGGGGTGTGTTTGGTTCAGCAGAAAGGATTATAATTTGGCCTGTGCAAATAACATGTGAAAGATCTCTGGGATTGAGTAATTAGAATGAAGAAGTCATTCAGTGCATATCCAGTAGGGCTAGGGTGCTTGACGATGACACTCCATTCTGACTGTGAAAGACTGTTTTTATAATGACATACCACAGTTTTCTCAAAGATCTAAAACACAAAAAAAAACTCAAACAAAATTCCTTGTGTCTGTCTGGAAAATTAACAGAAGAAACTCCAACATCTATGAAATTAGCAGAGACTTCTGACTGCCAGAACAGTATGGAAGATACAATGTCAAAAAGAGGAAATAAGATGGGGTGACAAGTTGTTATTTTGAAAACAACTGTCATAAACAACCTCCTTCATCAGTTTGAGGTGGTGCTGTGAAATGCATGCAGTGATTAGACATAAACAACAAAACACGACTGGCTGAAATACACAGCTCCAGGAAGTGTAAAATAAAAAACTCAGTGTTTATTACTTACAATCTGCTTTTCACCTCCAGAGCCACTGCTGTATGTGGTAGCCAAAGTGGATGAACAGGACTCTGAGTACCATGGGACATTGCCATTTTCTGTGCTACTGGAGATGGACAGGGTGTAAATGCTGTTAGTGTATCCATCACAGTTGCAGTTGTCTCCCTCACGCCCACCATTCCCAGAAGCCCATACAAATATAGAGCCTAGACCACCTCGACCCTGCAGGCAAGCATACACATACGTGCAATTTCACTTAGTAATAAACCAAGACTGGTGTGCTTCAGAGACCATAATATCTTAATTTATTTAAATATATCAAAACAATAATGTAATTAATGACCAACTGATGAAACTGCTGTTTTAAAGACTATCAATTTGATGAGGAACAGATCAATTAATTATCAAACAGCTGACAACCAAATGCACATCATTGTAAAACTGCCACTCAATACACCAAGTAATCTATCAAATTTTGAGACAATCCTCTCACTATGTATAAAGTGTTACTCTGGCCAAGAATACTGCATTTTTACATATATGAAGTGAACTAAAAGTTATTAAAGCACTCATTTATTAAAGCAAAAATGCACAAGTTTTTACATGTTATTAAGAATTAAGAATGAAAGTTTTTAACCTCTGCTTTATAAAAAAAAATGACTGTAAGCAGTAGATATCTGAAGACTAATGGAATTTAAAATAATGTTCTCTTAATTTGGTGATATTACAACAATAATGATGCAGTTCCAAAAAAAGACTGATAAGTAAAAGACAAAATTCAATCATAGCTTGAAACCTGAAAGCTCAATATTACATATGTGGCTGCAGGTATTACAGACCAGAAGCAAATACTCTGTCAACAGAGTCTACAAAGCTCTACCTTTGTGATGCCATCATAGAAAGCTTTCCTAGCCAAGGTTGCTGGGCCATCTACAGTACGACCATCATCATCTGGTCCCCAGGATGCACTGTAGACATGTATGTGCTGAGGGTTTAATCCTAAGGACTGGGCTTCTACAGAATCTGTAACATCTCCATCAAGCATCCGCACACCTACAGGAAAAAATATATTAAAAGTATTGGTGAGTATTTGTAAGTGCTAAGTTTTTAAAGGTACTTTAAGTGCTGACAAGCATGGTTACAAAGCTCAACATTCATGTCCTAGGGAGTGGGTGAGGATCAATTAGGAAAAATCCTAATGACCAAGGCTGGGCTCAAACTAATGACCTTCCACATGTGAAGTGAAAGTCACCCAGCTCCCCCCAAAAAAAAAATAAGCCATACTGTCAGTAATTTAGAGATGCCAAACTATGTTAAACTCCATAACAAGATAAAAATAAACAAGACACTGACTGCAATTTTAACAACTAAATTACTATTAACTAGAATTGGAATATTATTTACACATCCAACAAATCAAAAGAAACTGTTGAATATTTAGAAAAGATCTTTATTACTGTTAATTTTGATCACAGAATGCTATACTTAAAGTATAAGACACTGTTTGTGAAATCATGGTTCACTGTCAGTGAAGTTATGAGACATAACAGTCAAGCACCAGTCGACTTGTTCAAATAAAATGCACATAGACATATAAATAACAAGCAGAAAGAACACATGTATGATATATCTAGTTAAAAATTAATCGCAAGAGAACCAACCACCAATTGAAGCATTGTAGGCGACTCCAACACTGCAGATAAGGTTGTCAGCCTGTGCAGCCACCTCTCCAGCACACCTAGTCCCATGTCTGTACAGATTCAGTCATAAAATAACTTGACAATATTACTCAATGCACTCACAATTAACAGTAACTGACAATGTCACTCATTGCACTCACAGTCAATTAACAGTAATTGACAAGGTAACTCAATACACACAGTCAGTTATCAGTAACTGACAATGTCACTCACTCAGTCAATTAACAGTAACTGACAACATCTCTCGATGTACTCAGTCAATTAAGATTAATTGACAATGTCACTCAGTATACCAACAGTCAGTTAACAATAACATTATTTGAACAGTAAACACAATTTCACCCCCACACCCTAAACACACTCACACATTCTTCCACCTTGGCAAGAAAAAAGGGGGGAGGGATGGGAGGGGGAGAGAGTTGCAGCAGCTTAAATATAATCATGTATGTCAAATAAAATAAAAATTGAATCATTTTCACACCTCATTTTTTGTTTTATAACTTCATAAGATAAACAGTTTTATAACAGCATAAGATAAACAGTTTTATAAGTGCAACCATAAAAACCCAAGGCGGACCAGTTGCAGCGGAAATAGCACTGAGAGTGATAAACATGTCACAAAGATTCCAAGTGTTTCTTACCTAATGATTACAGGCAAACCATGTGTTTCTGGACAAGAGAATATAATTAAGTCAAAATGAAGTTACTGTCTTACTTTCCCCCCTCAAGTGAGATTAACCTTTCAAAACTTAAAAAAAAAATCTAGTGCTTCCATCTTTTCCCCATGCATAGAAATACACTGATATTCCCTGCACTGCAATCTGTTTCTCTCTCACATGTGCACATGCACATACACATACAGAGTCACATAACAGGTCTAAGACTTTCACTACCTGTAGAGCAGTTGGTGTTTATTCCTGAAAGAAATAATATGAAGAAACCACTAACAAATGCAAATAGTAACAAATGTACAGAGTGAGAACTAAACCGTCCATGAAAATCAAAAATTGTGGACAATGTGTGAGCAAAAGTAAAAATATTAACTAAATACTCAACAAGAATTTGAAGTTTATGTGATTATTTGAATTCATACAATTAAGTAAAAGCTTTACATCTAATCAGATGCAAACTACAAAGAGTAGCATGCAAAAAGTACTGAACATTTCAGTAAAAAATGCTCACAGTATACTTTCTTGGATTTTGTCAAGAACATGAGAACTAAAATAGGAACATAATTGTGTATGTGTATGTTGTTTAAGAAAGGATGAATGTGAGCTAAATCAACTGTTTATAATTGAGAAAGAAAGAGAAATACAGAGAGAAAAATAGATACAAAGAAATAGACTGAGAAATTGAGAGAGATGGAATGAAACAAAGGGAAATAGACACATAGAGACAGACAGATAGGCAAGCAGCTAATGATCTAGCTATAAATATAAAGAAAGTCAAGAAAGAGAAAGAGAGAGAGAGAGAGAGAAACAGAAGAACATTCACAATTTAAGTGAGCGAGACATTGTAGATTCAGCAGTTTAATTACCATTCTTCCTCGTCCCCCCCACAAAAAAAAAAAAAAGAAAAAAAAGAAGGAAATTATTGAGCTTTGTGATCAATCTTTATAGCATTCCTGGCGACTTTTTCCGAGCTAACCAACATCGGACAAATGTCTGTTTGATTACCTCCATTCATGAATGCAAACACTAGACTTGTGATTATCAGACAACTGTAGGCTGTCTCAAATGTATACAACTGTAGGCTGTCTCACAGATGTATACTACTGTAAGCTGTCTGACAAATATATATAACTGTAAGCTGTCTCACATATGTATAGAACTGTAGACTAGTCTCATGAATACACAGAAAACTGTAGGCTAGACTCATGAATGAATACAATTGTAGGCTAGTCTCATGAATACAAAACAACTATGGCTCTCTCATGAATGTACAGAAAACTATAGGCTAGTCTCAAGAATACAAAACAACTATGGCTCTCTCATGAATGTACAGAAAGCTATAAGCTGTCTCACGAATGTACAGAAAACTATAGACTAGTCTCATGAATATAAAATAACTATGGCTCTCTCATGAATGTACAGAAAACTAGAGGCTGTCTCTTGAATACAAAACAACTATGTCTCTCTCATGAATGTACAGAAAACTATAGGCTAGTGTCATGAATGTACAGAAAACTATAGGCTAGTGTCATGAATGTACAGAAAACTATAGGCTAGTCTCATGAATGTACAGAAAACTATAAGCTGTCTTATGAATGTACAGAAAACTATAGGCTCTCATGAATGTACAGTAAGCATTCTACCTAACACTTGATTAAGGAATAATAAGATAAATAATATCTGGACTACCTACATGTGATTATGAAATAATAATAACAATAATAGCTGGACTACCTATCAACTGATTAGGAAATAAGAACAATAAAAGCTGGACTACCTACCCTGATATAAAACATAAGAAGAATAATAGGTGGACCATCTATCAAATGATTAAAAAATTATAATAGGTGGACTAGCTACCATGTGATTAAGAAATAATGAGAACAGTAATAGCCAGACTACCTATCAAGTGATTAAGAAATCTTTATCTATCTATCTATCTGTCTGTCCGTCCGTCCATCCATCCATCCATCTATCTATCTATCTATCCCTTAGTCTTGACAACTGTTGGGGCACCACTGATAACCTGACAGCCATCTTCCTCCATTCCATTCTGATATCTGATAATCTTATTGTATTGCTCAATTTCAGTCCTGTCCACTCTGTCCAGTCCAGTCCTCCCATCTTTTTCTCTGTCTTCCTCTCCTTCTCCCTCCCTGTACAGTACCTTGCATGATTGTCTTTGCAAGCCCTGTTGATCATGAGATATACCCATACAATTTCATTTTGCATTTTTTTCACAATGGCCAATAGGGCCCAATGGCTTGTCTAATTCTGTTTCCCACTTTGTCATTTGTGACATGATCTCTATATGAAATGCCAAGCAGCCTTCGAAAACATCTCATTTCAGTGGCTTGTATTCTCCTCTCAAGATCCACAGTGAGGGTCCATGATTCAGAGGCATATAAGAGCACATATATAACCAAGCTGTGCAATAGTCTGATCTTTGAGCTGACTGAGAGGTTTCTGTCTTTCCAAATTGTTTTCAGCCTTCATTGCTGTTATTGTCAGCACAATCATGGATAATATTTCTGCTTTTGATCCCTCATCTTTTACAATGGCTCCTAAGTATTTGAATTTATAAACTGTTTCCAGTTTCTTATCACCAATCATGATATCGGAGCAATGCTACTGTTATTATTGGTCATCAATTTGGTCTTCTCTGCACTGATTTCCATACCAAAAGCAGTAGCTGTCCTGTCCAGTTTTACCACCAACTGAGCTAGCTTGTCCTCATTTCCTGCAAGGCCATTGATATCATCAGCAAAGCTAAGTTCATTATTGTTCTGCCTCCAATACTGACAGTTCCTTCATGGTCTTCCATGATTAAGAAATAAGAACAATAAAAGCTGGACTACCTACCATATGACTAAAAATAAGAAGAATAGCTGGACCACCTATCAAGTGATTAAAAAATAAGAACAATAATAGCAGGATTAGCTATCATGCAATTAAGAAATAATGAGAACAATAATAGCTGGACTGCCTATAAGATGAAATAATAAGTACAATAATAGGTGAACTACCTATCATGAGATTAAGAAATAATGAGAACAATAATAGCTGGACTACCTATAAGATGATTAAGAAATAATAAGTACAATAATAACTACCTATCATGAGATTAAGAAATACATGTAATGAGAACAATGTCAAGTGATTAAAAAATAATAAAAACAATCTTAGCTGGATTACCTATCATATGATTAAGAAACAATAGGAACAATACTAGCTGGACTACCTGTCACATGATTAAGAAATAAGGAGAATGAAACTGTAAGACCTTCAAGTTATCATGAGTAACAGTTGCTAAAGTTAAAAAGTGATTGAACTTTAACAGAACAGAGAAAGGGAACAAGTGGGTAAGTAGAGGATGAGAGAGGCACCAGAAGGAGTCAGGGAAGCGACTTGATAACACGTTTCCATACTTAACAGCAGTAGATGTGGAAAAGAGATAAAGAAGAGGCTGCTGAGGAACAAACTTTTGGAAAAGAAAAAAAGTGTATTGCTCTTCGTTTGGTTAATACACTTTATGTGTATATCAATTATAAAGATTTTTTAAAAAATCCAATTTGTACGATTTCTGAGGATTGTTTATAGATGCTTCTCCTTCTCCAGCAAAGATGCTATGTTGGGAAAAGGCTGATGTTTCACACCCACACACACTCCCCACCAGGCCAGATCTGAACAAGACAATCACAGTCTTCTCTAGTACTCTGCATGCTAGAGATAGAGAGTGATTACAGTGTAGTTGAGTGTACACATAACACTACTCTAGCAGTTTCTCCATTCTAGCAAATGATTATAGTGTAAGCTGCATGAACAGTATAGTAGTAAGTTTTCTCCAGTACTCTACATGTTGACTGAACATAGTGTACGCTGCATGAACAGTATAGTAGTAAGTTTTCTCCAGTACTCTACATGTTGACTGAACATAGTGTACGCTGCATTTACAGTATAGTAATACGTTTCTCCAGTACTCTACATGTTGACTGAACATAGTGTATGCTGCATGAACAGTATAGTAATAAGTTTCTCCAGTACTCTACATGCTAAGTGACCACAGTGTAAGCTACTTGTACAGTACAGTAGTTAAGTTTTCTCCGGTATGTTAGCGAGTGACCATAGTGTAAGCTGCATGTACATTATAGTGTTAAGCTTTCTCCAGTATTCTACATGCTAGTGAGTGGCCAGTGTAAGCTATGTATACAGTTTAATATATGTAAGGATTTCCTGTGGGGGCAAATTATGCCTAAGCTTTTTAAATTTTACACTTTGTGGTGGAGTAAATTGTTAGAGTAACTCAACCTTGGGCATTCACTCCTTGTGATGGTATTTTTTAAAGTTAGTTAAGTAAACACTCAAGGCAAGAATGTGCTAGAATTGCTGATGTAAAGCAAACCAGAGTAGTTTTTATTATCCAATGGTTATGATTTACGAGAATGAGACCAGCCAATGGGCTGAGATAAAAATGTTTACTTGATGTAGAAAAATCTACTATCTAATCACTTTGAATTTGGAATGGAAGAAGTCTGGTCATGAAGGGTGGCCATTAGCTTGATGGTGAGTCAATTGACTGGTTGAGAGAGAGAATGGACTTAGAAATATGTCATGCATTTTCGCTATTGATATATGTAGAGATGTACTATGTGAGTTGACTTTTATTTTTACTAGTATTTGAACAAGGCTGTTCACAGGTAGTTTGCTAGACACTTGATCTTATTTTGATATGCTGTATTTATTATGCTGTGTGTGTGTGTGTGTGTGTGTATGTATGTATCGGGTTAATAAATACCATTGCAGGAAACTGTAAGTTGAGACTGAAATGTAAGTAAGAATGGAGTTATAAAGTGATAAACTGGAAACTGAGTGTTTGTTCTCTGTTTATATTTTGCAGAGACAAGTAGCCTTTTCTGTTTTCATTTCAACATTTGATTTGAACCTCCTGGTTTACTATCTGTAAACCACTATGATGACCAGAGTATATGCAGGGAAATCATCTGCCACAGTGTGTGTGTAATGTAAAGAAATACACTACACTTCTTTGATGTATGGCAGCAAAAGTATGCTGACTGTGTGAGCAATTCTGGTACAGTAAATTTACTAGAAGTACTACAATTGTTGTTCTGCTTGATGGAGCAAACTTCCACAAAGGTGTCCAATAACCTCAGAGAATAACAGTGAAACAGTTTTTTTTTTTCAATGTGCAATTGGGGCTGACTTAATAGCTGCTGACAATAAACTTGTGTCTTTGTTGCAAAAGCACTCAGAAGGACTATTGAGACAGCAATTAACAAAGTTATTTAAAAACTATTATCACTTATCTCTAAATAACTCCATTTCTGCTCTCTGATAAAACTATCCTGTGATTTGTATTGACATTACTGTTGAACTGTATTTTAAGATATAGATTGATTAAACATAAAATGATTCAAATGTGGTTTGTAGAAATATCAATGTCAAGTAATCTATTTCATTGTATTTGTTATATGTATCAGACACCTCATTCATGCTATACCAAGCCTTCAAAAAGGTCACACTGTGAGGTAAGAAGTTAGAAGAATTTAGCATGTTCCAGAGAATGGTAACATATTTATATTTACTTTATGAGAATAATTGAAATGTTTTATTAATTAGAATGTCAGAGATTTTGTTATATCTCATTGATGATAATTGTATGCATGAATGCTAAATGTATATTTTCAGAGGTTTATTATGTAGCAATAGTGATGGTTCTAATTGTAAATGTATGATGCTGAAATTTGTAGAAAGCATGTGTTGTGAGGTTCCATTTTCTTGAAACATTTAAAGTCTATTTGAATTAAATTATAACCTGAAAGTAATGTATTATGTTGTTTAAATGTAACTGAATGGTGAAGTGAAAACCTATTATTAGAGACTAGGATGATAAACTGTGATTGTGAATATTTGAATTCTTGAGATGATTATTGTCTAATATTATAAATGTTTCATAATGAAGAAATTCTTTTGGAATTGTAAGTTAGCATGTATGCTAAAGTTTACTGATTTGGAGTAACTATTTGTAAGAGCTGTATTATTCTCAGCTGGGTCCTTCTATCTTGACTTGATCTGAAGCTCAGTTTGATCCAGAAATCTTATTGCAACATACAATCTGTAATCCTAGAGGGGAGCTTCAATGGAGATCATGTGAACATAGATTACAACTGCACAAATCATTACTGTTCATCACTGATGAGGAAGAGGGTTAAGTACTCAAACCTCAAAGCCATTCCTCAATGACAATCTGAATTTGTAAACTAATTCTTGGGACAGGGGAACAGTAAAACACGCTCATTCATATTTATTTGTATTTTGAAATTCTTTTACTTTTATTGTTCCTATTATTAAATTTTTTTGTTCTCTTCTCTTTTATCTTAATTAATTCTTTTGGAATGACCATTAATTGGGGTTGACTGGGGGCGAGACATTTATGGATGGGTGATTGCTAATTAAATTAAGTGGGAGAAATAGTGTGGATCCTAGAAGGCATTGTCAACTAATTTATTTGTTGCTATACTGAATGTTAATTGTCTCATAAAACTTAAGTTGTAGGATTCAATATAGTGGCTGGAAGAGTAAGTTAGGCCATGGGGTTGTTATCAGTATTGAACCTGAAATCGTAATCATTAATTGGGATAATTAATGCTGTAACAGGATCGTTAAAGTATAATCTCCCATGTGGCTTGACAGTATACTCTAGAACGGCATAGCCGTGAGGTTACTGGGTACCGATCGATTGTCCCTGTGTATTTGCTGCCCTTACAGACAAGTCATTTCCTTGTCTAGTTCAAGCGGTCAGAGTGAAAGGAAACCCAAAGCTGGTCGTTACTGAGCCTAATTGCTTAAACTCTTTAATGTTTTAAGAATACTGCAACGCTAATAAACATGAATAAGTAAAACTTCAAACCCCATGCCACACACAAACACATTACTTAATGTGTGTGGTCAAAACAATAAAAAGCTTAATATGTGGGCTCGAAGAATGCATCAGTTTAAAATATACATTGCCGGTTGTACGTAAACACCCCATTATATAAGTAGAAATCACTGTAGTCGACGTATATTGCAGTTCTCAATGATTTAACAAGTATTTTATCATAGGCAGTAAAAGCAGTTTAAGTGAAGAGAGTTTTTAAGGTTTAAGTACTACACACACACACACATACAGTCAAAGTAACTATTATGCAGTCTCTACGGGAAAACGCGTCACACACATGTGCAGTAAAGGTTACTAAAGTACTAAGGATTTTTCAACGATCAACACGTCATAAAATGTAATATACAAAAAAACCCTTATAATTTTGAACGGAATATCATTACTTACAGTTACAATATAACATTTAGTGTAGTTTTCAAGCTGTAAAAACGACTTTACATACCATATAACATTTAGTATAGTTTTCAACAGTAAACACGTCTTTACATACAATATAACAGTATAGTTTTCAATATTAAATACGTCATTACATACAATATAACATTTAGTGTAGTTTTCAACAGTAAACACGTCATTACATACAATATAATATTTAGCGTAACTTTCAGTCGTAAACACGTCATTACATACAATATAATATTTAGCGTAACTTTCAGTCGTAAACACGTCATTACATACAATATAATATTTAGCGTAACTTTCAGTCGTAAACACTTATTTAAAGAAACAAACGAACTACAAGAATGTAATATAAAAATTTAAACGGTAACACGTCACTCCACACACACACAGAGTTTTCAGTATTCAACACTTTATGTAGCACAAGTGACGGCACATATAACTATACTGTAGTGTTCAGCAGTAAACACGTCACTACACACATACAGTAAAAGTTACTATATAATTATACTGCTGTATTCAGCAGTAAAATTGTTACTACACACATGCAGTAAAAGTGACTACATAATTATGGTGCGGTGTTTCAATCAGCAGTAAACACGTCACTACACACATGCAGTAAAAGTGACTACATAATCATAATGCAGTGTTTCATCAGCAGTAAACACGTTACTACACACATGTAGTAAAAGTGACTACATAATTATAATGTAGTGTTTCAACCAGCAGTAAACACGTCACTACACACATGCAGAAATTTCGACTACGTAATTATGGTGCGGTGTTTCAACCATCAGTAAACACGTCACTAGACAAGAAATCGATCGGAAAGGAAAGGCTGGAAAATAGGGAAAGAAATAACTTATTAGGAAAAAAATTAACTGCGACACTAAAAACTCACACAGATCGTAATGTACCCACCTCTAGCGATTAACAACAATACAAATAAATTGTTATCAACCGAGCCACAAGACGTATATGAAAACAACAACCGATAACTTAATGAAAAATTATTGATTGGAGGATCCATGCAGAACCATATATAGAGAGATTTATATGTAGAGATTTGTGTGTAAGGTTAGAAATATTTTAGGCATAAAGAAGAAACCACGGCTGTAGAGATTTTTGTGTAAGGTTAGACACATTTTAGGCATAAACAAGAAACCACGGTTGTAGAGATTTTTGTGTAAGGTTAGAAACATTTTAGGTATAAACAAGAAACCACGGCTGTAGATGTTTTTGTGTAAAGGAATAAATCTTTTAGGCATAAATAAGAAGCTACGGTTGTAGAGATTTATGTGTAAGATTAGAAATCTTTTAGGCAAAGTTAATTTACGTACGGAAATGAGAATTGATTTTCTAAGTGTTCTCTTCTAAGCAATCTGAAAAGAAAAGCCAGTACAATTCCCAAACAACCTATGTACACCTCCAAACAATACCACTTGATTTGTTTATTTCTGTTGTGCTTTGTTATTGCTGTTGATATCGACAATGCCTGTCTTGCGTTCTTGTGAGGCTTTCCAAACAGCTGGACACCCGCAGTCAAACTGTCTCATCGTAATCTTGTTTACGATTTAACAACTGTAGCTTCATTAAAATGGATTGATTTGTGAAAAAGCAACAGTTCAGCCGGTCTTTTATATAGTAAGTACAATTTTTCCTTGATGGTGGGAGTCTTGTAGAACGACAATCATAGTTTGTTTTTTTTTCCCGGTGAGAGCAACATGTAGTATTAAAGGAATGAAACTTTACTTTGGTAGTCAGTGTACGCGAACAATATGAATTATCTCTATTCACACTAAATTTAACATTTAAATGTGTGCATGTGACGTGTTTGTGTATCTATGCGTGTGTGTGTGTGTATGTGTGTGTGTGTGTGTGTGTGTGTGTGCGCGTGCATTTGTATGTGTATGTGCACGATATGTGCCAATTGATAACAATCGCTGCAATGTAGCTGATCAATATAATTTTAAAGATAAGATGCGCTCCTTTCTAAATAGCATTTTAAAAAAATTCGTTCTTAAATGAATTTTCAAAGATAAATCCTGAAATCACTGAAAATGACCAAATTGTTACAGTGAATGCAAGTCCGAAACGTTGAACAAACATCATCATCATTATAATAATACACATACACGAAATAATTTTATTTTTATTTCTAATTTATTTTTCGAAAACATTTGTTCGAAAGGCCAATCGGGAGTGTTAGTATATGTTAATAAAATACTGGTTGATTGCAGTGACGTAAAAGATAAATCAATTTACAGAGCTTCTCGAACCCCATAAAAAAAAAACCCACGAACACACACACAAAGACAAATACACACAGAATGGAAAGGGGGAAAAAAAAACACCGCAAACAACCATCACAAGATGAATTAACCCACCGACAAAAACATAAAACAACGACCCACGTTCAAAGCCATCACGAGTTGATTACGACTGCAGCAACTTGACGCACGGATCATTGGAGCCAGTGCTCTCAGTGCACCCCAGCCTCCTTGCGCGTCTTTCGGCAACATCCAGCAGCCTTGCTAACAGTAAAGCCGTGCCTGGCTTGTCAGCGCAGCGTGAAGCTGCTGAAGGTATCAGACAAAACATCATCCGCCTTAAAGGCACCAAACGATTCCACACAGGTGAGCGCAGGAATGCAGGCGGCGAAACGGACTGATTTCTGTTCCTGCGCTTCGCGGGGCGCTGGTGTCCGTCCACGTGGTGGTGCGTGTGCGCTCCGACAAAAAGTGTTGATGTGCAAGTGTCGGTGTTGATTTGTGACGGTGCGAGCCGGACGAGTACACGCGTGCCCGGAGAATCCTTACGCGCAGTTTACATGAGCCATTGGAAAAATCAAACTGTGGGAAAGGCTCCTCTTTGCTGTTGGTCGAGCGGGTTGCACACGTGTACATTCCGCTGAACACCAGGTTACACAACGTTTGTCAGCGCGTCGCGGACTACGGTGCGTGCGCGAATGCGGGATGTCCTCGAATGGAGGAGACGGAACACCCGGCTGATTTCGCGGACGAATATGAGCTCCCAGTCCCAGCATCGACCGATATCTCAGACCACGCCTGCGTGCCCTGGGTGTAATTGCGAGGTCGAATGAGACTAATAAATCGGATCAGTCATGGCAATACAAATTACACGGCCTGCTTGCACTATCATCGATACACCCACAATGAGCACAGGTGTGCAGTCTGATATGTCGAATGCACATTCCTCGAGCTCATGAGTCAATTCGATAATTACATATGAATGATTGCAGTAATAAGAAAAAAGTAATAATTTTTATTATATAACTTTCATTAAAATTACAGTGCCAATAAACACACACACTGTTCTCTAGCAAACGTAAATATACATATGTTTGTCCATGACATAAGATGTATGTTAAGATCGCGCGCTTTTGACTGGATTCGGAGAGCGAAACTAGGCAAGGTATAGAGTACCTTTTCATTCAAGTGAATAAAACCAGGCACTCTATCTGTCAGAGAGAGGTATGCCAATTAAAGATTTCAAAAGCCAGCCATTTCGAGAATCCGTGACTGGGATACTTAAGAGAAAGGCTGATAAATGCAAACAAGGATGGGAAGAAGAGCAAACCAGACACCCAGCTAAGCGAAACAGACACAAAATTGTCTCAGCGTCAATCATCGACACTACTTTACTTAATGCCGATATGTCAAGTATGGTGAATCCTACTTTGCTCGACTTAATCCTGCTCGTCAAGTATGGTGAATCTTTTCTGCATGACTTAAATCTTGTTTTGTCAAACAGGATGAATCCACCCTAGTGAAATTAATCCTGTTTGTCAGGTAGGGCGAATCTGCTTAATCAATTTAATCTCATTTTGTCAAGCAGAGTGACCCCGCCCCCCCGCTGGTTCTAGACTACTTTCTCTGATCTACCAATGACTTCTGAAAAAAGTTACAGCTAGGATTGCTCTCAGAGCTCCAAGGGACCTCACTTCTGCACAGTCGTTACTGGCTGCTAATTCACAGCAATACTCTTTGCAATACTCCACAGCCTCATTTAATTGACTCCTGTATCAATCTAGCTCTCATCATTATTGCTCTGAAATAGGATTTCAGTCTTGAATAATGAAATCCGGATGATCAAACTATACTTTATTCTGCATGGACATGAAATGAAATGAGGAAATAGAAAAAAAAAGATTGGGAATTTTTAAAATGGAATTATAAAGCACTTGGTGAGCAACCTAAAACGTGTAACTGACCAGTAGGCGTTGAATACGAATAGAAAGTGCGTTAACTTATCCTCAAGGCTGGAACCGTTCATTTCAAAGTAGACTCTATTACGACAAATGTGAAAAACTCGAAAGTGTGAGATGAAAAAGAGTAAATGAAGGTGTAAAATGTGGAAAGTATGGGATGAAAAAGGATAAATCAAGAAGTATAATCGTTATGAAAATTTGAGCACATAACTCTTAGTCTGAAATTCACAGTACGGTAAGTACAGAGAGAATTGTTTTAGTCTGCATAGTTATAAGAATTCTTGTATCTAGAGAACTATTGGACAAAAGCATTTTATTTCAGAGGAATGGAATAAATACTTGAAACGTATTGAATCACAATGAGAAGCATGGAGGGTTCCAGTACCCTCCATTTGAGTATTGAGCTTTCAATATACAGCAACATGAATTCCAGTACTCAAGGATCCAGTATCTATTTTGGGGGTTGGGAGGAAAATCCATGATTCAAATTTGTAGTGAGACTGAGCTGTAGACACTCCAGAATCTGTCATTAATTTAGATTTAGATTTTGCCCGCAGATTCACTCGCGTAAATGTCGGTTTCAGATTATTTTGCTGAAAATAAAATTATTTTATCGTACTGCTGCTTTTTTTAAATCATCAGGTAAAAACCATAATACAAGATGTATTTTTTATCTAAGGATCGTAGAAATCTGAGATGTTACTATGCCAATTTTTATTTTAAAGCTAGATTGAAATTACTGGTTTTAAATTTGATATGTGCACTAAAGTAATAGCAGAATACAAATTGTTATAAATTTTGGTCAGTACCAAATGCTTTTCACATACTGGCATTTTCCAAATCTCTATTGAGGGCATGGTGCTCGCAATCAGAAGCTAGGCACATTTTCAGCTGCTCCAGAAGCTGAGTGCTAAAGTCTTTGGGTGGCTAAGCATGACCAAAAAATTATTTTCAGTGGCTCTCACAGTGGACGTCTATCTCTCTGGGAACTCAGATGCTCCTCTCTGTGACTGTCTTTCTGTGAGCCACGTAAACCACTTCATTTGCTGAGACTGAGTTCAGGTTTGAGCCCTTAGGACTTTTTTTTTCTTTCCTCTCAGATCAAAGGTTCTGCCAATTCTGCGTGCATATGTCTCCAAAAACAGATCTTATGTGAAGAGTGAATGTCCACAATTCACATGTCTCCAAGAGATTTGATGTGAAGAGTTCACTTATGTCAGATTGATTTATAGCCCGCTTTGCTGTATTATGTATAAGCCCTGGCCTGTGCGCACGCACAGTACTACTTTCATAGTTTTCGGGTGACTGGCGAGCTCTCCTATGGGATAATATGATAATATATAACCTATCTTGATTCTAGGGCACTAAGGTATACAACATTAAGTATGAGCAAAAGCCATCTTGTAGGTTTTGAGTTAATCCAAACAACTGACAGACTAAAAAGAGGTAAGAATTTTATTATATGTACACATTTTTACAGTGCAGATATATCAGCAAGAAGTAATAAAAACCAGGCAACATCACATTCCAGGAACCATATGACAAAGCATGTGGCTCATAGAAGATAGCTGTGGAAACAATTATAAAACTGGATTGGATATTTCATTACTTATATATTAAGATAAAAGTTGAAAGTAGAAATATTCAGTAACAGACTGGTCTTGATTCTCATGACTAGTGTTAGCAGAAGTGGATAAAGGACTGAGAAAAAATATCTATGAAATTCAGAGCAGAACTCTTGCTCACTGGATTGTAAACTTTGATTTTTTAAAATAGTGTTGTTGTAATAGAGTTGTGTCAGCAGATTTTTAACTCGGCTGCTAGTTGAAGTGCAGGCCTCCCAATATGAATTGGTAATTGTTTTGTCTTGTAGTCTGGGGGCTCTAGAACGTGCCATTTAAGGAAAGAGATCAAGATGAAATGCTCGTTATATAATTGTATCCATAACTTTCCCGACCTTACTTAAAATATATGTCAAGGTCGTTGGTAAATCTTCCTGGCTTTTGTGGTCAACTGCTGGTTTTGTGAATTTTTACTCAGAAAGTATATTTGTTTTGCGCCGTTCCTTAGAATCTGGCCATTTTTAGAATCTGACATAAACTTGGATACTAAGATTGTAAGATTGGACATTTTTAGAATCTCACACAAACTTGGATACTTTGAAAGTAAGATTGGACATTTTTAGAATCTCACACAAACTTGGATACTTTGAAAGTAAGATTGGACATTTTTAGAATCTCACACAAACTTGGATACTTTGAAAGTAAGATTGGACATTTTTAGAATCTCAAATAAACTTGGATACTTTGAAAGTAAGATTGGACATTTTTAGAATCTCACATAAACTTGGATACTTTGAAAGTAAGATTGGACTATCAAAAAGATACGTCAAGGAGTCGATCAGGTGGGTTGGAAATGCAGCATTGACTTTCTTTTTCCGTTTGGTTTTGCTTAGACATAGGTATTTGCATCAGACGAAATTGTCGCTGGATACTCCGTACTCTGTACTCGGCACTTTTTAAGTG
Source organism: Sinotaia quadrata (assembly GCA_028829895.1). Lineage (NCBI taxonomy): Eukaryota > Metazoa > Mollusca > Gastropoda > Architaenioglossa > Viviparidae > Sinotaia > Sinotaia quadrata. The sequence goes on along the minus strand of CM054177.1, from coordinate 123,955,998 downwards.
CCTTTCTTTTATAACTAAGATATAATTCTAGTATAGGGTTGTCAATGGTAGGGTATTTATCAGCACACATAATCACTATGTGGAGGATTTTTCAGACAGCCACTATCTTTTGAGGTCTTATCTCCAATGGCATTCGATAGAAAGCGAAGGGTACATCACACCGACAGTACAAATCGTTTGATTGGAAAATGTTTAAAACAATGTTGATTTAATGTATTTTATAAATTTTCTCCAATTGTACGTACATCCACGCACTGCACAATGATTTCCAGTTCCTCTGTTTATGGATTATAGCTTAAAAAAAGAAAACAAGCGACTGATTCGATGTTTTTTGCGTGAGCAATGAAAGCCGGAACCTGATTGACTGAGTGTAGGGGGCGCTTCCGGCTTCCGCCGCTTTCGCGCGGAAAGCCGGAACCTGGCCACAAAAATCTATTTATATAACAGCTATGGCAGCGCGCATTCTACTTGACCTGTAAGTTCAGGAAAGTCGTAGATAAGGCAGGAGTAATTTTATACTCTCTCTGCAGATGACTTTCAACATTACAAAAACAAAATAAGTCGTATGATCAATGTTTAGAAGGCAGGTATAATAATACACTCTCCCTACAGAAAACTTTCAAAATTACAAAAACAAAATGTAAGTCGTACGATCAACGTTAAAATGTGTTTATCAAGGGTCCCTCTATGTGCAATGTGCTGCTTTTAAAGATGAGAAATAGAGAAAATGTCATTTCCATGAGTGCTGACCGTTTTCATCACCAAGAATAGCGCTGACTCTTCTTTGTCATTATTTACTCAAACATTATATTTGTAAATTAATTTTAGTTTATTTCTTTTTGTAATATGTGTATTTGTAAATTAATTTTGTTTTATTTCTTGTTGTAAATACTTGTAGCTGTCATTTTGCATTTAGATTCATTTTCCCCATTTATTTTATTATATAATCTTTAATTTTTTTAATGTGTTTATTTCTTTTTTTTTATTTGTAACTTAATTTTAGTTTTATTTCTTTTTGTAAATATATGTATCTGTCGTTTACTGTCATTTTGCATTTAGATTCATTCATCCCAGTTATTTTATCTTTATCTATTATATCTTTATTTTTTTTAAAATGTGTTTTAAGTACACGTAGTTTATATCAATTCCTTGTATATTTTATAATTTTGTAAATACTGTAAGTGTAAAGTTTTAGAATTTTTAGAATCTTCATCCTCGCCATCATCATCGCTCGTGTTCTGTCAGGCAGGGCGAGTCCATTCTGCTCAATGTAAACTGTTTATCAGTTAAAGTGAATCCACTCTACTCAGTCCAATCCTGCTGAAGATCAGGGTGAATCAAACCTGATCACTGTAATTCTGTTTTTCAGGTAAGCGAAACCACTTTGCTCACTATAATCCTGATCTGTAAGGCAGAGTAAATTCACCCTGCTAACTAATCCTGTTTTGTCAGGTAGGGTGGATCCACTCAATGAAATCCTGTTTTGTCAGGTAGGGTGGATCCACTCACTGAAATCCTGTTTTGTGAGGAAGAGTGGGTCCACTCACTGAAATCCTGTTTTGTCAGGTAGGGTGGATCCACTCACTGAAATCCTGTTTTGTGAGGAAGAGTGGGTCCACTCACTGAAATCCTGTTTTGTCAGGTAGGGTGGATCCACTCACTGAAATCCTGTTTCATAAGCACACTGCACCGACTGAAAACTGATCAATCAGCGCCCCTGCCATGAAGCAACAAAAGCTTTCACTGCGGCTTTCTTGTACATATTAAAATAGCGCGCTCGTTATGATCACATTTCAACTGGTCTCTTCGTGTACAAACAACGTTTAGTATTACTGACAGTTCCCAGGTGACCTAGTCAGCCAGTAGTTAGCCGAAAGACAGATGGTGTAGCACGTGCTTCACTAGATACTGCTTTGTCACATGATACCATCGCTGATCCATAAAATTTCAACACGGAAGATAACTCACAAGAACTATTATCAAGGTCACCACAGCAATGCAGAACAAGCTAGACTTTTGGATGCTAGCCAGCGTTCCGGTGCAGGCGGACATTTATTTTCCCTCCCGAGAAACGAAAAAAAAAAAGACAACTTTAGGCGGTGGATCACTATGTCTGTTGTCTGTAAGTGGGCCGATTTGACACTTTGCTCGTGAGTGGGGTGGCAGGAGTGGGCAGAGCCAAGCTAGTTCTCAGAGCGTGGGCAAGGACTTTGGTCAGTGAATGGAGTTCCCTCCCCGTTTCCTCGCGATACGTTATTCTCCCAAACTCCATCACCTATCCCGGGAGATGCAAATGTTATAGTGTACTACTGCTGTTAACTTTAAATATAAGCAGTCATCGTGTAAGTCTTTTATTGATTTATTTACTCCGGAATACAAAAAAACAGTCATAAACACAACAAACACTATACATGACGACAGTAAAGCAGACAACTGTAGGAGTGCTCACCATAGTCTCTGACTAGGTCTCTAATAAAAAAAAAAACCAGACAGGCAGAGAGACGTAAACCCAGCGAACAATATTTTATGACAGTAGATTTGGTAATTATACAAATGCTCGACAACAACAATCTCTGACCAGGCCTCTCTCTTTTTTTTTTTAAAAAGCCCACACAGACATAATCACAACGAACAGTATTTTAAGACAGTCGAAAGGTAAATGTATGAGAGCTCACAATTCACAGAGTGAACATTTAATAAAGAACACAGACAGACATAAACAGCGAAAAATATTTTACGACAGTACAACAGGTAAATGTATGAGAGCTCACAATTCACGAGTGAACATTTAATAAAGAACACAGACAGACATAAACAGCGAAAAATATTTTACGACAGTACAACAGGTAAATGTATGAGAGCTCACATATTATAATCTCTGGAACAAGAGGTAAATGTATGAGAGCTCACATATTATAATCTCTGGAACAACAGGTAAATGTATGAGAGCTCACATATTATAATCTCTGGAACATGTCTTGAATCAAACGAGTCTGATAATTCTTTACAAAGTCCCTCACAAAAACACAAACAAACAAGACAGGATTTGATTTGATGAGAGAAATGTCTATACCATTTTGTACTAAAAAATGTATTAACCCTCAGTACTTTGTCTTTTTTCACTACCTGACTAGTTATTTATTTGAATATAATCTTAAACATGTTGTGGTGGAGTAAATTTGCCTATCTATATTTTTAAAACTTAATTGTTATAATATAAATTGTTAAACTGTCAAAGTGACCCGACCTTGGGTACTCCTTGTGATGATATTTTTGGAGTAAACAACTCTGGTGGAGAACAAGCTAGAAAATTACTGATGCAATCCAAACACGTTCCAAGTGGATGAGTAGTTTTTCTGACTAATAGTCTCACATTTGTTCATAACAATTTTGTCCAATGGGGATGTACTGGAAATATCTTTGTTGAAGAAGTACTCTATTCTTATCACTTTAAATTTGAACATAACTCGAGTCCAGCTACAAAGGCAATCATTAGCTTATGAACAGAGCAAGCTTTTTGTTTTACTTTTGTACTATGTCGTACTATGGTGGCTACTGTGCCCTACTAGATTACATTGGTGTGTGAATCTGGCATTGATATCAAAATTATCAGTAAAACATATTGCTGTTAAGTTGTTTAATGTGAATTCCATTCGAGCACCAATAAGGAGGAAATTGTGGCTTGAGTTTGGTCTCAAGAAATCATGAAGATTATTTTGAATGTTCCTTTTGATGTGTAGAGAAAATCAAGAACATTTCTCCTGATGTGCTTGATAGGGCATATGAAATTCAGGACAATTCTCTACAATGTGCTTGGAGAGTGTGTTGAAGATTCTGGAACAGTTGTGTAACATGCCTCTAGAAGAGACTCATGGGACCTTACCTAAATATGAAAGGCAGTGACGTTGCAAGCCGCCTGACTGTGAAACCATGCCAGTGACAGGTTATGTGCTTTGACTTTAATTATTTCTTTGAACTCTACTTTCATTTCTGTGATGATAACCAAGAACTTGATTATGTATTTATGTTAACTGACTGCTTATATCTTTGCTAGGATAAAATGAACAATTGTCCAGCATTAATTGAACATTATTGTGAAGTGATTTTACTGTCAAACTCTTTGATTATATTCATATTTTATATATTGGATTGTTGTTTTAATACATTTATTCTTAAATTTATTTACCTTACACATTTTGATAACTATATGTTAGAAAGTCAGTGGATAGATGGGGGCTCGCTAAATATAGATTAAAGACGGACTTGTCTTCTCCTTTAGTAAGAAGTTTTCCACGTACGGAAATACTGTGTGATGGTGAATGTTTATCTTTAATGTTGTGGAAGAGAGAGAAAACGGTTACAGCGCCCACAAATCCGCCAAGTGAGAGAGACGAGTGGTGTCTTCTGGAGAATTATTAAAAACACAAATTAAGATTCTCGTCACTTGTAATTAGTTAAGGATAATTATTAATAATAATCATAACCATTAAGTAGGTGGCGTTATCGTCCCAGATGTCATAAACTATTAAGCAGTGCACCTTCAAAAAAGTGCCACCCCCCCGCCCTGGTCAAGTTAATGTATATTCGAATTGTTATTATCAAAACACTGCATTTTGTTTCCTAAAGTGCTGTCAACGGAGGGAGGCACGGGGGTCTCTACAAAATCAATCAATCAATCTATCTATCTATCCATCCGTCTGTGTGTGTGCATTTAAAAAAAAATTTTGGTGTGAATTCTGAAAATAAAATCACTTAATTCCTTGCATGATTCAAATCTATCCATCCATCCATTTGTGTGTGTGCATTAAAAAAAAATTTTGGTGTGAATTCTGAAAATAAAATCACTTAATTCCTTGCCTGATTCAAATTTAGGCATAGAACTGTCCAGGTGATGCCTGGTAATTGTATATACTAATTTATAAGTTAAATATTATTAAGACGATTTAAGACAAATAGGAAGAAATACATTCTTAAACTCCCTATGCTCAATTTATTAAGACTCATCACTCCCTTTGTCTAATTTATTATAAGTTATAATAATAAATTGAATATTGGGAGTGCACAATCTATTTCTTCACACTTGTCCAAAAAAGAAAGGAACGTTGAACTGTCTGAGAAAAGAACATTCAAAAGCAAACAAAACTAGCAAATCCAGTGACTTATCGACTCAGTACTTCTAAGTTCCCGACGCCATAACGGAGAAGCTAGCAGCGACAAATTGAGTGCACACGTCTCATCAGGCAAGTACGAATTTAATAGGTCATTCTCATTATTACAAAAAGCGTTTCTACCAAATAAGGTTAAGGTCGTTTTCCTTTCTCAGCAAAGTCTAGGTGGGTGAGCTGGGACGGGGAACCTTCTTAGCATCCAAGACAATGTTGCGCTCTCTTTCTCTTTTCAGTCAATAAAGTCTTGTGACTACTAAATTATATTAGTCTCACACCAACCGATCTCAGCGGTCTCCTAAATATGCCAGTCGAGTTAAGAGAGAAGGGGAAAAGAACCAAAACCTACTTTAGAGCGCAAACCACACCGCTGGCTAGTTGTGCAATTTCATCTCTACGACCTGATGCAATTCCTCTGGCTCTAGTCTTCCATCAGTCCACAGACTGCAGAATCAGTTATCCGAATCAATACAATGGCACTCTAGATACACGGAGAATTAATCAATGTACTTCAAACGGACTGCAGCGCCTGGCCACGCGTAACATCTCGTCCTAATTTTGTACTGGAAGTGCTATCTGCCCTCGGCCTGTGGCTGACGAAGCTTTTCATGTTCTTCGGGTATGTGCTCTAGGCCGACAAATCTGCACTGGATAAGACCCGGTTTGCATAACACAGCAGAAACTAGTGTTGTGGGCTACATTCATAATGTTGACTTTCCTAGACATCGGCACTGAATGTGTGATTCTTGTAATGTAATGAGCCAATAAGCATTCCTATCCCTAAGACATTTTATAATTTCATTTTTTATGTCTTGCTTATTTTTATGTAATATATTATGACGATTCTTTTTACAAATGAATTATATTGTATATTTTCTTATCGTTATATTTCTTCACAAATAATATAATCTATAATGCTCGCTAGACTGACATTAAGGCCTCCACTACTCCACCAGCTCCACTACCACCACATTTTTATGCAAATACAAACCCCGTTAACATTACAATTTTATTTATGTAGTGTTTTTCTCTTCAATAAATTCTATATATAAAATAATGTCGATGGTGTATTTCTTTGATAATGCCGACTGATTTGATGGAATATTTTTCTAGGGAAATGTCGACTGGAAAGTTGGATTGTTTCTAGGTCAATGCCTAATGATATGACTAAATATTTTTAGGATAAGGTTGAAATGAAAGTGAGTTTTTCCAAAATACTGACGAACGTTATTTCTGCTTACAGTAAAGCAAACAATAATTACGCACTACAAAAGGTGGATTTTAAATAAATGATGGTGCAGTATTATTAATTGCACCCAGACTGTAAGGTAGATCATACAGCTAGCAGCACACAATGTTCAAAAAAAATGTTTAAGTAATAATAATAATAATAATAAATTAGCAGTAAGAGAATTTATGCGGCGATTAACCTTGCTTAGCTCTAGATGCTTTACCAAAGATAACGAAACACATTTATGCTACATAAAAATTAATGCAATAACATGAAAGTATGATTAGCCTATTAAAACAGACACATCAAAATAATGCATAATTGGTACTAAAAGTCAAGCACAATGAGCACATCAGCACAAACACAACATGCAACTGGTACCAGTAATTCAATAACTGGGGGAAAGAGGCGTTTTTGATTTGAATGATACGGAGGATTTTACACGTAAGAAGATTCTAGATTACTGGCCATGTCTGGTTTGATCAACTGCGAATTTATCCACTGTGCTTTTGATTTGAAGAAATGTGTTTACAAGAGTCGGGTGTCTGAGAAAGAACGGAATTACCGGAATGGTGTGCAAATATTAATGATTCCAGACAGATATTTGGGTCTATTCCCAGTGAAGGAAGAAAAGGTGGATGTACGCAGCCTGTAAGTGATGCATGGATTGAGGTCAGTGCAGCTTATGGAGCATTGGTGTGCAATGTTCAAATTTGTGTTTTCTAAAAACCTGGCATCATTCTGTGTTCATCTCACTATAGGCTTGGTGTCAAGACCTTTAGGAGCGCGAGCTAATAGTTACAGGGACGGAGTTTTGATAAAACTAGCGTGCAAACAAGTATTTTGTTGGCTTGGGTTGCAAGATAATCATGTGGTTTTCCTTATTTCTATATCACATTTAGAAAATGTTGCTTTAAGAACAGTGATTAAAGATTTCGAAGTGAGGTAGACAATTCGATACGGGTGACCTTAATATTAATAGATTTGGGGATTGGTGGGTGAATGTGAAGTCTTGATGGAGTAAGAGCCACGAGCTCAGGTTGTTTTTTTCTTCCTCTCCCCAATCTCATTTAACTTCAATTTATTTTATGTTATCTATAAATTCACCTAGGAAATGACAATTTTATGTTTGTTTGTTTTTTTATAATTTTACTGAGTTCTTTAATGTAGCACAAGCACTGCAGCTATAAATCATCAAATCTAGGAGTGGTTCACCAAGTTATTATGGCGTACGAGCAAGAGGTCGTGAGTATACAACACTAAATCTGATCCTAGAACAGAACCCTGTAGGATACCGAATCTCAAGGTGGGTGGAGCTGATGAGATGCCTTTACACATATAGAATGAGAGCGATGGAAGAGATAGGATATAAACCAACCTGACATAAGAGTCACTAATGCCAACGGTGTACTTTAGATGTGTCGACTAGAAAAAGAAATGTCATGATGACCTGTGTCAAAGGCTGCACAGGAATTATAGAAGGAAAGAATACACATTTCTTTTTTTTTTTTTGTCGAGGGCTGAGAGTATGCCATGAGCTACCCCCAGTACAGTGTGAGTGCTCTGTTCAACTGTCAGCAAACTAATACGGATTAGACAAAATACTGTTGTTACATGTTTATTTAACTGTCAGCAAACTAATATGGATTAGACAAAATACTGTTGTTACATGTTTATTTAACTGTCAGCAAACTAATACGGATTAGACAAAATACTGTTGTTACATGTTTATTTAACTGTCAGCAAACTAATATGGATTAGACAAAATACTGTTGTTACATGTTTATTTAACTGTCAGCAAACTAATATGGATTAGACAAAATACTGTTGTTACATGTTTATTTAACTGTTTGCGAACGGTTCTGTCAAACACTACAGAAAACAAAGACTGGAGACAGATCTGCAGGTGATTGTTTTGTTTAAAATAAAAAAGAATTTTATTCCAAGGAAGGCTTTTCAAGGCAGATTTTATAAAAGCGGTTTTATATTCGGATGGTCAGATAAAAAAAATAAAGAATTATCAATATGAATTAAAACAGTTACACAGCAAATATGGTAGCCAAGAGTATAGGTAACGTGTTTTTCTTGCACAGAGTTGATAAATATACAAGGTTAATTTAATCAGGGATGTAATGAAAATACTGCCGTTAAAATGTTCATTACAAGATAGATGTAATGAAAGTAATGCCTGTACAAGGTTCATTCCGACATGCATGCACAATGCACTGTTCAGACAAAATTATCCTTGATTTGACTGAATTAAAAAAACCACAGGAACTATTCAGAAAATATATGATGTAAATCTTTTGGTAGGGGTGAGCTTTTAGACTTTCCCAGGAAATTGCTTGAAATGTTGAAAAGCTTATAGTGTTGAAAGAACCTTTGCAAAGAAGTGTGAAGTTTTAACATGCTGAACAATATTTGTGCCATTGGTTTTGGCAGACTTGAATACATTCTTGTCGATTTGAAGGCATGCAGATATCCAGCATCTCTCGGCCTGGTGACGTGTGCGTTTTGCAGTTCTTAGTTCCACGCTGATGTAGGTGTTCCAAAGAGTGGAAGGTCTGGGAGAAATCGTGTGTCATTTTGGCAGAACTTTGCTTACCCATTACTTTGGAAAGATGATGGCTGAGTTGAATAGCATTTGAATATTAGTCAGCGTGCGTATTATGTGCTATGTTCAAGAGTAATTTGCTTGATTCAATGTGTACAACTTGTGTAGGTGCTGCAGGCTTATTATGTCATGCAGGAAGCGGTCTTTGTTTATAATTTTGAAATTTCTTGACTGAATATACAACATAACCTGAGGAGGCTTCTGTTTATAACTTTGAAATTTCTTGGCTGAATATACAAAATGTCCTGAGGAGGCCTTTGTTTATAACATTGAGATTTCTTGATTGAATATACAACTTGTACTGAAGAAGTCTTTGTTTATAACTTTAAAATTTCTTGACTGAATGTACTTTTCTGAAGAGGTCTTTGTTGATAACTTTGAAATTCCTTGACTGAATGTACTTGTCCTGATGAGGTCTTTGTTTATAACTTTGAAATTCCTTGACTGAATGTACTTTTCTGATGAGGTCTTTGTTTATAACTTTGAAATTCCTTGACTGAATGTACTTTTCTGAAGAAGTCTTTGTATATAACTTTGAAATTCCTTGACTGAATGTACTTGTCCTGATGAGGTCTTTGTTTATTACTTTGAAATTCCTTGACTGAATGTACTTGTTCTGAAGAGGTCTTTGTTGATAACTTTGAAATTCCTTGATTGAATGTACTTGTCCTAAAGAGGTCTTTACTTATAGCTTGGAAATTTCTCGACCGAGTGTGTAACATATTTTGAAAAGGTTTTCGTTGAAAACATTGAAATTTCGTGATTGAATGTTTAGCTGGTACTGGAAAGTCATGATGCCGTACTGGTTAGACGTGACATTTGTAGTTGAGGAATGATGTTTGAAACATATTTTCATTTTTCGATGAATGACGAGGTCCAGAATGTGTCGTTGTGTGTGTGTGTGTGTGTGTGTGTGTGTGTGTGTGTGTGTGAGTGTGAGTGTGAGTGTGTGTGTGAAGTGTTGGAGAACTGACTGTTTCCAAATGATTGAAGATGTTCTGTATGTCGTGAGATCATTGGATCTGTTGACGGGGCAATCAAAATGAAAATTCCCTTGATGAGTAAAAAATTGTTTTTTTACGGCATTACTGAATTTGGTATACTTGTAAATTCACTGAAGACAATGCTGTCTGCCAGTTGAATCTTTGCGCTGGGTGTCGGCCGACCAATGCAGAAGATCTGAAGAACAGTGTTGTGGGGAGAGGGGTGGAGTTCGAATGATGTGTAGTGGAATGGGAAACTAGATGAAGGGAATACAAATGGAGACGGGTTTTCTTTGGCAGCAAAACCAGTGCTTCTTCCCCATGCTGGTTGGGGGTGAAAGATTTAGTTTCATAACAGAAGGTGATGGATTTTTTACATTTTCTTCGTCTCCATAGAAACAGCCGTATTTCAGAAAGAAATAAAATATCAATATTATTTTCAGTGATAAAGACAGACACAAAAAAAATAGTTGAGCATAAAAAATGTCAGTGTCTTGTTGTGAGACTTGCATAATAATTAATTAATGATGAATAGGAAGTGTGAGTACGTTGCGAAAGTTAATGTTTTGCTGTCCATTGTTTTTCTCACAGTACTGTGAGAATAACAACTGGAATTTCTCCTACATGTTTACATCGACCTATGCTATATAGACGCCTTTACCGTTTTTGCTTCCAACACTGAAAAACCACTCTTAATTACTATAGACTCTAAATAATGGTGCTAAGAGGACGCACCAGAATCAGACGATAAGCAAGAAGCTCATAGGCATCCACCGGGGTACAGGTGAGATCAGCAAGAGACCGACGAGAAGTGTCAAGTGAGAGATGGATTAGTAGGTTTGAACCGCCTGCAGGTGTGCACGAAAGGTGCAAGGTGGTGGGAAGAGTGTCAGAGACTAGCACTCCTGTCGTTCAACATAGCGCATTTCAAGGGCAGTTAGCTGCGTTTACGTGTCGGGTCGTTTTTCTTAAAATAACACCATGTTAGTTTATATACTGCGTAAAAGTTTTGCTAAGTCACTATGAGAGAATTTCGGTCCATGGATAAAAATGCCCTATTAGTCAACCATTGGTGAGTTAATTGGCTGACAGACTGATAATTTAAACTTAGAAATATTTATTGCATTATGTAAACTTTTGATGTACAGCAGAAAAGCATTTAGTATGTTAAAATGACTTTTGTTGTGATTATATTTTTCAATTATATCTTAATGTTCAAGTATTATATTAGTCTCATGTGTATAGGCAATATATATTGTTTTCAGAAATGTAAGTTTGAGAAAATAAGAAGAGAGAGAGAGAGAGAGAGAGAGAGAGAGAGAGAGAGAGAGAGAGAGAGAGAGAGAGAGAGAGAGAGAGAGAGAGAGAGAGAGAGAGAGAGAGAGAGATGCACCATAACACTTTGTGCTCCAGTATAGCACGTTTTTAACCTAAACAGGTGATCTAAACCATTATATAGATCTCCAGACACTAAAACGTCCTGTGGAGTTGCCAGTTTGAAATTGTGGTCAATATTCGTTGTTGAGCCGGGAGGTAATGAGTTTTCCTTGCCAGATCAAGAAAATAGGGAACAGTGTGTTCTTATTCACCAGCCTTAAGGAGAAAGGGACTGTCAACATAGACTCTGATAGGACTTTGACATATGTGTGCCTACTACCCAAACCAGCTGGCATAAATGCAGGACAACAAGCGTCAGTAGCGTCATGCCCTGTGAGCAGAGATCAGATCAATCATGTTTTTTCCTAGTTTCAAACTTTCATTCTATGATGAAAACTAGCAGATATAGGACTGAATTGACTCTACTAGGAAACGCGACTTTCACTGAACATTTGTTAGATAATATTTGATCTATTATTTCATTTGTAACCAATTGTAGTTTTCGTTTGTTCAGTACTAAGCTTAATAAATATTGTTATTCCTTGTAACCAGCTTCTTGTGCGTGATTAATGAAGTAGTTTGGGATAGAGGACGAGTGAGGGTTTAAGTAAATAAAGACGGATCATAACATATCCCTTTAAGTAGGAAGTTCCCGTCAGTAGAATACTATTGACAGAAGGATGATTATTTATGGTATGTGCATTTAAATAATATTCTGAAAGTGCCAGAAAGATCCCCAAGTTGGGAATTAGACACGAGCCAACTAATTAGGGCTAGCATATACATGTAAGCCGTCCACCTGTATTAATGTGATTATTAATTATTCAAGTAAAATAGTGATAATAATTAATAGAGGCCACCGTCACATACTCTTAAATACTATAGGTGAAGGAGAGGAGGGTAATACTCAGGCCCTCATAATTGTTATATACGAATGGGGGAAATGCGTAATTGTCATGCTTAAAGGTTTAAAAGCATAATACTCAGGTTCTCATAATTGTTATATACGAATGGGGAAAATGCGTAATTGTCATGCTTAAAGGTTTCAAAGCATAATACTCAGGCCCTCATAATTGTTATACACCAATGGGGAAAATGCGTAATTGTCATGCTTAAAGGTTTAAAAGCATAATACTCAGGCCCTCATAATTGTTATACATGTATACGAATGGGTGGAAATTCGTAATATTCATGCCTAATAATTACTCGAGTCTAAACGGTGAGAGGGAGAGTGAAATAGTCACTTAACAAAAAGTGGGTCTGTACTCGCAAATGACATTTTCCACTCGCAAATTGTGAGTTTGTGACTGGGATTTTCGACGTTGAATAAAGACGCACGATAGTAACACAGAGAATGCTGCAGACACTACGATAGTAATTCCCCCCCCCCCAAACATCAAAAAAAAAAAACAAACAAACGCGGGGTAATGAGTAAACAAAATTACTAATGTCAAGAATCAGTACAACGGAAGCAGAATCCTGAGTCATGGAGAACTGCTGCAGAATACAGACACAAGTATGTAAAATGTACTGATAAAACTGAGTAAGCAAAAATGGTTAAAGTCATAAGTCATTAAAAATTTGGGTAATAAACCGAGGTAAACAGAAATGCTGAAAGACATATCATTATAAATAGGGTAAAACTGAGGTATGCATTAATGTCAAAATTCATGAACGGTAGGGGTAAAACTGAGGTAAGCAGAAATACTGAAAGACACAAGTCATTAAAAGTACGGGGGAAAAGAGGCAAGCAGAAATGCCGAAAGACACAAGCGAGAAGAAATAAAGAAAAAATAAACCAATACAGAAGCAGGCAAGCAAAACAAACGAACGGAGGTGAGAATTTATTATCAAACGTGAGCACGGCTCTTTGATGAGACTTGTAGGTCAGGGCAAAGCAAACTACAACACACTGTAAACATTTGTGGTAAAGATAACTTTGACCGATATATTGCAGTGCAGCCGTGTAAATAGTTTCATTGACAGGCTAAGGTCTATTGACAGGGAAAGGAGGTGCGTGTGTGATGTCGGATAGTGTGAGTTGAGGGGAGTGGGAGGAGGGCAGGACGAACGCTGGCGCTGATTAGGACCAAGACCTTAGGTCGAACTCCACAAAGCCAGGTATTTGGCGCAGAGATCTGAGCCTGGAAGTCTGGAACCATTGTATACTCTCTCAACACAACGCACAAGCACTCTGAAGCTATTGTCTTGCATCTAACATTCTTGACGCACGGCTCCAGTTTCCAAGACGATAAGACGGATAATCAGCATTCCACACTTACTTAATGGTAGTTAACACCAGAACGTGTGCGGGCTTTCAACAGATTCGTCTTCGTAAAACAACAACTAAAAACATCGCTTCAGAATTTTCTTTTGAATACAATGTAAATGACTTACTCAGAATGCTAATTCCAAACGGAGTCAGTCGAAAAGCTCAAATCTCACTATAAAATAAATTCAACAAAACAAGCTGATCAAAATTTATTTTCATTATCATTTCCCTAAACAAGCCTCGGCTTTAATCACATATCTGTTTAGTCAAATGTTTCAACACAGGTGGATGTTGGGCAATACGACTTCGTAACGTATCGTGAACTTGTTTGGTTGATGTTTTTGTAAAAGAATTCGTTCTTTTTCATACAGTATTAGTGACGTAAGTAACGTATCGTGAACTTGTTTGGTTGATGTTTTTGTAAAAGAATTCGTTCTTTTTCATACAGTATTAGTGACGTAAGTGACGTATCGTGAACTTGTTTGGTTGATGTTTTTGTAAAAGAATTCGTTCTTATTCATACAGTATTAGTGACGTAAGTAACGGTGTAGCAAACAGCAGATGACCATACTTTACTAGAAGTTATGAAAAGGGCGTAAAACAAAACAAGTGTGTGCTCTGCAAAATAAGATTGCGAACATTCAATTGTTTGGATTATTTGAACCATGATAAGAAATGTTAGGTTTATGTTTACTTGTCCAACATAAGGGTGTTATTTTCAGAATGTTACTGCACGATGTGCATATCTAACGCACTCAGAATAACACACTTAGTTACGTCCCTTGGCAATGTCTTTAACATTTGTATACGAGTTAGAAAACCTGTTTTAAATTTCATTATTAATGAATTTAGAAAAAAAGTGGAGTAAACGATTTAGAGGATCTTTGATTTGATTCTTTATAATACAGTTTTATGTACTACTGTTCAGAGTTCCTCTACTATACACTACACACAAAGCTTTAAAAAATAGGTATGATGCTTATGTTATTTTTAAGTAACTCTTATTTGCTACAGCATATTGCTTCTGCAGGGTGGAAATTCTATTCCAAATGCAGCGGCCAATCATGTTGTGAATTCATATTCGCAATAGTATTATTCACCAATCACAATATATATATGTGCTTTGCACGAGTCGGCGGAGGTCTTCAACAAATTTCTTTTACATGTCAAGGAAGTGTGGCCTCATTGTATATATTCTCCCGTCTATCAGCTAACTACTCAGTTTGTTCTCTTCTTGTCTAAATACCTGCTATTTGCCTGTCAGACCCTAAAAGTAAGTTTACAAAATATTCTCTGTGTGAACTCGTCATCAGCATTTGTTTCAACAGCGTGTGTGTGTGTGTGTGTGTGTGTGTGTGTGTGTGTGTGTGTGTGTGTGTGTGTGTGTGTGTGTGTGTCTGTGTGTGTGTTTATGTGAGTGTGTGTGTGGAATGTAGTGTGATTCTGGACAAGGAGTGAATTATAAATATAACTGAACGATGTGGATTGTCTATGCAACCGGGCGCGTATTTGCAGTCGGCCATTCCTTAACTGCAAGTCGCACCATTCTTACAATATTTATTAAACGACATTTCTTTCTATATATATTATACGGGTTTCTTTCAATATTTATTAAACGACATTTCTTTCAATATTTATTAAACGACATTTCTTTCAATATTTATTAAACGACATTTCTTTCAATATTTATTAAACGACATTTCTTTCAATATTTATTAAACGACATTTCTTTCTATATATATTATACGGATTTCTTTCAATATTTATTAAACGACATTTCTTTCAATATTTATTATACGGATTTCTTTCAATATTTATTAAACGACATTTCTTTCAATATTTATTAAACATTTCAACTCACTGGCCGTGCTCTTTATTTTTATATTTACTTTCGTTTTATTTTTTAAATTATGTTCTATTTCACAGTTGACTGACAAGACGAATTCATGTTTGCGTGTCAGCGGAAACGAGCCCCCCCCCCCGTTCCCCCCCGCACTATTCACCCCTAAATTCAATTTCTGGCCACGGTCCAAATACTTTCGGCGAGATGTATTTCACCATTCGTGTTATGAGAATTCAAAGTTCCCTTCTGTTACTGCAAAACTCTGCACACTTACCTATTTACATATGCACTTCACATCATCAAGAGGAAGCACAACAACTACTGCTTTTACTATTGTTATAGCCTTCCAAAGCGTCCTATCGTTCCACAAGTGGATAAAACTTTACACTTATCTACGGGCTTCACAAGAGTAAATACAATCTTTAAAAGCCTCTACACTTATCTACGGGCTTCACAAGAGTAAATACAATCTTTAAAAGCCTCTATACTTATCTACGGGCTTCACAAGAGTAAATACAATCTTTAAAAGCCTCTATACTTATCTACGGGCTTCACAAGAGTAAATACAATCTTTAAAAGCCTCTATACTTATCTACGGGCTTCACAAGAGTAAATACAATCTTTAAAAGCCTCTATACTTATCTACGGGCTTCACAAGAGTAAATACAATCTTTAAAAGCCTCTACACTTATCTACGGGCTTCACAAGAGTAAATACAATCCTTAAAAGAGGCGCGCGTGGCTATCAGACAGACCAGTACAATCCCTAAGTACAAAACTCACAATATTCTTAAAAAGCTACTTTCTTCTGCTACTGGTCAGGCATGTTAATCAAATGGCATCACACGATGATGGTTGAGAAGAGAACAATTTTCCGCTAATAGACCAAGAATTAAAGTAAGATGTGTTTCTGCTACCCCCAATCGGGGCAAGTGGAAAAGAGGAATATTTTTGCTGTTGGATTTGTTTTGTTTGTTTGTTTGGGGGAATAAATGGCAGAAGAAATAAATCATTATAATAATGACCATAATATGGTCCCACAAATAAGGAGACAAGTATTCTACCAGTTTTAATATGCAGCCGTAATGTGGTAAGGAGATTTATGGTATAATGCTAATGAAAAGTGGCAAATGGCTGTTGTGAAAAAGAAGACACAAAATACAATGGTATAATCAAGGTAGAAATAAAGATATTTTCTGACTTAAAGGAATGAAAAAGAAATAAGCGGAACCCACTCCGAAAAAATAAACCCCACAAAACACAACACCCACCCCACTCCTTAAAACATAAGATCAAATAGCTATGGTCGATCTTTTGTAGTGTTTAATCTGAGTTGAAGATATTTTTTTTCTTTTTAAATGGCCCTAGCACATTCAATCTTCAAACAAAACTCAGTCTAGATAAAAAGTTTTGAACAAGAGAAAAGTTTCCTAACTGACCCAAGCAAACCCAGTGTTCAAACTCAAGTTCAGCTTCACAACCACTGTCCAAACAAGTTCAGCTTCACAACCACTGTCCAAACTCAAGTTCAGTTTCACAACCACTGTCCAAACAAGTTCAGCTTCACAATCACTGTCCAAACTCAAACTCAATCTCGATAGTTCTAAAGAAAAATAGATTAAATATCACTTCTCCGGAACCAATTCTTTTGATAAGCTGCAAAATGAGGGCATATAGAGGTGCGAATTTTCTAATGCAGATCAATCTGTACACTTCGTTCTCACGGGTGGAAACGTTTGTCATTCTAGTAATTAACACATAGCTTCAGCTCAAAGGAAGAAATGATCGTTGTCATTCTAGTAATTAACACATAGCTTCAGCTCAAAGGAAGAAATGATCGTTGTCATTCTAGTAATTAACACATAGCTTCAGCTCAAAGGAAGAAATGATCGTTGTCATTCTAGTAATTAACACATAGCTTCAGCTCAAAGGAAGAAATGATCGTTGTCATTCTAGTAATTAACACATAGCTTCAGCTCAAAGGAAGAAAGATCGTTGTTTGGCCAGCACACACCTGGTTATAGTCAGTACAGTTTATAGACCTTACGTACAGCCACTATGCCTTGGTACACGACTAATGATGACTAAGTCGAGTAATAACAGTACACCTGAAAATAATCATGAATGGTTGCATGGAGAGGAGTCCCTTTTCAGATCCCAAATATAAAGAGAGAAAAAAAACTCCATGATAGGCCTAAATGTTTGTACCCGAGTCGGCAGGGAAAGACAAACATGTGATGTTTTTTTTATAGATGATATCTGAAGATATAAATATTTATGTCAGAGCGTATATACATCAAGAAATACAACCAGACTCATAAATATTTATGTTAGAGCGTACATACAGCAAGAGGAAAGTTATACAATGAGACCCATAAATATTTATGTCAGAGCGTACATACAGCAAGAAGAAAGTTATATAATGAGACCCATAAATATTTATGTTAGAGCGTACATACAGCAAGAGGAAAGTTATATAATGAGACCCATTTTTTCTGAGTGATAGCAAAGAAGAAAGCAGAGAACCACAGGCATCATTACTGTTTGTAATTAGTCATTAATCGGGTGTGGTTGGTGACAGCTGTAGACTGTTGTCGTGTTAAGACTAGGTGTGGTACAAAGTAACATGAAGTTTAGTCACATTTGCTTGAGGACGACACCAAGTTTGTGCAAAGCTCACAAGACATTCATTAGAGTTGTTCAGCACTGTTGTGATAAAGTGGTGCCTTAATGTCTTAGTAAATCTTGTGGCATACGATGTAAAATTGAAAAGAACTTCTAAGATAAGAATACATTTAAATTACTAGATGCAGCATGAAAACTACCACGAACTTGAATGCCGTTGTGAGAATGCAGTAACAATTGACATGGCCGACAGGTATCATGTTCACGTGGGGTGGACCATAGACATACTGAGAAGAAAGCGCCACGAAAGAAGGTGTGAAATGAAATGCAACTCAGTCTTCCTTTAATTGTTATATACCATGGATAATGAACCACTTCAAAATAGTATGGGTAATTAACCTCGCTTTATTTCTGCACAGTCATTTAGTCAATCTACCCGTCTCTCCTTTTTTATGAATACTATATTTCACAAACTTTCTGTTTTTGTTTTAAAACATTTAGCAGTAAATACACTCCTGTTAGAATCTCAGTATAAGGCATTTCACATACTTGAGATTCAAATCCAGATGATAATATCAACGACAGATATTCCTGTACCCCTCAAAAAAAAAAAAACACAAAAAACCCACCAAACAAAACCACACACACAAGCAAAAAACGGAATTTTATTGTCAAATGTTAATTATAAAATGTATTAAAGCGCATCAGAACTTCTCTTTCACTCTAATCTCCCTCTTTCTCTTCATGTCTCTCTCTCTCTCTCTCTCTCTCTCTCTTGTGTGTGTGTGTGTGTGTGTGTGTGTGTGTGTGTGTGTGTGTGTGTGTGTGTGTGTGTGTGTGTGTGTGTGTGTGTGTATAAATAAATACAAAGGAAAACATTACAATTCTATATAACAGAATTAAACTGAAAAAGTTGTAAGGTTAATTAAAATCCAAATTCATCGAGTTCGAAGTTTAACGCAACTAAAATGGCGAACTAAATCCAAGAAAGAGGATCAATAGTTCAACTAAAATGGCGAACTAAATCCAAGAAAGAGAATCAATAGTTCAACTAAAATGGCGAACTAAATCCAAGAAAGAGGATCAATAGTTCAAAATAGTAATGATCCGTGTATCAGACATTTTCATGAATTACACCACTTAACCCGAAAGCGGTTATATGCAACATAAAGCAAACAAAATATTAACATTATTTTTTATTGTGTTTAATGAATTAAATCTGTTAAATAAGATATAAAGAAAACTGAACATGAACGAAACATTAAAAAAATATTAAAAAAATAAGATTTACAACAAAAGTACAAAGTGAATTTAAAAAAAGGAAGAAAATGAAAATCCCAAAGAAAATACCGCAAGAAGAAGAAAAAAGTGCATGCATATAAAAAGATTGTAAGACCACCACCACAAATGCCAGTGCCTATCAGTAAACTTGGATTTAGCCTTCGTCTACCTCACTTTAGGAAACATTTTTATTTATGTATGTATTTATTTTTATTTCACTGTTATTTTTAGAAAACGAGTCAGAATCCAAGAAAAGACAAACTCTTCAGTTTATAGTGCTGAACTTTTCTCTTACACCTTTGCGCTGAAAGGCGACTTAACTGCTGGCATATAAACTTTCACCATCGTCACCACACCCCACTGTCTATCTTAATGTCTAGATCAGAAACTGATGGCCAGAGGTGGCCAGTCGCAGCCCCCCCCCCTCCTCAAAAAAAACAACTTTACCAACGTCTTTCGCAATGATACGCACGTCCGTGTAGAAAATCTTCCAGAGAAATCACAAGAACCACGTTACTACAATAAAAGCCAATATATAAACATATTACAAGAACCACATTACTATAATAAATGCCAATATATCATCATATTACGATAACCACATTACTACAATAAAAGCCAGTATATGAACGTATATAATACAATTGTTACTTGTCTTGCCGTGACAATAAAGTGAGAATACGCTGCACTACTAACAAAAATGAACACCCTTTTTACTGCCGCTGATTGATTGGTTAAATATTTTTACCTGTTCTCATTGGAGTAGTCGTATCTGGGTTGCGGGTCAGGATCATGGCCATTCACATCGTAACTGGCATTCTCATCCTGCACATAAAACAAATAAATACATTTTCTTAACAAGTTAAGACAATAAATCTTGAATGCTTGCACATTACTGGTAAGTTTGCAGTTGTTACATGTGACTATTCAAAATGACGTACATACAGCTGACAAGCGAACGATATGAACAGAGAAATAACATTCTTAAAGTGTAACAGTAAATAGTTTTGATGTAAACAGAAATGGCCTACAGTTAACTCAAAAGATCAAGAATATGAATGAAGTGAACGAAATCGACCAAATGTATTCTGAATATTCAGGTTATTTGTTTAGAATGTTGTGGCTCTAAGCCATACGTGTGTGTCAGAAGACTATTTTTGTAACAGGAATATTCAGATTGCTACTTGCTTAGAACGTTGTGCCTCTGATCCAAATGTGTGCGTTAGAAAACTAGTTTGTAAACTTAAATATTCAGGCTGTAACTTGTTTGAAAATGGTTTCAGATAATTTTTTTATTCTGCTGACAATAGTGTGCATGCTTACGTCAGCAATCCTGTTATCAGACGTTTGCTTGCGTAGTAGTGTAAGATGCGTGAGCGGAACTCAGCCTATAACGGCAATCGTGCTGGCAATCTTGTAACAGATATCTTTGAATTCGTATGCTAAACAACATTCATCAGTGATCTCACTAAGTTACTTATGCAGGAGCCGATAAAGAACGCTGTTGATTGTGAGGTACGCATGGAGTGAATGCGAGTACAAATGTTGGTGTTGTGAACCCTACTCACTTCTTGTGCACCCAACAGTTTAGAAAAGAACCAAGTCCTCAAACTGACACAACTGGCTGCAACTCAGACAGATCAATAGACAAGCGATCCTCTATCCACAATCATTCAATCATGCTTAGACAGGTGACAGAATAAAGAGTCTGATCAAGGAACTGGTGACTTTAATAAAAATAATAAAAGGGTAGACTGATAACAGGCTGCATCAGAAAGTGACTGAGACACACCAATGCTTATAAGTGTCACAACAATGCTTATATACTAAATTAATATTATAAGAAATGATACACTCGTGTAAACAGTTCTCAGCTCTTAAGTAAGCAGAAACTGAGTCAATCAACTAAAAAAAAAAAAACTTCTCTCCAAATACAAATATTATTGCTGACTTGCAATAATTCCCACTGGGGGGCTTCCAGAATAGAAGAAGTCTTGAAGAGAGAATGCCTTCAGGCAAGATTATTGAATAAGGATGGGGAACTGACAGCATAGTGTGGGTTTAGTAGAACGGTAACTAACCTAATAGCGCAGTCTGGTGAAGTAAAGCATGTGAGGAGCAATATGTGACATTTTTTTTTCTATTTTGAAATACAAATGAATAGTACGTTATTTGATTTCTTCACAAAGAAGAAAACGGCAATTTAAGTAGCAATGACGTAGCTTACAGCTACTGCAGCTATTCTGGAGACAAAGTCCTGTATCAACTGTTATTGTCCAGGGTCGATGAGCACGAGAGATAGCATACTGCTACTGAAAGAGAAGATTTTTAAAAAGTAATATAATAAGGAACATTATACCATACTGTGACGCCAACGCCAGAGAGTTATTGGTTATTATTATTATTAATTAGTCATTCATAACTCATTACAAGTGATGAGAATCTTCATTTGTTTTTAATAATTCTCCAGCAGACACCACTCGTCTCTCTCACTTGGCGGATATGTGGGCGCTCTAAACGTTTTTTTCTCTCTTCTACAACATTAAAGTCAACATTTAACATCACACAATATTTCCATGGGTGGAAAACGTCTTACTAAAAGAGAAGACAAATCCATCTTTAATCTATATTTAGTGAGCCCCCATCCACCCACTTTCTTCTCCAACATAAGGTTATCAATATGTTTGTAATAAGGTCAATAAATTTAACAATAAATTTAAAATACTTAAAATCAACAATCAAATAGGCATATAACAGATATAATGAAAAAAATACTTGACATCAATATTTCCATGAAACCACATTCAAATAATTTTTGTACTACACAATCATATATCCTAAATGTACAATTCAACAATTCAATACAAATTATCAGAAAAAAGAAATGGAGTTATTAGAGATAAACAATAATGGTTCTACATAACCTGATTTGGACACTGTTTCAATAGTCTTTCACATGCTTTTGTAACAGACACAAGTTTATTGTTAACCCTTACT
The DNA here is from genome assembly GCA_028829895.1 of Sinotaia quadrata. Taxonomy (NCBI): domain Eukaryota; kingdom Metazoa; phylum Mollusca; class Gastropoda; order Architaenioglossa; family Viviparidae; genus Sinotaia; species Sinotaia quadrata. The sequence goes on along the minus strand of CM054177.1, from coordinate 123,933,611 downwards.
ATGTAAGTTCTGTGTGTTTCTCTTGTACGTCTGTAGGACACTACTTCATTGCTATTCTCTTGAGGATAACTTGGGTGTCTTCACCATAGTTGGCTCCCTCAAGCAGAACAGCAACTGTAGCAATTTCCAGTAACTTACTTATACCAGAAATTGTTTGATGTAGTCAGCATACTTTGCCACCATACATCAATGGAGTGTAGTGTATTCTACACATGCTTTCTGCCTCTACTATGGTGGGTCATAGCAGTTTATAATCAGTAAACCAGGAGGTTCAAATTATACATGGAAAGAAAGGCTGCTTATTCCCTGTAAAATATAATCAGGGAACAAATGCTAAGTTTCCAGTTTATACGTCTTTAACTTCATTCTCTCTTACATTCAAGTATTAACTTACCGTTTCCTGCAACAGTATTTATTAGCTCGATATGCGCATACAGAATAATAAATACAGCATTATAGTTTTATGAGTGGTTCACTAGACCAATGTCAAGTGTTAGCATAGTATATATAAGCATCATAGTTCAAACATTTGTAGGAACAATAGTCTACTCACATAATACATCGCTAAGTAAAATGCAAGTATAACACATCTACAGCAAAAATGCACAAAATAGTCCATTCTCTCTCAATTAATCAGTTAACTCACCATCAAGCTAATGGTCACCTTTCAAGGCTAGACTTCTTGCCACACCAAATTCAAGTTATCAGAAAATAGAATTCTCTACAGCATGTAAACTTTTTTTATTTTTATCTCAGTCCACTGGCTGGTCTTGCTCTCGTAAATCTTAATTTTTGGATAATAAAAATACTCACCCAGTTGAACTAGTATGCATTACATCAGCAATTTCTAGTATATTCTCAACTTGGATTGTTTACTTCCAACTCTAACGCTTACAGAAATACCATCATAAGGAGTGCCCAAGATCGGGCCACTTCCACAATTTAACAGCTTAAGTTAAGTTTAGAAATAGAGATAGCAAAGCTATTTACTTTGCTACACATACTCTAAGTAAACTCTATACTGTTTACTGCATTCTGCACTTGAAATGACCACCATTTTGTAGCCCGACAACCATATATATGCAGCCTGACAGTCATATTGTTAAGCCTGACTGCCATTCATCCAGTCGGCCATCTTGAAACAATTTCGCCATATGGAAACCGGCAGTCAGATATTTTGAGCATACCTTGTCATCATTCAGAGTTCTGGCAGAGTATGAACTATACATTGTACTAATGTTGTTTATAAGATGTTGCCGCCATCACACATACAATGTGTGCGTGCTTGCGTGCGTGCGTGCGTGTGTGTGAGAGTAATTTTATTTCATCCACCCAGAAATTATTCAGAGTTAAACACTTAGTGTGAGCACTGTACTTAAATATTATTGATTGCTTCTGGAACTACTAAATGTGTGATCAGTTTTGTAAGTTTGAGAATTATTCTTTCATTCTGGAACTACTAAATTAACATGTGATCAGATTTGTAAGTCTGAGTAAAAAGCGAGTCTATTGATGGTTTAGAGTGCTTGTGATTGCACTTGTCTTTACTAGATTTGAATTATTCTTTTTACAAATAACATTTGTTGATGCAATGATTTTGTGTACGATGACATCCTTACCGGCTACCATCATCTCCTACTTTAGTGACTGACTGTCCAGCAAGACGGCATGTGCGTGTGTGTGTGTGTGTGTGTGTGTGTGTGTGTGTGTGTGTGTGTGTGTGTGTGTGTGTGTGTGTGTGTAGTGTGTGTGTGTGTGTGAGTGAGAGAGAGTGAGAGTTCCACATATCCCCTCTTACATAGATACTGTTTCTGTCCATACAGTCCACAACTTAAGTACTGATAGTTCATAAAACTCCTGCGAATTACTGTGTGTTCCTACAGCCTGTAAATTATCTGTTCCCACAGCCTGTAAATTATCTGTTCCCACAGCCTGTTAAATTACTGTTTGTGACCACACAACCTGCGAATAACTGTGTGTGGTCCTTTAGCCTGTAAATTATTGTTTGTGGCAACACAGCCTGCAAATTATTGTGTTCCTCATGCAGTAAATTTACTGTCTGTTCCCACACAGCCTGTAAATTATTGTTTGTTATTGTGGCCACAGCCTGAAAATTATTGTGTGCGTTCCTACAGCCTATAAATTAGTATTTGTGCTCACACAACCTGTAAATTATTGTTGGTGATTACGGCCTATAAATTAGTATTTGTGCTCACACAGCCTGTAAATTATTGTTTGTGATTACAGCCTATAAAGTAGTATTTGTGCTCACACAGCCTGTAAATTATTGTTTGTGATTACAGCCTATAAATTAGTATTTGTGCTCACGCAACCTTTACATTATTATCTGTGCTCACACACACCACTTAAATGATACTAATTATGTTCATATGGTCCCGCTTTAACATATTGACTGTGCTCACACACACCACTTAAATGATACTAATTATGTTCATATGGTCCCGCTTTAACATACTGACTGTGCTCACACACACCACTTAAATGATACTAATTATGTTCATATGGTCCCGCTTTAACATACTGACTGCTCACATACGCTACTTAAATGATACTAATTATGTTCATATAGCCCCGCTTTAACATATTGACTGTGCTCACACACGCCACTTAAATGATACTAATTATGTTCATATAGCCACGCTTTAACATATTGACTGTGCTCACACAGCATACATAGAATAACAGTATGTCCATGCAGCATGACTTAACCAGACAGTACACTTCAATACACGTAGCCTGTGCTCCTATACGACCTATAGTATCGCTGTAAAATATGCTGATTGTGTTCACGCAGCGCTCCTTTAACAGATACAGGTGCTCACACACCGCCTGTGAACGCAGATATCGACTGTACCTACTTACACAGCACCGCTTCATTAAACACTGATTATGCTTACAGTGACCATATGAATGTATCGAATGTGATCATAGTTTTGCTAAAACACACAGCCGTTTGCCATACTCAAATAATAGGGATGGCACACAACAGCTATATCAGATAATTCTGTTTGAATAAGTTACATCACAATTTCAAACGTATTTCCTCTTCAAATGCGAATGATTAAAAGTGCAGTATACTTAGTGGGTGCCGAGGTGTGAGGACTAAAAGGGTGGTCTTAAGCGTAATATAATTTCAGTTTCACACTGCTTGCACTCGCGTATTAAATCGCACGCGTAAACCGCTCTGAATATATCCATCGGACGTTCGCTATTCAGCGCACTATTTTTTTTTCTCTTTCTTTCTCTGAATGCTGCCGAAATGCGAGCGACCAGTTTGGTCTGATCATGGGAACACACTCCCAATACACTGTTCCAGAAAATGCCAAAGCTAATTATCAAATACGGATATTGGATTCAGGGATGATGACTTTACAATACATCATTAAATTCGATCCCCATAAGCTGCAATCGCTCGGCATCAAATTCCCCACACGAAGACTGAATAAGGAACTGTCAGTGTAAGTAAGCAGCTTTAAAACAAATTTAACATCAAGGACAAGACACAGAGTAAGCTAGACTTATGATTAGCGTTGGATATGCCATTCAATGGCTAAACGAACGAGAGAGTTCCGCACATGATCAAAACGTAAAGGTGTTGTAGGCGTTATGCGTGATGGTTTGCCAAACGTGGCACACGTTATCAAGTACCGTAGTCATGGCAACAGTATCCAACGATCACGAACGCCGCACCAGCCATAGCTAGATAGACATGATCTACGATCGCAGCAAACTTCGGTCATAGTTAGAACTGTGCCTTGACAGAAACTGTTTGATGTACACCCCACAGGGAAGGAAACATTACATCAACTACGCAATCTGGTGCAGAGAGCATGTACAAGCATTTTAGTGGACGATTTATGGTGCACCAATTAACTCCCCCTTATTCAATTAGAGTGCTTTCTCTTTAACAAAAGTTGACGTCGGTAAGTAGGATAGGTTCTTAAATACACAAAAAATATGTCTGAAAACGTGTAGTCTCAACCCAAAATCCAGAATGAGCTTTGAGCTTTTGAATACGAAGTGGGTAGTTATCACTCTCGGTACAGAATAACTGATGGGCTACACGAGCGCACAAGTGTCAGTCACACACACACACACACACACACACACACACACACACACACACACGTAGATTGTAGATGCAATAGCAGTAAATCCCCAAATCCTAGTCGAAAGTAATTTGTCTCTGTGGCCGCGCACACATACATGGACAGAGCTATAGGAAGACTAAATTTGACTGAATCTGAGTTAGATAGGAAAAGATTACCCCCTCCCCCTTCATGAGGTTTATCAAAGTCTGCACGTAATATCTGGCGTGCCAGACCACTGATGAATGTTGTAGTGCTGAAAGAAGTGCCACCCTCTACACCTTCAGCGTCAGCTTAAAAGTTAAAAAAAAACTCTCTTCATTTTTTTAAATCGTACATATCGTATACATTTGCAGCTTTGGTGAAAAGGTGGAAAAAAAATGCTTAAATATTTTTACGCTTTTGCAGTTCACATACCAAATGAAAGGAAAAAAAATGAAGAAACAACTCGATCAACGTATATGTGAAAACAAGCCACAACATCGGCGGCCAAAGACTGGCTTACTGCGTTGTGCCTCTCAGCATCCGACTAGCGAGTAAATGCAAAGAAATATTACAAATGGAAAATTAGTTTTTCTCAAGTACTACGTCCAGGTATACTCTACCCGCGGACAAGTCAACACCATACAGAGAAAAATGGTGTCAAAAGAAGTCAGCCGACAATTTATGTCTGTGAAAGAAACTACAAACGTACTAAAAAAAGCAATATATTATCCACACACACACACACACAAACACACACGTATGTGTGAGTGTGAAGAAATCCAAAATGGAAAAAATGCAGGAAATGAAGTTATATATTAAGTCTCGGTTACTAAGCCAACCAAACAAAATATAGTTGCGTATATTGCCCAAATAGCAGTAGCCCTTACATGAACTACAGCATACCATTAAAAGTTTATTGGTGAGATTCAAACCAGTAAAACCTATGGAACATCATTTATTCTTAAAATAGCTTCGAAAAACCCGAAACTAGGTTTAATGTTGAATTTATAAATAATTTCTTATCCATATGTCTGTCTGTTGCAAAGACCCGCAGATAAAATATCTTGTATAGTGCAGAAACCTGCAGGTACTCTTGCTTCTGATAATTTCGGGTGCCGCGGGAGCAATAGTCAGCCACGGCTCCAGCATAGTCTTTGAAGATAACGTGTTAAGTGTGGGCTTGCTGCCGAGACCAATGAAGAGTGTCAGTGTCAGAAAAGTGGAGACTTTCCTCGGATACTGTTTTCGGTTCCGTCATTTAATCTTTATAAGCTGAGCCATAGTTTTTGCACGTTTTTGATTTCCAGAAGCGTTTTCCTGGACAACATGGCAAGTAATAAGGAGGAACTTTCTTCTATCTGAGCTACTGCAACTACTGCTTGAGAGCATCAATATACACATTGTGAAAGGGGGATATGTAACTCAAAGCAAATTACATCTGTCGGGGAGTGTGATGTGAAAGGGGGATATGTAACTCAATGCAAATTACATCTGTCGGGGAGTGTGATGTGAAAGGGGGATATGTAACTCAAAGCAAATTACATCAGTCGGGGAGTGGGATATGAAAGGCATTGAATTATTATTCAAAACTGGAATGTATGGGAATATTCAACGGTTTCCTTCTGCTCCCTCAGTCATATCTGTCACGGCCACTAAGATTTAAGAAATAAAATACAGCCGATTGAAAAGGGAAACAGAAACACTTCAAATTAAGGTAATAAAGGTGTAAGGGGGAAAATGTATGATTATTACAAATATATCAATGGTCAACCATCTTCGTTAAAAGAAAATTGAACATATTTCGACTAGCCAACCAAGGTTGAGGTATTCAGGAAAACACGACGGCTTATTTTTACGTGCAAAAATAAATGAAATAAAGGTATGTCAATGAAAGCAAGAGACAGAACTGTACGAAGTCTGTATGAATAGTAAAATGAAAGATACACAACTGTGCGAAGTCTGTGTGAATGGTAAAGTGAAAGATACACAACTATGCGAAGTCTGTGTGAATGGTAAAATGAAAGATACACAACTATGCGAAGTCTGTGTGAATGGTAAAGTGAAAGAGACAACTAAACGAAAAGAAGCAGCCCGTATGAAGGGTTAAATAGTCTCACGATGATGTCTCTTTAAATATTTTTTAAATATACATTCAAAGTATTGTGCAAAATATATTAATAATCCGATTAAGTCTTAAGCGGTATTTTAATATTCATTCTATTTTCTTTCTTGCTTTTATTATTATTATTATTTACCTGAAATTGCTTTACCTAAGTTTAAAATGAAATGAAACAAGTCTGATCTATGTGATTTCGCTGTGAAAGGCAGTGTTTTATATGCACGACTATATGCAATTTCGTCAAAATACTTTGCTATCGATGTCTGATTTGCAAATTATAACACACACATACACAATTACACACACACACACACACACACACACACACACACACACACACACACACACACACACACGAGAACGCGCGAAGTTCCTTCCATAAATAGAGTGAACTAAAGTGGCGCACCATAGGGTTGAATTAAATAACACAACCACAATTTATAGTATTATTTATCGTCTGGATTCCCATACATCAACTCTGGAAAGACCATAATATTTACTAAAATGAAATGCAATTTAGAATGGTGAGCGACACAGACACAGATAGGATGGATGATACAATTAGCCACTGTTATCTTTAATAATTTTATCACTAACTGAACTGACGAAATTAAATGAATCTTTATCAATAACAATCTGTCGTTTTCTGTATAAGATGTTGGACGTCGCTGAAGGATTTATCAAGAAAGGCAACAAAGGGAAGTAATACACGGAATATATCAGGGTTTGAACAATATGTGTTGTAGAGAAAAATTCAAGAGCATAGTTTGTTGGTTTTCATGTTTATGTAGGAAAAAATGTAAACAACAGATTTTGAAATAAAAATTTTCAGAATACAATCATAAAAGATAAAGAAAATTAAAACCTAAAAACAATACTCCTTCCGGAAATCTTCACAAAGCCCTGGGGTAATCCTGAACTCACGAAATTGCAATCTGCTTTGCAAATTCGTTGCAAAGTTCAACATAAAAATTATAAAATACAGGTGTAACTTGCATTCCGTTTTTAACGCATAGCATACTTGATAGCAAGCTCTCAACTTTATAAATTAAGATGAGAGAAAGGCGAATGGATGTATGGATGAATAGGCAGGTAAAAATATGGGGTGGGTGGGAACTTTTTCAAAAAGACTAACTGTCTGTCATAAGGAATTAAACCAACCAAGCAGACTGGATGCTTCAGTGAAATCGACACCAACGATGATGCCAGAGTGATTTCTTTTCAAGAGAAAACCATTCACTAGTGCTTAGAGGAAGCGAAAACAGAACTGGACGGTAATAAAGATTCTCGAGTTGCTTTTCAGCAGGTCTCCACTAACTCACTATTTCAAACCAAGCGTGAAGCTTCCATGGCTCAGCTGGGTATCTGGTTGATGCCGACATGATGCGTCACACAAGAGGCAGGTCACCGGAAGTACAGGTTCGCTAGATGGTGGTGATACTAAGTGGCCCAGAGATTACGCTCTTGCCTTATAGGCGTGACTTCGTTGTCTAAGTCTATTAAACATGAGGTACACTGTAGGGAAGGTGTGCAACGGAAACATGGTTCACATTTGTTTTCTTATGTTAATATTTTTTGGAATGTCGGACGCTACCCGCCAGGCACGGGTTGCATTGTATTCTGTTAAAGGCTCTGTCGCCTCAAAACTAACATACAAAGGCAACAACTTATCTGAAAAATAAAGGAATGTAAGCTTCTGATACCTTCCGATGCATTCTGGGGCTTTCGTGCTTTTCGAGTTAATCTGACACAACCGGAGAGCTTTTTATTTACACCCGTCAGATCAACTAGTTAATTAACAATTGATACTTTGTACAAGTAGGTCAAACTATGTACATCCGAATGTTTATTTTTGTTTTAAAAAATGACTTCACCCCCAACACCTCGTCTAATCCATTCACTAACGTACGTCGACTTTACAAACCGACACTTCTCTTATATGTCTGCTCTTTGTTACTCTGCAGTGTCGGGGTCAGAAGTGATACGTTAATGATAGGGAACACACCAGAGCATTACCTGTCATAAGCATTATAAAGAAGTTCTAAAAGCTTGCTATGTCAGTAAATGAAGTGAAGAATACTGAGTTTGAAAAGATGTGAGCATGATACTGAGTGAGATTGTACTGTTAATCCACACTCTGCTCTATAACTGTATACTTAATTCAAACGTCTTAATGTTATCGCCACCTAGCGTTTTAATGACTGGAAGTGTTCTAACCGATGTAAACCTGTGAGATTATACGATTAAAAGGGAAAAAAAGAGAGGTAATTTTTAGTTTGTATAGTATCAACGACTTTTGTGTGTTCATTATAAATAGGGTTGCCCACAATGAAAAAAGAACTGATATATCCAATTAAAAGAGGTGGTTCATAACTAACTAGAATTTGATTTGGATTTTGTGTTATCTATTTTTTTGGCGGGGGGGGGGGGAGGCAGGTACCGACTCAAAGCATCTTTTGTCAACCATGATAACACTTTTAAGACAGTCACCTGGCAATACAAAAAACACTTTTAAGACAGTCACCTTGCTATAGTAAACAAAAAACACTTTTAAGACAGTCACCTGGCTATAGTAAACAAAAAACACTTTTAAGACAGTCACCTGGCAATACAAAAAACACTTTTAAGACAGTCACCTGGCTATAGTAAACAAAAAAACACTTTTAAGACAGTCACCTGGCAATACAAAAAACACTTTTTAAGACAGTCACCTGGCAATAGTAAACAAAAAACAGTCACCTGGCTATAGTAAACAATAAACACTTTTAGACAATCACCTGGCTATAGTAAACAAAAAACACTTTTAAGACAGTCACCTGGCTATAGTAAAGAAAAATGTCTTTTAAACGAAGGTAGACATAAGCAATCATGACAGAATGTGTTAATCGCTTACTCATCGTGTAACACTTCCATTGCCAAACGAGAACCGAAGATTTAAGAAATTTGATGGCACCTATCAATTTTGCATTAAATTGTCTATACTAGCCATAGTAAAACACGTTTAATACAAACGAAAAGGGAAGCATGAAGAAAACTTGATGGCTTATATCAGCAAAGAACTCAGTTTTCTATGTACTAAAACACAATTCCAACACTCTTTTAACGACAAACGAGAAGTGAAGCGTTAAGATAGCATGCTGGCATATGTCATTCAAGTTCAAAAACACTATTCCAACACATTCTAACGATAAACGAAAAGGGAGCGTTAAGAAAGCTTGCTGGCATATATTATTAAAGTATTAAAAACCATTCCAACATTCTTCTAACGACAGACGAAAATGGAAGCGTTAAGAAGTTTGTTGGCACATATCATTAAAGTACTAAAACATCATTTCAACATTCTTCTAACGACAAACAAAAATGGAAGCGTTAAGAAATCTTGCTGGCAGACATCAGTAGTGTTCGCAATTTTTAACTAGTAAAACATCTTTCGTGAACTTGCTCTCTCTTGCTTCCGCCCGACTGAGCTCTCACTCCAGTGGCAGTCTACAAAGCAACATTGAACAACGTTGCTACTTCAAAGACAGTCGGGCTCCGATTTGATGGAACCCTAGACAATGGCTGGCTTATGGGTTAAGAAAGAAAGTCGACATCTCTCTAAGGCGACATTTTCCGACAGAAACAGATTTAAAAAATGTTATGCTACTTTACTTGCCAAACTCTACAAACAGTCTGACACACTTATAGAAGCAAGAAAGTATATTTGAAAATTCTGGATGAACTTAAGCTGAAAAGAAGACAACTGGATGACAAGAGAAAGTCAAAGGTGGAAAGTTACTAAATCAAGTCTGATCACTAGACTAGAATCCACAGAAATGTAAGCGGAATAAAGTAAGTCTGATCACTAGACTACTGGCTTACAAGAAAAGAAGTATAAGGGAACTAAAGTAAGGTTTGGTCACTAGACCAATGGATGACAAGACAAAGACCTCAGAAGTATAAGGGAACTAAAGTAAGGTTGGTCACTAGACCAATGGATGACAAGACAAAGACCTCAGAAGTATAAGGGAACAAAAGTAAGGTTGGTCACTAGACCAATGGATGACCTCAGAAGTATAAGGGAACAAAAGTAAAGTTGGTCACTAGACCAATGGATGACCTCAGAAGTATAAGGGAACTAAAGTAAGGATGGTCACTAGACCACTGGATGACAAGACAAAGACCTCAGAAATATAAGGGAACTAAAGTAAAGCTGATCACTAGACAGAACAATACTTCAGAAGTATGAGGGAACTAAAACAAAAGGCTCATCACTAGATTAACAGATGACAGAAAAAAGACCTTAGAAGTATAAGGGAGCTAAAGTAAGCTGATCACTAGACTAATGGATGACCAAAAAACCTCAGAAGTATAAGGGAGCTAAAGTAAGCTGATCACTAGACTAATGGTTGATAAGAAAAATTCTAAACAAGTATAAGGGAGCTAAAAGTAAGGCTGATCAATGGACTAATGGTTGAGAAGAAAAATTCTAAAATAAATATAAGAGGAATACAGTAAAACTGATCACAAGATTTCTTAATCAAAAAGGCAAAAGGTAAAGGCCACCAACATGAAAGGCTGATCACTAGTCTACTTGATTAGTTGGGAAAAAACACAGAAGTGCAAGAAGACTAAAAGTAAGTCTAAATGCTAGAAACTGGATGGCAAGAAAAGGTCCACAGAAATGTAAGGTATATGGATAAAAAGAGAAAACCAAATCAATATAGGATCAGAAAAATAAAGGATGTACAAGAGAAGGAAATCACTTACAAAGAATACCTCAATTAAGGAACTAGATATACTGATGTCAAGTGATTTTCTCGACTGGTACTGCCAGTGGGTTTTATTGCCGTTCACCATGGATTTAAATTTTAAAAATATTCAAATTTAAAGCCTACAGACTACAGAAAACAATACACAAAACCAATAGTGATATGATAAAGACATGCCAATAATGAACACAAATTAGCAGCTGAGTTTAATCTTTGGTAACTAGAGATCATAGCTCAGTGTAAAAGCTTGTGAACCACAAATCAACAAATATGGGACAGAAATAAATCAGTCAAAAACAGAAGCTCCAATCTAATAAGACACTAATTATATAGAAATAAATCAGTCAAAAACAGAAGCTCCAATCTAATAAGACACTAATTAGATAGAAATAAATCAGTCAAAAACAGAAGCACTGATCTGTCATTTAAAAACGCTCCATATAACTCATTCTGGCATGTCAATATGTGACCGTCTAGTAACAAAAGTTTCCATTCACTCTAATCTAGTGAAATTATGCAACGAAACACTTAATTATTATATTTTAATACAAAAACTTTCTAAACACGCTCCTTTTCCCCCAAATAAACATTTTTATACGTCATTACTGCTATTAGGTGCGTGCGAGTGTGTTTGTGCGCGCGTGCGTGTATGGTAGTAAAAGTACGTGGGCGGGTGTGTGTGTCTACGTTTGGTGTTTACATTTATAAATAAAAGACAGTAACAATTCAAAAAACAAATTTCCAGTCCCATTCACCTAAATATAGCTAACCGGCACTTACAAACCCTCTCACTATCTGATGGATTAGTTAAGACCTATCTTGCAGATGCTTGGGGAACAAAACTTACTGATAAAATAGAATCATTCAAGCAAACGGACATGAGATTGATTTTACGAGACGAAAATTCAAGAGAGACAGCCTTGTAATCTTCATTTTATACTTAGATCCAGAATCCTCCACACAACGCCTGATATGGAACATGAGCGCAAGTGTGCTGCAGTTACCCCACGTCAAGTTCCGAGTTTGACTCTTCAAAAGTTGATTGCTCAGTGTGGTAGCATATGTATTAAGTAGAAAAGCAGTGATCAGATCATCCGGAGTACGACTGGTGCACAGTGCGCAGCTTAATTATTACGAGCAACTTCCTGCGGGACAAATTGCAGCTCGGCTGGCGTTCCATTTTATATCGATAACCCATTTTCGACAACAAAATTATTATTATTTGCAAGTTTATTGCTAACAGTATGTTTAAGAAGTTTAATTATTTATTGAAGATTTTATTTTCAAACTATTTTCTTAAATTTTCAGATTATTTATGTAAGTAAATAAAACCGCACGGAAACGACCGAAAGCAGCAATTAAACCGAAATTATTTGGTGTTGCACTTTCAAATGGTTAATTATAAGAAGTTTATTGGAAAGCGACTGAAACAACTAACACACACACACACACACAAAAGAGAGAGAAATACTATAATAAATATACTATATAAAAATAGTCTACAAAAATGTTGTGTGTGTGTAAATGAGAGAGAGAGAGAGAGAGAGAGAGAGAGAGAGAGAGAGAGAGAGAGAGAGAGAGAGAGAGAGAGAGAGAGAGAGACGAAGACGATTATATATATTAAGTTGCAAATGTAGGTTTAAATAAATCAACTCTATTCTAACGGATATCCTTCGATTCTTAAACAAAGCAAAGGGCTAAAATAATTTTCACTTAAGTTGAGACGAATGGTTTTCACGTAAACACACACACACAAAAATAATAAACCGCTATCTCTTTTCCCAAATTTACAAAATTTGCATTCTTGCATATAATACACACTTCCTTTCAGACATTTGTAGGTTTTCGTTGTTCGTTTTGACGACATACCACCACCACCACCATCACTACAACCTCTATTCAACAGGAAAAAAATATTGCAAATAAAATGGCATTTTCAAACGATTACTCTGCAGAAATATATCAAAAGGAGCACCGATGCAAATGAAATAGATTTGAGGAGAAGCCGGACCGGAGTGCAGTTCCTTTCCTTCGTGGCTTTTAAGGCCCCGGAAATCGTTTTGCTAAAAATATCGGAAGATATTACTGTGAATATTGGGTTACACTATATTCTTCGTGCATTCCCCCCCCCCACCCCGTGAGTGTTTGATGTCTGAACTCAAGACTGATGTTTGAAATGTGGGCTGGTTATGTTAATACGAAGTTCACACAAGAACAAATTTGACAGGGGGATTTTTATGTTACAGTTCCCGGACAATTCTTTATGCATCCATGTAACATTCACGTAGCGTGGTTTACAGAAGACTGATCAAACGGATCTCATATTCTCCTCACGCGGATTTTTTTATACTACTTTTAAATCATGCTTGTAATAGCGGGCTGTCCGTCAGTCTGACTCAAGTTTGTAGCTAATAGTTGGAGAGAGTAGGTGTTAAATGTGGTTGTATTTTGATCCATTCACCAATCAATCTAATCTATCTATTAATTAAGTAGATTCATAACAGTGGCATACAATATACCTCTTTTAACTCTAAATTTAATATTGAGTAACAGTCGCATGCAATATAGCTCTTTTAACACTAAATTTAATCTTGAGTAACAGTCGCATGCAATATAGCTCTTTTAACACTAAATTTAATCTTGAGTAACTGATTGAATTAGTATAACGTCGGCACTCTATCTCCCCACTCCTCTATCTATCTATGACACAACGCCACCCAATTTATTGGTTATGATTATTATTATTTAATCATCCATAACTAATTACAAGTGATGAGAATCTTAATTTGTGTTATTAATAATTCTCCAGAAGACAGCACAAGTTTCTCTCACTTGGCGGATATGCGGGCATTGTAAACGTTTTCTCTCTTCCAGAACATTAAAGTAAAACATTTACATACACATATACATTAAGAGGTGGAAAACCTCTTACCAAATGAGAAGATAAATCCATCTTTTAATCTACAGCGAGCCCCCATCCACCCACTATCTCTCCAACATATGGTTATCAATATGTGTAAGGTCAATAAATTTATTAAATCAACAATCAAATATACAACATATGGTTATCAATATGTGTAAGGTCAATAAATTTATTAAATCAACAATCAAATATACAACGTATGGTTATCAATATGTGTAAGGTCAATAAATTTATTAAATCAACAATCAAATATACAACATATGGTTATCAATATGTGTAAGGTCAATAAATTTATTAAATCAACAATCAAATATACAACATATGAATATAATCAAAGGAACGTTGACATTTACATCACTTTACAACAATGTTCGATTAACGCTATGCAATCGTTCAGTTTACCCTAGTAGAGACATCATCAGTCAAATGAACATATATAAATATATTTAATTAATCAAAGAAATGAGAGTGGAGTTTTAGAAAAAACAATTAAAGTCAATGTAAATAACCTTTATCAAAGGTCACTAGCACATGTTCACAATCATGCAGTTTGCAACAAGACGACGGCCTTACATACCCCTATTAGGTATGTCACACAACTATTCCAGAATCTTTGATGCACTCTCCAAGAACACTGTGGAGAATCATCTAGAACTTCCCATGCGCCATCACGCACATCAGGGATAATGTTCCAAATCTTCATGTGTACTCGTCAGCACACCACAAGGAATGTTCAAAATAATCTTCGTGAATTCTCGAGACCACTAGAGCCTCAATTTTTGCTGTATTGGTTCTTGAACGGAATTCACAGGAACCAACTTACAGCAACACATTTACTGATAAATGCGACAATGCTGGATGCACAGACCAACATGATCAAGTAGAGTACAGTAGTCACTATAGCATGCAGTGAAAAAAATGCACACTTTTCTCAAAGTCAAATTAAGGCAGGAATATTTCGTTTCTACAACTCCTTTCTCTCTCACACACATTCTCAACTTAAAAATCCTGCAACAATTTCATTAACCCTATACACACACAGCATAAGAAATATAGTACTGAACAAAATTGACAAGTATAATGTACAACGTAATCAAATTAGTGAACCTAGAAATAATTCTAATAATAAGCATTCTCTAATTCATATCATAGATCAATAGCAAACATGTACGAAATTTTCTAATTCCATTCTTTCTTTATCAGTCAGTTAACTTACCGTAAGCTAACGATCGTCTTTATGACCGGACTCGAGTTATGTTTAAATCAAAGAATATAGACTTTCGGTCCATCCCCATTGGTTGAGGTTGTTATGTATAAGTGTAGGACTATTAGTCACAAAAACCACTCATCCAGTTGGAACTGGTTTGGATTGCATCAGCAAAATTTCTAGCATATTCTCCACCTGAGTTTTTTACTCCAACTCTTGGCACATAAAATATCATCATAAAGCAGTGTCCAAGGTCGGGTCACATTGACATTTAACAATCTATCTATCTATCTATCTATCTATCTATCTATCTATCTATCTATCTATCTATCTATCTATCTATCTATCTATCTATCTATCTATCTATCTATCTATCTATCTATCTATCTATCTATCTATCTATCTATCTATCTATCTATCTATCTATCTATCTATCTATCTATCTATCTATCTATCTATCTATTAAGTAACATTCCCGAATACTCTCAAAATTTAATCAACATAAACTGCACCAGTAGTTTTAATTATAAATGCCTATTTTTATGCCAGGTTAAAAGATCAAAACTTTGATCAAAACTCATGAGAACTGTAGTTACAGATTAACTGGAAAGGTGCATGTGTGCGCGCGCGTGGGATGAAAAAATGCCTTTTACTAGTTTAACAGAACTTTACAATAATCCCACCCCCCAACCCCACCCCAGCACTATCACATCCAACAGAGAAAAGATAAATAAATAATTATTATTACGGTAATTTAACAAGAATAATTATTTTCAAAAGAAGCGCAGCTTACCATTACAATTCGTTAATGTTTTGTTTCACAGCAAATCAAACGAGTCTACAGAAGTCAGTGTGGTTAATCCTTAAACCGTGCTAATTACATCTAACCTCATTATCATTCCTTTGAGTACTGCCCCTTTCAGAGTCTAGTGGGATGTTCTGACCATATACTGAGGACAATGAAGTCCAGCTGTCACTTGATTGTAAAGAGGGATCAACTTAGAATAAAATCTAGACATATAAAACTGAAATCATGGTGGAGTTTCTCACAGTGTACAAAGGATGCAACTTTTGACGCTCTAACAACTATCCTCAACCTCGATTTCTTTCTTTTACTTTGTCTTCTCTCTACACCCAACACCACCGGCCATCGAGGCGACCGTTCTGTTAAGTCGATTTACTCAAATACTCATGCACAGAAACAATAAAATAAAAAAAAATTGGCGGGGTGTGGGGTGGGGGGTGGGTAGAAAGAAAGAGAAGTAAAAAGAGTTGTGACGTGAACAAATTGGCAACGGACTAGTTTAACCAGTGGATGGTAGAGTTCTCCCCTTGGGAAACAGTGTATTCTTTACGGCCCCTCGCCAGCTCTACTCGCAAGACAATAACAGGCAACAGAAAGGTCGAGACCCGCTACCACTTTGCGTTTTCGCTCAAGTAGCATGCGAATACAGGCTGGTCCAGCAATTGATTCAGGGGAGGTTCTCTTTGGGGAGGAAAAGAAAGTAAATCGACAGAGCAAATGCCGTCCCGGAGCCAAATGGTCAAAGTCTTGTAGACCACCAGCCATGAAACACGATCAGAAAATCACTCCCTCTCTTTTCCTCCTGGAAATCAGATGACCATCCATTCCAACGAATAGGAAACAGGTTGCCACTGTATTTACCCAAATGCTGGTTCTCGGGCTCAAAGAAACAGTCCTGTAAAAGATTGGGTGGATGTAGAAGTGTTTGGTTGAGGGGCAAAGGGGGTGGGGGAGTAAGTGGAGGTAAGAATAAGATTACTTTCACACGTGATAATCGTTTCATTCTAAAACTTGACGACACAAACAAGCAAGGAAAATAAAGTATCGCGGAATCAATAAATACTGTTATAGATAATCTAGATTTCAATACTCTGTACCATTTATATGCAAATACATAATTAACATATATAAAAAGCAGTATCAGTTTCACGGCAAGGGGAACCTTTCCCTTCCAAGAATTTGTTGAAAACTAACAAGACAAGGAATGTCTTAGGGTAAGTCTAGTAAACAAAGTTCTGAAGACTCAGTAGGGTTTTTGCTTTTAGGATACGCATTTCCCTCCCCTCCAATTTACTAGTATAATGTCATGTCTAAATTTGGAGGAGTTCAACGAAAGTGGATAAGATACATGAACGCATGTTCACATATCAATTACAACCAATAAACACAATGTACAGGGAACATGTACAATTAAGACAGTAATGAAAGAAATATACTGACTACAGTACTCTAACAAATTAAGTTAGTAATTTTAGATTAATACTCTCAACAGTTGAGAGAGTAACAGCAAACAGATATACTGATTATAATACGCATGGGCAGACATTATTACGAGTATTTTATCAAAAGCGGTATTCTACATGTAAAATGGGGCATGTAATAAGTTGATTCGAGAACAGACCTTTTGAAAAATATCGGAGTTAATTAGATAATTATTGACTCAGTACGAGTTCGTATGATCGTTATTTAATTATTGCTCACAGAAACACCGCAGGATAATATTCCGTCAGTGTATGATTCTATGTATAACTTTAAGGATGGTTGTGTATGATTCTGCCTATAACTTTAAGGATGGTTGTGTATGATTCTGCCTATAACTTTAAGGATGGTTGTGTATGATTCAGTGTAGAACTTTAAGGATGGTTGTGTATGATTCTTCCTATAACTTTAAGGATGGTTGTGTATGATTCAGTGTAGAACTTTAAGGATGGTTGTGTATGATTCAGTGTAGAACTTTAAGGATGGGTGTGTATGATTCAGTGTAGAACTTTAAGGATGGTTGTGTATGATTCAGTGTAAAACTTTAAGGATGGGTGTGTATGATTCAGTGTAGAACTTTAAGGATGGTTGTGTATGATTCAGTGTAGAACTTTAAGGATGGGTGTGTATGATTCAGTGTAAAACTTAAGGAAGGGTGTGTATGATTCAGTGTAGAACTTTAAGGATGGGTGTGTATGATTCAGTGTAGAACTTTAAGGAAGGGTGTGTATGATTCAGTGTAGAACTTTAAGGAAGGGTGTGTATGATTCAGTGTAGAACTTTAAGGATGGGTGTGTATGATTCAGTGTAGAACTTTAAGGAAGGGTGTGTATGATTCAGTGTAGAACTTTAAGGATGGTTGTGTATGATTCAGTGTAGAACTTTAAGGATGGTTGTGTATGATTCAGTGTAGAACTTTAAGGATGGGTGTGTATGATTCAGTGTAGAACTTTAAGGATGGGTGTGTATGATTCAGTGTAGAACTTTAAGGATGGTTGTGTATGATTCAGTGTAGAACTTTAAGGATGGGTGTGTATGATTCAGTGTAGAACTTTAAGGATGGTTGTGTATGATTCAGTGTAGAACTTTAAGGATGGGTGTGTATGATTCAGTGTAGAACTTTAAGGATGGTTGTGTATGATTCAGTGTAGAACTTTAAGGATGGTTGTGTATGATTCAGTGTAGAACTTTAAGGAAGGTTGAACTAACTGTGCACCAACGTGATATTTTGAATTATTTATAATTTGCTAACATGATTCATGTCTCAAGACGATGTAATTGATTAACATAATTCTCTATGAAAACAAAGCTATTACTAGAAGATTGAACTACAGATATTCTTGTCAAAGAGGGGGTATAACTGATCTTTAAAAAAAAAAATTGTACTCACAGGAGAGTACCATAATTCACTCGAGACGAGACGAAAACAGAAAGTTAAGTATTATCTAGATTATCGCTAAACGGCATTTGCCGCATATTTGAAAGTAATAGAAATCCGTAAATTACAAAGAATTGTTCAAACAGAAGCACTTTGGCGAAAAATGTTGATGTTTCCAAAAAGACAACATCATAGCCTCGAACAAACATAATATATTACTGCCAAGAGTCTGGGGTTGGTAAGAAACAAATTAGTTACCCTAACCTAAACCCACTTGAAGTGGAAAGAAAAGAAAGAAAACTAATATTGTTTGTGAACACTGGCACATTTAATTTATATTGATTTACTTTTATGGAAGGTAGAGTTTGCCGAATACCTAGGGCTCTGACAACATTATCCGAAAACAGTTCACTTAAATATTCACTCACAGTGGAAAATATATGTAAACTGAACATAAGTAAATACTAGAAAGCCGTAATTAACTGCCAGAGATTTTATATTATCTTTTGATCAACCGTGTCATCACAAACTACGAAACATTGTGCACTCACTGACCCGCCTAATGTATAAAGAGCGACAGTGGTAGACAATAGTGTGACAAATAGCTGACGCACTAGTGCACTTGTCGTCAATACTTGGGCTCGTGAATACTAACGAGATCTGATCGTAACGAACTCAATATACACCAGCAAATGCGAGTCTCCACTCAATGTCCTTCGGCTACAATGCTGAATCAGCAGATAAACTGCATCCAATGACCTAAGTAATGTAGATGTGTGGGTCGTCTTGGGAGTCCCGGTACACTTCTAAGCTGAAATGATCGATTAATATTTTTAAAATTTTCCATTATGCCGAAACGTTCGTTGATTTTACGGAACGCGCAAGCAGTAATGAATCACCAGCATTTCGAGGATTCAGTCTATCAGATGAATGAGCACGAGTAATTATTGGGTACTACTACGTCTGCGCATGCAAACTAGTGCACGCAATTGGATGTAATGAAAAAGAGAGTACTCTTCTGCAAGTGGCCAGTACAGCAACGCATGCTGGTTCTCGGGCTCAAAGAAACAGTCCTGTAAAAGATTGGGTGGATGTAGAAGTGTTTGGTTGAGGGGCAAAGGGGGGGGGGGGATAAGTGGAGGTAAGAATAAGATTACTTTCACAAATCTGATTAAGCAAAAGACACGGTACGGGGATGGTAACGTATCGTCTCTTCCCAGTGAATAAGTGGTTCAGAAATGAAGCCATTTGCTTTATGCACTTGACTTCCTTAGCGTACGGATCAATACTCAGCACATCGGATGGCAAACAAATGCTTGTTTCTGAGCTTCACTCCATTGTCATATGGCTGAGTGCCAGAGCCGTTATAGAATTAGAAGGGACAAAATAAAGCAAATGCATTTCGCTGACCCAGTCAAAACCAGACATTTTAAATGTGATGATCCTGTCAGTTACATTTTGCAAGATGTGGTCCTGTTTCGGGAAGTCCGCTTTTATAGGCTAACACTTTACAACGAGGTATCAAGTTTCCTTTGTGGAGAATGTTAAGACAACTAATACCCAGTGTGCTATCTAAAGACAAAGTGACTGGTCTGGAGGAAACAACTCAAGTTGTATCTCGGGGTGTTTACTGACAAGGGGGAAATATTTCAGTTTTGTCTCAAACTGACAGTGCTAGGGTAAAGGGGAAATATTTCAGTTTTGTCTCAAACTGACACAGTGCTACTGATCGGAAGTGGTAGTCAGCTGGTAGGAAAGAAATGGTGATTTATATAATTTCATAGGACTGTATAGCCATACATCCGGCTGGTAGATAAACACTTCTGTTAAGGTTAAACTAGGATAGAGAAATGCTATCACCAGGTGCATATGGCAGCCCTTGCAAACACGTGCGTGACGTCAGATATAAAGTTGATAAAAACATGAAATGGCATGTTACCCACCAACTGTCATGCTCATTTTTTAATAAAAAAATTGCATGAGGCTACTGGTACAGGCAGTGGGATATCAGCATATTCTTAAATGCAAATAAATAGAATAAGGACAAATTCACTAATGACTATATTATTATTTGCTAAGTAGGTACAGATTATGTCTGTGATGGATTTATGATAATGAATATATGAGTAACAAGTTACGATCCCTGACCTGTATACTAAGTTATTCTCTGCTGATTTTATTGTGGAGAGGAGCACAAACGATATGCATATAATGTAGTTATGTT
This sequence comes from Sinotaia quadrata, assembly GCA_028829895.1. Taxonomy (NCBI): domain Eukaryota; kingdom Metazoa; phylum Mollusca; class Gastropoda; order Architaenioglossa; family Viviparidae; genus Sinotaia; species Sinotaia quadrata. The sequence continues at coordinate 123,912,631 of CM054177.1, read as the reverse complement.
TAAACTGAAGGTGAAAACAAGAGTGTGAGTGATACCTCTCCCCTCCCAACAGTAGCAGTAATAAATAACAGACTGTTGTGTGTTTACCAATGATAGAAATAACTACTTATAAAGTAATAAAGTTTAAAGTATTTCAATTTTCCTCCTGCACAGATAGAATTTCACCAAATAAATACAGACATGCACGCACGCACGCACGCACGCACACACACTCACAACATGACAATTAGCAAACTTCCCTCTCACTTTCCCAACCTCATCCCGATAGACAAATGGCTCGGGAAACCTATTGCAATAAAGCAATCAGCCACACCACTCTTAGTATGCACAAAACTCCAATGATCAGTCTCCGGGTCTGATGAGAACACCACTCTTAGTATACACCAAACTCCAATGATCAGTCTCCGGGTCTGATGAGAACACACGAGATAAGACCCATGTTTGCCAAGGTTCGACGGTGACGGAAAGTCTAGGAAGCATGTAAGACAGGTGACCCACTGCGACCCCAATTGCATGCCATACAAAGAGGCAGTTCCCTTTAAACAACAGTCACCTATTGATTATTTGATTGCCATGGCATGCATTTGTTTGACAAGAACAAAGAAGAGCGATGTTGACAGTAGATTGGTTTCGGCGGTAAGTCGGAGGTACGAGGCGATCAATAACGTAACAGCCTAATTTGACAGTCGCAAAATGCCGGGATGGTGGGGAAGGGTGAAGTGCAGGCAAGAAATCAGGGGTATTTAGAGATTAACATATCTATGTCACTTTTGAAAATATTCTCTTTTATTAATAAAAGTAGCAGATGGTTTTAAAAGTAAAGAAACTTCAGTGGAAACTAACACGTGTCGATGGTGCGAGAACATTCGTAAACGCAAACGAAAGACGTATGCAAACTTGAACATAAACTGTTCCCTTTCGTAATCCACACTGCTTTTAAAGAAGCATACGCAGCTTCTATAATGAAACATCAAGGATGGCAACAGAGACGTACAAGTAAAAAACTCTGTTTTACAAAGTACTTACTCCTAGCCAGACCACAACTAGAATGTGTCTTAGACAGTGACTGACACAATGCGTACACTTAAACAGAGACCTACAAGTAAAAAACTCTGTTTTACAAAGTACTTACTCCTAGCCAGACCACAACTAGAACGTATCTTAGTGACTGATACAATGCGTACACTTGTCTCTCTACTTGTCCCCCTCTTCAAAGTGATATAACTTGAGTGAAACACTGCACAGTATTTAACATATATACTGCATAGAGCAAGAAATTAAGAGAAGATAAACTGTTAAGTGGAACTCTGAGAAAGATGTTGAAATAACCACAGTTACAACCTTCAACGTCGACTGGCGTTATGATACATATGCAAGAAGAAAAAGTTGGATTTAAGAATTATTTATTTTTAGATTTTCTTTGTGTGCGAGAGACGAGATGGAGGTGGGATGTTCTCGTATGGGTTCAAAGACAAAGGTGACTGCAAAAGGCCTGATTGCATTTATAACAAATTGATAATTTTCCAATGAGACGGAATAATTTTAAGAATATCGCATTACCTTTAAAGTTGGAATGTCGCACGCAAGCAGGTGGAACCTAATTCTAATCTTAGCTATTACATATAGGTAAATAATACCTTTAAAATTTATTAATTAATATCGACTGTAGATTCTCTATGTCAAACACATGTTGAGCTTGAGCTGTGTTTATGTAGTCCGTGTGACTTTTTGATTCTACAGTGTAAGTGAGGAATGGCTAAGAAAATGACCCACGACAGAAGTGAAATACCCGCCTGCGAAATCAGTATGAAGTATGAAGCCAGGAAGCGAAAGGTCCCCCCACCCACCCAAAACAAAACTCCAACAAAACTCAACCATGCCAGCCTATCTAGGAAAAAATATCTTAACAATTTTATGTATTAGCATTGAAACCTTTCGATACAGTCTCTTTCCAACCAACCTGTGTGTGTGTGTGAAAATTTCGCCTGAAATCATCTGACAGTACAGCCAGGAAAGGCATAAGACAGCAGACGTTCCAAGATAAATTCTACAGTGTTCTAGTGTGCCATAGACATAATCTCCAGCACAAAATGGTCAAGAGAAACATTCTATGGTTGTTAGGAATACTATTTTAGTTATTTCCTACTGTAAGATCAAAAAGAGATTTCTACGGTTTATAGGCACAAATTTTAAATATTTCTTACGTAAAAAAAAATGGGGGAGACATTCTACGGTTTATATGCACATAGCATTTAGCATTTCTTGGTGTAGGATCAATAGAATCATTCTAAGGTTTATATGCATAGTTTTTGGTTAACTAATCTTTTCATTGTACCTTAAAACTCTATTAATCCAGTATGCAGTAGTCTGGCCCGCCTGTAATCTGGCATAGATACAACCACAGAAGTAAGGTTTTAAAGAGGAAAATAAGTCTTTCAAGCGGCTAAAATCTCTGTCAAGCTTCACTTGGAAATATAATTAAATAGCCATACAAGTGTGGGTTGTTTGACCTGGCTTTTTTTTTCGGAAAGAACCAGAGCTAGTACCCTCAAGGTCAGAAAACGTTTCCTAATTATGCATGTGCATAGAGAGAGAGATCTGGTGAATCATATAAAATAAAGTATGTTAAGTACAATGTTAAGCTAAAACAATGTTTATGCACATAAGTGAGATAGAAAGGGCTTATATGCATCACATTATACGCTACTCCACATGTATATAACCACCTACGCAGATTGAATACTGCTCGATATTGTGGCATATTTGATAAAATGGCATTGGGCCAGTCTCGACCATGCCAGATTAAAGGAGTTTTACTGTATTTGTCATATGTATATTTGATTATTGATTTAATACATTTATTGTTAAATTTATTAACCTTCTTACACATATTAATAAACTATATATTAGAGTGACAGTGGGGGGTGGAGGCTCATTAAATATAATTAAAGACGGATTTGTTATTCCTTTAGTAAGAAGTTTCCACTTGCGAAAATACTGTGTGACAGTAAAACGTCTGTCTGATTGCTATGGAAGACAGGAAACTTTTATTGCCAAGTGACAGACGAGTGGTGTCTCCTGGGAGAATTATTAATACGCATATACACTTGTAATTAGGCATGGATGATTAATAATAATAATAATAATAATAATAATAATAATAACCAGTAAGAAACAGGTTCATGTCACAGGTTTTCTGGATGCCGATTCTAAAGTTGTCGCACATGTGGGTTGGTATTATGCCAGAACGGTTCGTTGTTATTCAATATTTACACTTGCATTTGTCCTGTTCGGTCTCGTAATGCCGATCAAGGCCGTATACGCAGGGAGAACGGCTGCCAGGAACTCTAGTGACATCTGGTGATTCCAGTCTGCTTAATAGTCTTACCGATCTGTTAACAAGCTGGCGACAATCGGATTTCTCTAAAATAAACGGAAACGTGCGGGTTGTGAATGGCACAGTAGTTGCTGTGGTTTTTAAAAAATTAAAAAAATCCGACCACAGTGGGGACTGTTTATCATTACCTCTACTGGGTTACCTATCAAAGTAATAAGCGCCACGTGCCTGACACATTCCTGCATCGCGTGCCATTCTCCACGAACAGGGTTAAACAACCATTTGCATGGCAGACTTGCCACGTCTTATGCCATAGCTTGACCCAGCTAACCCAATACAGGAAGGCCAGCCTCTCCACTCTGGGTTCAAGCCTTTAATCACCGCGTGTCTACTTCTCGCTTATCCGGCAGGGCGCGTGGTCGATCTTTTCCTTCAAGCCACCCAACTGTCGCTGGCTTGTTGTTATCATCCTTAGGAACTGCTCTGCTACCAACACAACTCTTGCAAAAGAAATGGAAGATTTGTGTTTGGCGTGGGTTTTCCGACCAAAGGTGGGAGCAAAATCAGACTAATAGTAAAGAATAGGAAAACATGCTAATATTAAATATGTTAAAATAAAAATGTAAGCAGTCTTTTCGGAATTAAAATTACAACAATTTTTTTGTTACTATTAAGAACTGGTCAGTCAGCCTAACAGAAACAAACAATAATTAACACACACACACACACACACTTTCACAGTCGCTTTCTTTCACATACACTCAAATATGCACTCACGCGCTCGCACTGATTCACACACAGTTTCTCACACACACACGCTGTCACACACTCCCTCATACACATTCACGCGCTCGCGCAGATACACATACACACTCACACACACACACACTAACACACACACATATATACCACAAAATAAACAATATAGAATGATGCGACAGAATTAGAGGTCAAGTCAAAAAAATTTCAAAAAAAGAAAATACACAAACACACACCCGCCAACACCCACATATATAAACAGCACACTATACTATTTAAAACATACAGTAATTTCAAATTCTTGCAACATTGTCACTTAGTCCATTAATAAGAATAAAAAATATTTAAAATATAACTTACACATAATGCTAATTTATATAAAGCAAATGTTATACTCATGATGTCTAACACCAGTGGCACTATAACAGTTCAACAGTATGGTCATAATGTATGAAAAATACAGACACAATACGGTGTGTCTTACAGACACAATACGGTTATATATAAGACAGAAGGTTGCATCTCGAAGCTACTCTTTCAGTACATGTAGTATCATATTTAAATAGATTTAAAAAATCACAAAAAGTAGTCACAATAAATGACTGAGGTTTAAATGCGATCAATTCCGCCTATTTTGGAGGGTTTTGTTTTACTTTATTTTGCTTAGGTGCCGAAAACTATGGCATTCAAGAAGCCCACATGGTCTTAGCTTAGTTGGAATCTGACGGAGAAACAAAGCTTCTATGATGACTTAATAACTTGAATTGACATGATTGTGCTACAAAGGTAAAGTTAAAAATATTACAGGAGTAAGATCAAGAGGAGAACGATATGGGGCAATCTTAGGTAAACTTAAAAATAATTACAGGTGTAAGATCTGAGAGGAGAAGAATATGGGGCAATCTTAGGAAATTTAAAAATAATTACAGGAATAAGATCAAAGAGAAGAACGATATGGGGCAATCTAAGGCAGAGCAAAAGAGCTGGGAGAGAGAGTTAAGGCAAAGTAACAGCTGGGGTAAGGGTGAAGCTATCGTAGTTAAGACATAACATCCCACCCTTCATTCATCATAGCGAAGACATCCACTACTCTTTTACAGTTAATAGCACAGTAAAAGCTGGGGTAAGGTCAGTTTATTAGGCTATCGTAGTTTAGACACAACCACCAAAATGTCTTTCATCATAGCTAAGACATACGACACTCTCTTACAATTAAAGTCATATCACTTATGAAAATCTGTAGATCAACTTAGCATTCTGCTTTTAGAATGGTCATAACTTGAAATACCTAGCCTTCGGATAACATAAGCAGAACTGCATATGTTATTTTTCTACCCTCCCACCTTTCTAATTTAGGAGACATTTGTTAGTTGATTCTGAAAAGAATCCTGTCAGCCTCAAATGCTTCCTCTTAAGATTTATTAGCAATATTTTTTGTCTTCTGAAAAGTAACTTGACTTTAATTTCCTTTTCAAGCTGGTCTGCCCACGTCGTAACAAGCTGTCAAATAGCAGTTGTGGCTAATTGGAAGTGAATAACCGAATGAGCTGTATGAAATTCGTTCTGATGGGATGCCTAAGAAAACGCCTCTTGTGACGTCGGCTAGGTGATGTCAGTCAAGGAAACAATGGTTGTGCTGCCTTCTTTCTTAAGGAGTACACGTGAGATATATGTCGCTGACAATTAATATATCAAAGATATCAATTATTTGTATTGTACTTAGGCCAGGGGGGCTACACTTACTGCTTGAAAGGATTCCGAAACGCCAGCAAAACGCTACGTGCTGAATCAATGCAATCACGTGCTGGCGCGAGTCGAAACGTGCCACTTTGCAAATCATGCAATGTTTGCTTATAAATATGGCAAACCATAACCAGTTCTGGAAGGGAACAAGAAAAGAAAAAAAGAATAAGAGTATAGTTGTTCATGTTTAGCTTTTATATTACAGATGCTGCCCTGACCCCGTTCGTTCCTGTTATAGGATGTTAAACGCGTAGATAGGTTAATGGACCTTTACTTGTGCGACAGCTTCGCTCAAGGATGTTCTGCCGGATGTTATTGTACACATACATTTCACATTAGTTACAAATATGTTCTGAATAATTATTAGCAAATTATACTTGCTGAGTACTCGACGAGTAAGAGAAAAGCTAATGTTGTGAATAAAGTATGTCAGTTACTAACTGTAAGGAATATTGCATCTAATACACAGATCTATAAACAGATATTCTCATTAGTTTAACACGTTTAGACGGCATAATAAATATTGCAGGCTAGGTATTTTCTAAGAGGCTATAATTAATGCAAAACAACAGATAGCTTGGTATATTTTAAGCCCACTTCCAACTTTCACTTATTTCGCTCACAAGTGCAAACGTCAAAGGTGAAATTTATGTTCAGGACAGGAGAGATAATGAACCATGGGTAGGGCGAATTAATACTTGGGTCTTAATTAGTTAGTGGATTTCTAAATGCAATTTTGTCCCGTGCAGAGCTAACCATTTCTGCTTTTTTAAAAGTAAATGACTTCTTCCGCGTGCGCAGCCTGTAATAGGCGGAACCCGTTTTATCGTTCTATCCGACAGGTTAGATACTAAGCTTACCCTCTTTAGATAAGTGAGCTGTTAAGGACTTCCGACAGGTTAGATACTATGCTTACCGTCTTTAGATAAGTGAGCTGTTAAGGACTTCCGTAAATCTTTCACCCAGAACGGGGATCGAACTCCGATCACTGGAGCGAGAGATCGTGTTCTGCCTTTTGTGCTACGGCTAGTCTTTGCAGAAGAAAGAGTGTAGGTGGGATCTTTCGATCATCCAAAGTAAATTCTGTGTTCTAGTTCATATTCATGTGCTACACAACTATATGTATAGCTAAATACACTTTAGTATCTACACACGCCTGTAGATTGAACTCTGTGGGATCAAGTACCCTTTAAACTTAATGAAAACAGCTCAGTATGTCGAAGTACATTCATTCGGTCACGAAACTGTAGAATGAACTGAAAATAGAAGAGAAATGTGCCATATACATATATTTTTTAAAAAAACAATTAACAGCATAACGATATGACCTATTTTCGTAGAAATTTACAAATATATATTTTTTAAAAGATATGCAGGCGCTACGTCCAAATGCAACGTCTTCGAAATTTTTGTGCAGCCCGACAAGAAAACCACAATATAGTGCCAGACTTTCTTCGTGGTTAGAAAATTCCCTTAATCATAAAAATTAAATCAGAAACAAAATATCAAACGCTAAAATCATACTACCAAATGCATAAATGCATAAGTAAATAAAAATAAAAGCTCTAAATCTTAGAAAATTCTGGTATCTTCAATAGCACATAATAGCATAACTATGCAGTATAGTAACCTCATTAATTAACTTGGTATTTTTTTAAATGTAGTTGTTTGTTTTTGATAATACCATACTATTTTTTTCTTTATTTTATGTTTTGAAGAAGACAGTAATTGTCGGTATTGTTTGCTTTACTTATTTTAAAAATAACATTTCTTGTATAACCGAGAATAAAATATTCTTAAAAAAATCTAACACACATTACCATTAAATGTTTAGTTTGATGTGACTGCTTGAAACATTATTTCATTGATGACTTTTTATTTAGTTTCATTTTATGTCAATACGTCGGTTTTTTTTCACTTCTGGAAATTATTTCCCGATCGGGATTGAAAACTTGAACTTTATTAGCTGTAATATTAATAACGTTCTATTGTTCTCGTACTAGTCGGCATGTATGTAAATTCTAAAAAACTATACATTTGAACGGTTACGTGCAATATCACCTACCATACAACTATATAAAAATGTTTATATTGCAATGAATGATATAACCATATGATTGCATTGGTGTCTTATTGTATATTTAGTTTAGTTTAGTTCGCAAAATTATTGCATGCATTAAAATAAACATTTATAATAATTTGAGTTTATTATGTGATTTTTCTCATGATATAAAAAGGACGCAAATTATTTTTTAAATTTAATTTATTTATGTGATACTCATACTTGCATATATGTGTAAATGCTTGCTATTTTAGTGACAACATGTAAGGTGCATACATATTTTTTCTGTGGCTTTTTTCCTAGCAAAACTTATGACTTTTTTCACGCTCACCGTACTAAACACACCTTCTCGATCTGACACACACACACACACACACACACACACACACACACACACACACACACACACACACACACACACACACACACACACACACACACACACACACACACACAAATTCGCTTTGGAAAAAAATAACAATAAAAAGCTGACAATTCTTCGAACGAGGTAAATACAACTCGCGATGTTCCGACGCACATACTCAATAAACCTCCGTCAAGCTGTGTTCTATACACCCAATTAACCAAACATAACGTGCTCTCAACCGGCAATAAAAAGCACACGCTGGCTTCTCGCACCCTAGGGCACTCAGTGTGCCCCGCTTTTGTGTTTGAGAAAATAACAGTCGGTCCAACTAAATTCAAGCTTACAAGAAGAAAAGAGCCTAACAGATGAGTCCTGTGTCGTTTAATGTGCTATGTCGCGTGTATGTTGTTCCTTTCCTTTCAGTTTGACTCAGGTGTGGAGAGAAGAACGTGACTTTCTGTTTGAAGACTGATCACACACACACACACACACACACACACACACACACACACACACACACACACACACACAGGTGCACGCGTACGCATCAAGATCAAGACAAAATAGTCCTACATTGCATTGCTATTGTATGTGTACGCTCCTGCTAGATACTTGCGTTCCTCATCAGATGCCGCATTTCCAATATTTAGACGGTAAAATTCGAGTTGTCTAGTTGTGTTGATTTGAGTATTAGGATCCAACTAGGTGGAATATCTCTTGAGCTAAGGCACAAAGAGCATGATCACTTTTAAGAGCTCACAAATGCATCTCTTTCATTAAAACAAATGTACCAGAAACTCTCCTGTAAATAGTTGGTCGAATGCAGTTGACCATCGAGGCATATGTGTTTACAAAGTATAATCATACTACTAACATAACCATCATAACCAAAGGTTATCAACATAGCAGGAAATCATCCTCTGTATACATTAGTGCCAAAGATACGTGGTTTTGCTTGCCTAACTAATATTATATTCATGTTTATCTCTTGATATTAACTATATTTTATAATTGTTATATTTAACTTATGATATTTAAATATATGATGACCATACATGTAAAAGTGTTTTGTCAGAGAACATATGAGGATGATTTCTTAGCCATGTGTATTTTACTGGCAGATCGGCACTTTATCTGAGATGGTATCTGAGATGTTTGTTGATGTGCTTTGCATTGCAAACACAATGCTAGAATAGGACCACTTTATCTTGGATGTTGACTTCAATGAGTATTGCACTACAAAGCAACACCAGAGCACAATGATCCATGTGCCAGACTGGTTCAATGATCTAAAGTTAAGTATTTATAATGCCAACAACCACACAGCTTCAGTCAAGATACAATTGAATTCACTCAAACTTTAATCAAAGTACTTTTAGAGTTCACTCAGAAACATTCAGTGTTCTCTTATAAACTCATTTATAAACTCGAACCAAATAAGTACCACAGTGCCATTGGACTCAAACAAACATTCTCTTACAATACATTATGTATGTTATTATTAACTTAAATAATATATATAAACAAATTGTAACTGTTTAAGTATTTGCACTATGTACCCATTTTGTCTTATGTTATTTCTTGTTGAATACATTTATTGTTGATATACATACCACTTGTGTTAGCGTGACTCACTTACATATTATATGTTGTGGTCCATCACCTGTATTACTTACTAATCTGGCTGTATGTATCAGGGGCTTTTGGATAAAACTGTTGGTACAGTTCATGGGCCAGATAGACGACCAAGGGTCACATAGTCCAGAAAGTTCAAAATATAAAATGAGAACAAAAGTAATTTTGAAAGGTGTATTTTATGTTAAAAAAATAAATCAGTTTCAACAAAAAGTTAATGAGATGGATGTAGATGCTTACAATGAATCAGTGATTCAATGTTCAGTTTAACAGATGTGGTTGACAAGTGAAAAATTTAATTTAGATGACCGTCTGCAACTCTTTGCATATTTCATCTTCGAGAACAGTTGTTCACAGCAAAATGTGCTTCCGAAAAAAGCTACAATGTTTTATTGACTTTTATTTTGCTGTCTTGTGGGCTGGATGGTAATGTTAACTGTGAATAGCTTGGCAGGCCAGACAAAAACTTTCGTGGGCCAGAGTTTTGCCTGCCCCTGTTCAAGAACTATCAGTCTTCTATTCTACACTATCTATCATTCATCTTTCTAACATGTGTGGCCAGCCAGAAGGTGTCTTTTGGGGATTAGCCTAAGGTTATAGGGTGGTAGAGAATTAACCTCTTGCTCATCTTCCAGCAAAACATCACAGTTTGTCCCTGTGAAGATTTCCTCTTCTCAACTTATTCTAAAGAAGGCATTCTACTTGTTATAGTTCATATGGAGGTGGGTTAGTTTCTTATAATGCAGGTGGTGGCTGTGTTTTTGTTTTTATTAGATTATTTCATTTGTTTTTATTAAGTCAAATGTTTTAAGAAGGTGTATTGTGTTTGTTTCTGTAATGTAAGGAAACTGATGAACACTTTTTGAATTATTTTTTCTGTTTGTAGCTGTGGATAAAGTAGTGATTGACTGGACAGTGGGGCTTGTAACAGATCTGTAGTGGCAATGATTGTTTTTCTTTCTTCACTGTTTAGTGGACAGTACAATAGGAAGTGCTGTATAGTGTTTTCTGTTCTACAGTGATTGCATGTTTTTCTTTGACCTGAAATCTTGTGTGTTAGAAGTGTTGAATTTAGTCTTGCTCTGAAAATGGCTTTGTTGTGTAAGTTATTGGGTAAGTTAGGTCTTTGCATATTTTTCATTTTATAAATATGTTTAATTTGTGCATGCCTTTCTAAATTGTATATGGGATTTGGTAAATGTCTGCCATGTTTTGTACCACATTTTGCCTATTTTATCTGGTGTTTCATTTCCCATTATATTGTTGTGGCTTGGTGTCCATAGGAATGTGGTTTTATTGTTTTGTTTATCTAGTTTCTTGATGTAGTTTCTTATTTTGTTTGTGGTGTATGTTCTAGAAATGATATTTCTTTTTGTGTTGCATAATGTCTGTATTGAAAATAATGAGTCAGTTATTAGTAGTATGTTTTTATTTAGGGGTAAGAATGGATTTTTGTTCAGTGGTGAAAGTGCTCTTTGTACGGCCACCAGTTCAGCTGTTAGTATCGAATTAGCAGGGTGTAATTTGTAAGTGTATGTCATTGGTAATAGTGAATGGCTGCTCCAGTTCCGTCAGATGTTTTGGAACCCAATGCATACATTTTTAGACGACCTGGATAATTTTTGTATATGTGTTCTAATGTGTTTTGTTGTGATTTTGTGATTGGCGTATTATGAGTTGTTACTTTTTTGTTTATCAGAGTAGGATCTACTTATGGGGGTGAGATGGTTCATGGTAGCGGTGGGACCGTTTGAGGAGGTTCTGTCTTGATAAATTTAACTTGTGTTTTTTTTTAAAATATGTTTTTTGTAAGATGGATGGTTAGGGAGGGTGGGTGTAGTTTGTCGTCTGTCCATTTTGTATGTTTTATTTTTTTTCTGGCCATTTCGGTTGGGTATCCTTTTATGTCCCATTTTGTGATTTCTAAGTGTGTGTTTGTAGGTAGTGTGAGACCATGTTGTATTCTATTTGCCCATAATTTTAATGCTTGTTTGTTCCGTCTTTCTATTTCTTCCTGTTTGTTTGTATAGTTCTGTTATTTAGTGTTTGACAGTGCATTTGTGATTAATATTAGTACTCTGTTTTTTTGTAATTTTAATAATAATAACAATAAACACACCACAAGGTAATGTTCTAAGCCTACATTTATTCAACATAGTGTCATATGATTTAGACATAACAATAAGAAATGAAAATACACAAATTACAGTTTGCAGATGACTCATCGATATACTATGCATATAGAAATAACACTCAAATAGAGACACAAATGCAAAAAGCTTTAAATGAAATAGGAACATGGACAGACAACGGGGTTGTTGATTTAGCACCTGATAAAACAACTGCTTTAGACTTTTCACAATTTAAAAAAGATTTACCCAAACTAAAGCTCAAGCAAGCAAATACTAAGTATAGTATCACATATCCTTAGGAATGACCATTGATAAAAACATACATTTCACAGAACACATCACAAACATTCTTACAAAAATCAACAAAACAATATACTTAGAATGACAAAGGGAGAAAACTGGGGAACTGACTCACATACACTACAAATGGCAACCAAAACTCTAATATATTCTATAATAGAATATGGAAGCACTATGTATACTGCTAGAAATAGAAATAATGTCTAACACTTTAGACTTTTTATAGGAATAAATGCTCCAAGAGATTACCATTCTTCTTAATATTATAGACTGGATAACTTACCACATACATATCATGTTCCTGGCAGCAAAGATCACAAATATCTACTTGTTAGGCTCCAATAACTAATGAGGAAACAAATCAATCAGCAGACACATGCTACTGTAGTTCATTAAAAAAAAATATTTTTTTTTGATCGACAGAAAGGAAGCATGAACAACTTCAGACAAAAACAAACAGCGCAAAATTAAAACGACAGCGGCAAACAGCAATGTTCACAACTACTTTGAATGAAAAGCAGTATTTTGGAAAGTGGCAGAAAATTCTATATAGAACTTTTTTTAAATACAGGATTGTTGTTTAAAAACACCACTCGCATTCTTTCTGACACATCATTTAAAACAACACAGTCAGATACATACAATCATATTTGGGTTTTTTTTTAAAAAAAAGAAAGAAATCTCCCACCCCCGCGCACTCAAATTTTAACGCCTAGTGCATCGTAATACTTTTACTCGTATATCCGAAATGTGTGCCACCCCATAATCTGCCATCACCTGTTTACAAATGGGATTGCGCACCTGAACAGACAGTGCCACCCACTTCAACAATCTGAAAGGAGAGGGATGAGGGGCAACGTGAGAGGGATGGTGGAGGGTAGGATTTGGGGGTGAAGAGCCAACAACAAACGGTTGTAAAGAATTTGATAAATGCGGCCTTGTTTACTGCGCATTTTATTCTTGTTACAGCTGACACGTTGGCGGTGGTAAGTTTCTCCGACCTCGTGGCTTCCTCTTTAAGACGGAAAACAATGCCAAGCGATGGCTGACTCCCTGAAGCTTTAAAAAAGAAAAGAAAAGAAGAAGGCTTACTTGCGCCTTTACTACGCCAACAGCGTGGATTTGGGGTACCTCCATGCAGGTGACCGATTCGGAGGCCCTCGAGCACGAGGACGTGTTATTGTTGACGACAATGAATCGTTCTCGTTTTCACTTGTCGACGCCCCCCCCCCCCCTAGCATTGTTAAACAGACGCACTCTTCAATAGCGTTCCCCTTTTGTCTTCTTTAGTGGCTGTACGCAATGTAAAGACTAGTGAGGTATACTAAACTCGTATTTGAGGAGAGATACACTAACCCGAGGGACAAATCAATTAATTACTCAATCAAAGCATAACTAAATCAACTAAAAGAGTACTTTATTTACACAGTATTATAACATTAGGAAGAATAAAGCAGATTATTCATTCCTTCGCAAAAAAAAAACCCCTACTACATTTTTTAAAAAGTTGCATGTAATTGAGTGTAACAAAGCTTTACTCTCTCCTTCCCTCTCTCTTTCACACACACATACACACGGATCCTGAAACTAGGTAAAGATATCGTAACATGTTTGTGTGCATCATGCATAAACATATACGACCTGAAAGTATGCATATAAATCATGAAATGCATGTGTACACACATACATACACATACAACACACACATGGCCTGACAGTAGGTATACAAATCATGAAATGCCTATGTATATAAACAACACATACGGCCTGACAGTAGGTATACAAATCATGAAATGCCTATGTAAATAAACAACACATACGGCCTGAAAGTAGGAATACAAATCATGAAATGCATGTGTATATAAACATATACACAAGCGGCCTGAAGGTAGGAATACAAAGCATGAAATATACACACTTACGCGGCTGAAAGTAGGTAAATAAATAATGAAATATATGATTACATACGCGCACATAACTTGAAAGTAAACAAACCAACCATAAAACACACATTTGGCTTGAAAGTAGGTATATAAACCATAAAATGCATAAATATATAAACACACACACATGTGCGCATGGCTTAAACGTAAGTAAATCAAAAATGCATGTAAACACACAAGGAAGGAAAGTAGAAATAAAAGTAATAAAATGCACTTATACTGTTCAAATGATTTTTTTCTACATTACAGTAGGGGATACTGCTGGGGATGGCATTTTCAAATGGATACAGACTCTCAAAACAAAAACAAAAAATATCTGACTAAAAATAAACGGTGTGACTGTTAGGAAGAAGCAAATGTACATGTCATAATATCAATTGAATACCAACCAACTTTTGACCACCTGTGCTCAGGCTAATAATTTCTTTAGTTTTCGTAATGAATTAAAATAGTGTAATAAACCATGCAAATGAGCTTGCTTTACTGCTGCTAATACACACACGCACCCCCCCCCCCCAAACACTCTCTCTCTCTTAGTGATCTACCGGTAAATACAAGCTGAAATAAAACTGACAAAATAACTATGGTTGTTAATCGCTTCCAATACAAATCCCTTTGTTTAATATTAATCAAGTCTATTAAAAAGAAATGGAAATGTAAACCTCACGAAAGGAGAGATGAAATAAAATGTGAGAAAACTACGAGAAAAAAATAATGTCTTGCATTACAAGGCGAAAAGAGCAAGAAATGAAAAGAGACTATACCGGTACATATTATGTAGTTGGGGGGGCACAAACAGTACAAAAAAGTGAGCAATCTGCTACACGTGGTATGTTTTCCTTGTGTGGGTGTTCTTTTTTTCTCCACCTTCTTTGCGTCCGTCTGCGAGAGTATGAGGTGTTAAATGGCACGCCTGAGTATATGCACCAGAACACATGGGAAGTTTCAATTCTGTGGCCAAGGTAGAATTAAAAGACCGTGAATGGAAGCGAGATGGAATGTTGCCTGGTTATGAAACTAATACTCTGGTACTGGTGTAGTGACTTGAGAGTGTGCCATAGTAAGTACTGGCAAATCCCACATTTCACGCTAGTTTGCAGTATAGCTGGCATCCACTTATCCAACCTGACTGTCTGCTAGTTTGCAGTATAGTTGGCATCCACTTATCCAACCTGACTGTCTGATCCATCTGGCTTTATTAATCATTTATCTATATAAGATGAGTGTCTAATCTTTCCCAACCAACCAACTAACAACCATCCATCCATCCATCTACAGTAACATTAAGAAGCTGTATGTAATTCTAAGTGTTAATCACGCACACTAACAAATTCATTAGCAACGTAGACTATGTGGATAATGTCTTGACTTTAAAAATCGTTCTCTTGACATCTGTCCGACCTCGTAGTAAACACTCGTGAGGTACTTCATAATTCATTGTTAGTATTGTGATATACTCAAGGGAATGTCTATCAGAGGGGTCCTCAACCAGATTAAATTAAAAGTAAAAATAAATATTTAACTTTCCTTCTGTGGAACTCTAGTCTGTTAAGTAATTAGTTATGAATAAAAAAAAACCGAACTACTTTTATTCAAGTTTTAAAATCAATCAACATTTTCTATTGCTAGTAAATAAAAAGTAAAACGCCACTATAAAAATAATCCAAGTAAATGTATATGTAGTATTATAGAAAAAATATATTTTCAATATTATATGCATTATTTGGAATGCACTTTTTAGTCTTACAATCTTGGAAAGGGGTGGGCGGATGACATTCTTACATATGGTGAAAAGGGGGGGGGTAATGACATTCTTACATATGGTGAAAAGGGGAGTTAATGACATTCTTATATGGGTGAAAAGGGGGGAATGACATTCTAACATATGGTGAAATATGGAGCTGAAAAGGTTGAGAACCACTCCTCTATCAGATAAAGTGTTGTAACGCACATATGTGTATAAAAAGCCTCATATCATACAACTGTGCCAGTGATAGTAGAACACATGTCCATGATATAATTTTAAAATGTTGCTGTGGCATGCCTAGTTTACCAGACGCAATTGTGTCAACATAGCCCACAAAAATGCCGCCTAGAAATCAGATGAAGTGGATGATAATCAGAGCACGTAATTAATCAATCATAAATAACTAATCACCCACTCACTCCACACGTCTACTAAACACTCATCGAAACTTACATAATTTTTCTTGAGGTCAGGATGGTCCTTTTCTATGCCGTCGTCCAGTATGGTGACCACGACACCCTTCCCCGTGTAGCCTTGTTCCCATGCTTGTTTCACGTTCATGTCCAGCCCTCCTCCACGGTTCTGCAATATAAAGAGCACACTGCATGAGCAAATAATAAATATGGCCGTGAGGCTTCAAGTGTTCTGCAATATATAGGAAAAGTGAAAGAGCACACTGCATGAACTAACTATGGCCGAGAGGCTTCAAGTGTTCTGCAAGAAAATTTTAAAGAGCACACTCCATGGGCAAATAATAAATATGGCCGTTAAGGTTAGGTTTCACGTGTAATAAATATGGTAGTGAGGTTTCATGTGCAATGTATAAAAGAAATAAAAGCTTACACTGAAGGGTCAAGTTAAAATGAATATGGCCTTATGGCCTCAAATCCGAGTTAAAATCTTTATCTAGTTCCAGTAATGTTTCTGCTTATCTGTACGTTCCTGTTGGCCAAAGTCACTGAAATTGATGCAGATGTCGGGCTGTTAGTTACAATGGTCATGACCGAGCAGGGAGATCTTTGATCAAATTTACTAATTGAAAACCCACTGTAAGAATATAAATATCAAGGAGACCAGGACATATTAAGCAGAACATTACGCACTATTTAAAGCATTTGTAGGCCTATATAGTTTTGGAACACTAGGCCTATCATCAACTTTCCCGACCTTACTTAAATTTATGTCAAGGTCAGTGATATTTATAAATCCTCAAGGTTTTTGTGGTCAACTTCTAGTTCTGTGAATTTATTGAGAAATTAAGTTCACTGTGAGCCCTTTCATTAGAAGTTTGTCATTTTGAGAATCCAAAAGGATGGATACTATGAAAATAAGATGGGATCATCATAAAGATGTGTTTTAGAATTGCCGCATTCGCCAGCAAATGATCCCCCACCCCCAAACCTAACTGGTATGCTTCTAATTTCTATATGTATGTGCAGCAGATGACATTGCTGCTGGACACTTAATGAGCACTCGACGTTTTTTTTAAACTGCCTTTCTTATATAACCTAGATATAATTCTGTTATAGGGTTGTCGACAGCAGAATGTTATCAGTGAAATAAAAAGAGCATAGAAAAACACTCCATGGAAGATCTTTTAGCTGCACAGCAGATAATCATTGTCTTTTGAGGTCTGACTTCGATGGCATTTCATTACACTGAAAGTCAAAGCGTTTGACTGGAAAATTTCATAAGATTGATTTAATTAATTTTAATTTTCTTCAAGTTTGTATGTACATCCACGTACTGTACAAATGCGTTCCAGTGCTTCTAGTAATGGTTTACAAATTAAAATTATTATATGCGATGATTCGTTGTAAAATTATAACGCGAGCAATAAAAACCGGAAGCTAACTACAACGCACAGATCATACGGTCCCATTCAAATTTCATCTTTCTCCCTCCTACCCCAAACACCTAAACACCTGCCAATCTGATGGGAGCAGTCACTGGCACATGGAGTGCTAGAGTATATAAAAAGCTTGCACAAAGTTGTTTAAAGTGTGTTATCAGATTGTCTCCCGGTATCTTGACAAGCAGTCTTCTTATTTTGTACACGTTTGTACCGTGCCAGAATTCGCAATTGTGCTGATCATTCTGCAGAACATTGCGCGGAAGCAAACGTTAAGTGCTGGCCTTTTTATAATACCTTGCGCAGTGGAAAGACCGCAATTTATCATGGCTGAAACATTTAAAATTACTGCTGTGAGAAGAGTTTCCACTGGCGAGTACTATGTTTAATCCGGCTTTGAAAGATAGTCATTATCTGGAAGTCTGAGAATAGCGAGATGGGTATACACTAACAGACACAAAACGATGTTGATCTTTTGCTCCTTCAGCAAAACTTATAATCAGAAAGCAAACAAACAGAAATTATCTCTCATCTACTTATCTGTCATGTAAAGTGATTAACCATGTACAGAATTTTTCTAAACAATAAATCGACACATTTTCTAAATTGGAATACTGTATCATAAGGAGTATAAAAGCAGTAGATTTTTATCTAATGTAAACTATATGATAGGTATGTGATTTATTTTTTCTAAAGTGGCAGTTGTATTTTAATTATAAATAATTTAACAGTAAAGGCTATCTGCAGAGTTCACTATAAACAGTGAGAAGCAAATTCTGAACTAGTTTCACTACTCTCAGTCAAGCTTGAGCTTTCCTACTAAGCTGCAAATAAAATAGGGATGCGTTTTACTATTTACTCTGTAAAGATGGTCAGTGTGGTAAGCACCGCTAGTCGTGGCGACTGACAATGACGCGTTCCTCAACAAAGTAAACTTTGGTAAGTACATTACAAACAATACACACTACTAAGTTAAATACTACGCTAAGTCCAAGAGATGGATTACTATCCCATGATCAAGTTACGGAGCCTAAAGAACATGGCCAGTGTAAACTCCCTCAGTACTATGCTTAATTTGGGCGGTTTCTTGTCACTGGATTGCAGGGCATTTATTGACACAAATGAAAAGAACAAACGACTAGGCTCCTGCATCTGAAACTGATACATATCGAAAATGGTCTATTAAAAGGTGACCCATGGGTGGGGAAGAGAGAGGTCACTGTAATATCAACTATCCAAAGGTCGTGAAAATCAAAGCCTGCGAGGCTAAGTGGCAGTGGGATGGAAAACATATACTCAGAAAACTGAAACACCAACATTCTCAAAGTCCAAACTGTTCCATCTCATCTACAAGCCCAATCGCATGGAAAAACGGAATTGTCTCCTTTGGCAGACCACCGAGACTATCTAGAACATTAGTTGTAATCATGGTGCTGAAGACTGAGACTCTCTAGATTCTAGAACATTAGTTGTAATCATGGTGCTGAAGACTGAGACTATCTAGAACATTAGTTGTAATCATGGTGCTGAAGACTGAGACTATCTAGAACATTAGTTGTAATCATGGTGCTGAAGACTGAGACTCTCTAGATTCTAGAACATTAGTTGTAATCATGGTGCTGAAGACTGAGACTCTCTAGATTCTAGAACATTAGTTGTAATCATGGTATTGAAGTCTGAGACTACTGAGAGTATTAGTTGTAGACAAGGTGCTGAAGACCGAGAATATCTAGAGTTCTAGACTATAGAGTATTAGCTGTAGACATAGTGCTAAAGACCGAGAATATTCAGACTCTCGAGTATTAGCTGTAGACTTGGTACTGAAAACTGAGACTCTCTAGACTATAGAGTATTAGCTGTAGACTTGGTACTGAAAACTGAGACTCTCTAGACTATAGAGTATTAGCTGTAGACTTGGTACTGAAAACTGAGACTCCCTAGACTATAGAGTATTAGCTGTAGACTTGGTACTGAAAAGTGAGACTCTCTAGACTATAGAGTATTACTATTAGCTGTAGACTTGGTACTGAATGAGACTCTCTAGACTATAGAGTATTAGCTGTAGACTTGGTGCTGAAAATCGAGACTATCTAAAGTTTTAGCTGCTGACATGATGCAGAAAACAGAGCTCAAATAATCCTAATGCATTAAAAGTTCATGGTAAATCGATTTAGAAGAGAAGAAATGTTTATCTGATATATATGTGAGATTGTGAAGGTGGCAATTCTACCGACGGCCTAACAACTGTTTATTAATAAATGAATTTTATTTATTACTTATTCGATTACAGTCTGCATAAAATGCATTCTTCCTCTAATTAAATAATATAATAATAAATGTAAAATAATATATGTAACCGCATATAATAATTAAACAATAAAGATTTTTTTATACTTTTGCTGTTGCTGTTACTATTTTGCTTGTTGAAATAAATGTCAATATAAAATAAATGTTCAAATAAATGTCAATAAATATTAATTTTCTGTATATCGACTTCCCTCTTCAAAGATGGATCAGGAAATCTGTATGTGTGATTGCACGCGCATGTGTGTGTAAGTAAGTTTTGTATCAATCTTTCATTATATATTTATGCATGTACACATTTAACTGACCTAATGGACGTGTGCCATTATTTTTCGACTATTCGTCCTTCTTCAAGCTGAAATTGGGATTTCGAAACACACTTCTCCCTTCTGGCAGCCCTGCTTCAAGAGCAGTATTTCAACTAAGCAAATGCACGTGGTCAAAGTGAGTCAAGTCGGGATCTGGTTTAAATCCGCAAACAGCCCGCATAAACGTGTTTGAAATCCATTTGCCAATGAAATAATTGGAAAACAAACCACTGGTTGAGAAAGACGTGTGTCAGATGTGCAGTTAGAACTAGTCTACGTTCGGGGAAAACAGAGAAGCGTATCAGGTGTGCACGTGCAATCGCTAGCCTTGGGTTGATTCAGCAAACGGCTTTTTAACATCTGTCTACAGGATACTTTTACAGCTGAGTTTGTTTTAAGGTGTGTAATCCCAGAAAGTTTTCGCCAGTGAAGATGTTTCTCTGTGATTTGTACCTGAAAGGGTTAGGCTTTTGCCCCCTCCCCCCATCAGTCAAGCCTTCCTGCTCACCCCCACCCCGACCCAAGTAAGTAATTTCTTCAGTGTGTCTTACACCTGCCATTGCCGTGAGAGGTAAAGTACAGGTAATGAAGAGCGCAAGTCTATTAGTATTAACATCCAGCATGAAAAGTCATAAATGAAGGAATGAAAAGTGTCAGACGTCAATTTACTCTGTCTTGAGTTCAAACACTTAACCGACCACAGTTTTAAAAATTTGTTATACCCCGATAATAAATACTTTATTATAATTATAAAGAAAATTATAACAAGTAATGGCGAACATTTCGCAAAATTAAAAATATAAATACAATTCAAGAACTACTTACTCTGACATCTAAGTTGCGAACATTTTTTGTAAAATTTTAATGATAAATTATCGAATGATTACTGGATTGATTGATTGAACGGATTGATTTCTGTTTGAGATCCATTCCAACTTTCACTGACTCGCCTGAACAACGGAGAGTTCAGCGGTCAGTCAATCAAAAATAAATCGATATATGAAAATCACCCGGATGTATTCGGTGGTGTTAAATGAATGGTTTATTTCAATAAATGGCCCATCAGGTTTCACATATGATTCTTTTGAGTAGTAAAAATCATCAACATAATCATCATCATCATTGTCCCTTGACCTAGTGAGGTCGTTGGATCACTGAGCTGCTGAACGGTTGACCCGCTCCCTCCCCACTTGTCTCGGTCATGTGCCAAACTCTGTGTCTGCAAATTTTTTCCCCAGACCATTCTTTGATGTCGACGACGTTCATTTTTCTGTCTGCCTCGTTTTCTGCCACCCATAACGCTATCTTGCAGAATTGTTATGGAGAAGTTGTTGGCTCAAGTAACATGGCTATACCATCTTTCTTTCTTTCTTTCTTTTTTTTTAAGTGGTGAGGTCCTCATATTCGCCAGCTTCACGTCTGATGGTATTACGCACATCTTCATTTGTGATATGATCTTTGTAAGAGATGACAAGGATGGTTCTGTAGTGTCTCATTTCAAGTGCTTGTATTCTGCGCTGTATTTCTGCTATCAAGGTCCATATTTCACATGCATACAAAAAAGATTGAGAGGACTAGCGTTTTTAGAAGCCTTATTTTTGTTTTTAAACAGATATTTTTGTCTCTCCAAATGGGTCTTATCTTTGACATGGCTGCTGTTGTCTGAGCTGCTCTAGACAATACTTCTGTTTTTTATCCCTTGTCACTGATTACATAGCCGAGATATTTGAATTGGCTCACTGTTTCTAGTTCTTTCTAGATTGTCCTCTGACCTTGATTTTGGTTGAAGCTTGTTTTTCACCATTTGTACAAGCTTGTCCTCACTGCCAGCCACCCTGTCGATGTCATCTGCAAAGCAGAGATTGGTGATGTTATGCTCTCCAATGCTGACTGTGCCATAGTGATGTTCCAGAGCACATTCATGATGCATTCTAAGTAGATCTTGAAAAGCATGGTGACAGCCCTGATGTACACCAACCGTTTTCTAAAACCATTCCCCCACAGATCCTTGGACAAGTACTGCACAGGTGGCTTTGGCATAAAGCTGCTTGAAGG
Organism: Sinotaia quadrata; assembly: GCA_028829895.1. Taxonomy (NCBI): domain Eukaryota; kingdom Metazoa; phylum Mollusca; class Gastropoda; order Architaenioglossa; family Viviparidae; genus Sinotaia; species Sinotaia quadrata. Next base: position 123,890,087 of record CM054177.1, on the reverse strand, counting down.
TGTTGGCCCATGTCGTATTTCTTCATTATGGCCTATAATGCCTCATGCCACACTTTATCAAAGGCTTTTTTGAAATCTATGAACACATGGTAAATGTTTTGTTGGTGTTGTGAGTATTTTTCACACAGAACCTGAGATTAAATATTTGTTCTGTCCTACTTCTTCCAGCCTTAAACCCAGCCTGTTCTTCAGCGATAATTTTTTCTGCCTGGGGTTTCATTCTATTCAAGATGACCTTAAGCATTACTTTGTTAGCATGGTTGATCAAGCTGATAGTTCTATAATTTTGGCATTGGTGAAGATTACCTTTTAATTACAATCAATGATTGTGTCCATGTTGTGGGCCATTCGCCTGTCTGCCAGATTTTGTTGCATATATTTGCTAGTAAAACTAAAACTGCTTCTCCACCACTCTTGATAAGCTCTGCTGGGATGTTGTCAACTCCAGCTGCTCCCCCATTCTTAAGTGCTTTTACTGCTGCTTCCACCTCTTCTTTGAGAATGGGAAAGTCATAATCATTTGAGGATTCTGGCACTGCAAGCACTTCGGAGTCTCCTTTGGATGGTTGATTGTAGAGTTCTTTGCAATATTCAGTCCATCTTTCTGTTACCTCAGTGATTTCTATGAAGCATTTTCCATCTATGTCTTGAATGGTGTTGACTCTTGGCCTTTGCTGTCTTATTAGATCTTTCACAATTTGGAATGCCAGTTTGTGTTGTTTTTCCTCAAACTGTTTTCAATTTCTGTGCATTTTTGTCCAATCCAGTTTTCTTAGCGTTCTTCAAACTTTTTTTTGATCTGTTTGTTGATTTCTCTGTATTCTTGTACTCTTGTTGTATGTTTGTTTCTTTTTAGGTCTCTCCGGGTGTTGCACATTTTGAGAATTTCTTCTGTAACCCAGGGTTAGTTCTTTGGGCAATGGGGGCCAAGGATGTCCTTGGCAGCTTCTGTCATGACTGTGTTGAAGGCATCTGTAAATATTTCAACATCATCATCCATTGTAAGGAGTGGGGCAAATTTTCCTCCGATCATCCATTGTGAGGAGTGGGGCAAATTTTCCTCCGACTTTGCTTTTGAGGAAGAAACAGTTGAGCTGAGAATTTGTTTTCCATGAAAGAAACAGGCAGTCTGAGTTGTAAATTTGTTCTTTTGGGAGAATGCAGTTTGTTTTCAACATCAGAAGAAACAAGTAATTTGAAACACCAGAAGAAACAGACAATTGGAGAGACTAGGAGAAACAGAAGAGAAGGGAGGAAATTGGATTTATTTCCTAGTGTGTGTTTCTTTGTCGCCATATTGAGTGCCCCACGAAGTTATGATGGTAAAGTAACTGGACAACTCAATGCAGTGAAAGTTCACTGGAACTACTCCTCACTTAGGTGGCAGAAGCTGTATGCCTTTACACTGTGACAGCCAGAGGGCTTTGACCAGACAAATTTCTTGGGTGGACCGATTACACCCAGGCAGGACAGAAACTGACAGGGGGTAATACCACACCATGAGGACACATTACTGATGGTGAAGGTGACATCGACTTGTCACTGATGGCAGAAGCTGAGAACCTGCACGACCCAACCTATGGACAGGCAGAACTTTTGGATCACGATAGTGCTGATCATGTGACACCAGGACGGTGTCGGGGTGAGGGAGGCCATATACGGCCGACCCATGAAAGGAAACCTTGTTTTAATGATGTCTCTAGTTCGGTTGTGTTCTTCTATTTTTCTACACGGATATTCGTATCATCGTTCATGCCACTGTTCCTATTGTCATTCCATCGGATTCAAAATTTTAAAGGGTGTAAAGTAATTATGAGTAATCAAGATACGATATCTTCTAGAAAAGACCTCAATGCATATAACTTAGCTATAGTAGTATGTAAGGCTAATTAAGAATTTGAGATTTAAATTAGTATCCATTTTGCTCAACTGTGGGGGAGCTGAGTAGCTCCTGGACATTTTCTGATATTTTAGAAATAATAGTATGTCTGTTGAAATAATTATAGAGAAACGGCAAATACCGCATTTTTGAGTGTGGTTAAAATTATTGTTTTCTTTTTTCTTAACATATATCGTATATGACGTTACCCCACCCCTAGGCAGTATGTTTGTGATTGAGTGATTTGCAAGGTGGATGAGTCATCGTATGAAAGGAAAACCAAGATAATAAAGCTAAGTGATATTCATCAAAAGACAATATCTCGCCTTGCATTGTTTTGAAAGGATGAAGTGTGACGTCTATTTTGTATTGTCTTTTACCGTCCATCATGTTCCATTCCAAGCACAATATTACGTGCAAACACAACCAATAAGCGTTACCCTTGCAGGCATAATAAAGCATGAGCCAGAAAAAAAATCTTTGATGTATGTATTTGGATTTCTATGATGAACAGCTGAACTGATCATGCCCTGTACTGGTAAACACCGAACTACCACTCTCTCACCTGAAAGTGTGGCGTTAAGGTGGCACTTGGCTAGTACCAAGTTATAGCTTACGAACTCAAGCAGCCATCTCCTTCTTTCATTGGTATGGTCATTGCAGGATGGTCCACAATGATCCTTCCAGTCCTTAAGTGCATCAATCTGACCTCGGAATTCCAGTCTCCTTGTATAATGTATGTCTTTTTTGTTGACCATGGTTATGACAACCTGGGGTTTGATGTAAAACTCTTCTATTTCTGCATCGCCATGATCAGTAGTTGGAGTACAGACTTCAATGATTGTGATATTAAAGGGAATTGCAATTAGGCGAATAGAAATGAGTCTACTAGATATGGGGCGGCTTTCGAGTGCAGATTCTCCCGCCATCTACAAGTCACCTGCTGCCTTGCAGTTTGGCTTTGGTTAGCCAAAGGTTAAGGGAGTAAATCCAGAAAGAAAATCCGGTGAGGAGTCCCCTAAGGTAGTTGGCTGAGGTATTATATCCCCTTCTGGCAACTCCTTGGTCTGGAGGGGGGTGGGCTCCGCCAGACGACATACCTAAGACATGCTGATATGCTGGACAAAATTCCTTCATCCATACCGGATCAGTCGTCACCCGGGTCAATAAGGACCACGCCTAACGTTGCCCATCAGGGTGGAGGCGACAAATGTGTTACTGATGGAACCTCACATAAGATCAGAGCAAGAGATAACATCGCAATTGCTACCTGGAACATAAGAACGCTGGAACAATGGGGACACTCCAGGAACTGAAATACGAACTAAAACACAGCACATGGCACATTGTGGGACTATGTGAAGTTAGATGGAAAACCCTTGGATAACACCAAACTGAAGATGGGCATATACTATATTTCAGTGGAGAACTGGACAAATCCATAAATGGAGTAGGCATACTTGTCAACAAAGCCATAATGGGATCTGTGCCCCATATCTAGTTAAAATAATACGAAATTAAAAACATAACCAAAATAAAACATTCAAATAACCGACTTGAATAAAAGTCACCTTTCCACGAAATCCCCAATACGACCAATGAAAGGGGCAAAGTAAAAATAAAAGAAAGAAAGAAAGAATACTACAAATCTGGAAGATTATTTTGATACAAACGTAGTCTACAAAAGTTGCGGCACCATCTGCTTATCTCCCCTTCCACCCCAGCTAAGTCAGTCTTCCACGGAATCTTATGCTGAACACGCGTGCTTCTTGAGTGATGTAAACACGGCAAGCTGATACCTGTCGTGCGCACTCCTTGGCGTCACGTCCCATCCTGCCTACACAGAGTCGAGCTGCAGGAAACACCCCAACGCTGTAGAGAAAATTATAAAAGTCCTGGATTTCAGCTGTTGATTAGAATGGGTCTATTTACTGCACAAGTACAGGTTATCGACACTGTAGACCTGCCGCGTTACCCTAGCTCCAGGGGAGTAAATTGCGATTTGCTGGCGCTACATGAAAAATAGTATAAGGCGGTAATGTGAAGGCCGGATGTGTTTTTCAATAGGGTGTTTCTTTTCAATTTTAAAAGCCACTTACAAAAAAAAATGAAAATAGGCTGTTAAAGAGTGGGTTTTTAAAAAAATGTACACCCCCCCACCTCCCAAGCAGTTGGTGTAAGTAATCAACAAGAAACAGATTTAGGACAATAACATAATGATTGTTACTGTTAAGATCATGTGTTTTGACTGATCAATCATACTGTTAGCACTAAAACACCAGCAATTGAGAAGTGTGCGGACAACGAATTTTCATGATCGTTGTGTCATTAAGTATCACCCCATAATACATGCTTACCTTTAGCGAAGTTCTTTACCTCTAACTTTAAAATGGTGTACAAATAATCCATATTTTGGATGGGTCATAGAGACGATTCGTGGGTCATTTTATGAGAACCCGAGTAGATTCGCGAACATATCTGTATATCGCAAATTTTTACAATCATGACCGAAGCAACCACTGACTATTTTGTTTCAATTTCAGTAGATATCTGTCTGCAAACTCGCACACACAAATACACCAACACTCGCGGTTTATTTGACACAATTCCATCTCCAAGCGGTAAGAATTTAATACATTGAGTGCAGTAATATAACTAGAATCGCAAGTGAGAGAAGAATGAGTGAACAAAAGGTACTGATCCCGTTTTGAGCTTTACGTTAAGATGTACAGGACTGATGAAGTAGGTTGAAAGGATTTGCGTTAATGTTCCCATGTTTAGCATAATGCTATGATGTATAAAGGTACAACTGACGGAAGTAGGTTGTAAGGATATGAGTTAGTGGCCCTGTTTTAAGCATAGTGTTGCGCTGTATCCAGGCAGGATTGAAGAAAGTAGTGTTGCGCTATATCTAGGCAAGATTGAAGAAAGGTTGTAAGGATGTGAATTAATGACCCCGTTTTAAGCATAGTGCTGTACCTAGGCAGGATTGAAGAAAGTTGTAAGGATAAACGTACAGTTATGCATGACGGAGACGATATGCATGTCTCGCCAATATCTATCAGTATACAGAAATAAGGAAGTAAAACTAAGTCTTAGATTGGATTGCTAATAATAGATATGATGTAAAATCATGAAAGGGACCAATGGAAATGCTTTAGGATTGTTATAATGGGTTTGAAAAACTGCAAAATCATCACAACTTTGCTGTAATGGGGTTCACAGATATTTTGGTGCGATCAGCTGATTAGTATAGCAGTTTGGAAGAGAAGCCCATATTTGGCACTGTATATCTGGCCAGTCTGATTGCATAGTTTCTTATAGCATTGTATAGCTAAAGCCTATGTCAGAATGTTTATTTAATTACTTGTTTAATCTGCATATAAAGATTTCAACTGACTGGCATTCTACTGTAGGTACTTTAGCATTATGTGTATTATCTTCACTAATGATATGAAAAGGAATAATGAATGGCTGTGGCGTGTCGCCCATCTTCTCACAATTTTATTAAGTTATTAAAAGTGAAGATATCTTAATTAATAATACTTTAAATTTAATAATAATTTATACAGTAATTGTAGTTTTCACTTTGCTACTTTAAATCTTTCTAAAATAGTGGTTCCAACTTGAAGTCTTTTAAACTCTGACGTTTTAATTAGAGTTAGCTTCGAGCTCCCCAACTCGCCACTTATGTAATCCCAGGTTGAGCTCAGGCTGATGCGAGTGTAGTACATAAAATAACAGTATTTGAACGAGTGCCATGTCCCTGGGCCGATGTACACTGATACTGGATATGGATGCGAAAAATGTCAACAAGGTTAAAATCTGGGCAAACAGATATAAGTAAACGTAAATAAGCAAGCTAGAGAGACCCCAAATTACATTCCTTTTTGACCCACACTAAGCATCTCCTATAGCGAGTTATCCCCTATAATATCTTCCCCAGACTGAAATTACAAGTTTGAATACTTGTGGGATATTGTGGATTTTATAATTCAGTGTTTATTGTCACCAAAGGTCAATATCGTGGTTTCTCTAGCCTATTATCAAAACTAATCTTTTTCTTCATCGTACAGATTAATTATACATTTATCATTTGTATTCATAAATATAAATTGATTTTGAGCGAGAGTGAGTGAGAGTGCGTTGTCTGGCCTTTTCTCATCTCTACATACATTTGTCTGAATGAGCGAGTATGACGATGCACAATTATAAGCAATGTGTATAAGGAGAAATATTATTAGTTTTATCTCCAGTCTGGCATTTTGTATGTGCTGACCAGCTAAGGAAAAAGGCTGCTAATTTCACGGCTACATTTACCCACCACTTAATCTTGTGCTTGGGGACATCTCAGCCAAGAAAGGACTTATGACCTCCCTATCCAATCGCCTATTTACTCAAAGCTGGTCGACGCTAAAGTGTCAAACCACGTCTCATTCACAGGAACCAGATTGTGCCGTTACATATTTTATAGGACCTCATTCACCAAGGGTGTCTGGGGGCTAGAGTTTAATGAATACTATCTATGTTTAGCATAGAGCTAGCTGTATGTGACGCTGTCATTTGTTGTATGTCCTTTGTATCTTTTCTTGGATATGCATGCTTTAAAATAATTACAGCGAGTCTGTGAATGAGAAAAATGTACAGTAGCTAAATATAAGGAATCAAATTTGCTATTTTCAGTGATTAGTTCCATGTTTCTATTTCCTAGTTCTGATTTCTGAGTTTTGATTTCTGACTGCACAAGAAATGTACTGTGTTGATACTGAGAATTTTTACTGATGTGAATTAATGCAACTAAGTGCCTGATCAACGTATCTAGATTTCAATCAATCTAACTGCAGTATTATGTCTCCTACTGGGTTGGTTTGGTTCTTTAGATCCAAATCATAGACGTACATCGGACTTTGGCAAATTAAACATCGGGAAAACCCCAATGTGAAACTGCCATTAGACACCAGAAGTTACTAATTAATAATACTGTCAAGACACTTACTATATCAAATCTGACTTAAAGAAGGCACTACAACCACTGTTACTACAGTGTGCATTGGTACTGAAATCAAATGGACTAGTGTGACACATTACAATCTCTAGTTTTTAATAATTTTATTGAACTTAATGCATATATATTTGAGCTTTGGACAGAAGAACAGCTGGAGGGGAGTGAGTTAAAATTTGAATGAAAGCTGATGTGCATCATAGTGAACATAGAAGTGTATTATTCGAACGGATAAATAGTTATGTAAAGAGGTATCGACGGAGAACTTAATCTTTATGTGCTATGGGTATATGACTGAGTGGGAAAATGACGCTGATAGGACTTGTTATTACCACCACAAAAACAAACAAAAATCCGTACAAAAAGAATCAGTATCTTAGATTACATTATTGGAATTTTAATTCTATCAATTTATTAATTAATCGTAATAACTTCTAGTCTACACATAATAAACTATACACATCCATGTGTGTGTGTGTGTGTGTGTGTGTGTAAGAATTGATTCTTCTAACAGTATGGTTATGACAACACAAAATAATTTATTTTGTGACAGTAGATCGATTAATTATTATTACATCTGCTAATAAAGAATGTTATATCATAAATATAATTATATGCAACTGCGATGCTAATACAGAATGCACTTAAATAACAAACTAAAAGCGGGAAAAGCTGTGCAGTGTATAACAAGCGTATGACAGGCATGTTAAAGTGCTATTGTTCTCTCATAATCTGACAGCAGATACTATAAAGAAGTATTAGTGTATATTACAATATCAATAGAAAACGCCGGTGTGAATAGCAAGAAGGAGTTGAGTAGTGTTCACTGTTTTCTTGATGATAAACTCTGGATATTCTTTTATTAGCAGAAACATCTCCAGCTAAAGTTGTTACTAAAAAAAAAATAAAATAAAAGAATCCCGCATCCCCTCACCCAACAGCGGAGAAAACAAAATACCCCACTCTCACAAAGACATTTATAAGCATACATTAACACTAAAACGGCCACAAATAACACAAAACTTGCATCTTGAATTATCAGATAGATTGCTGGTGGCTGGCTGACTTAGCTGGCATTAATCACTCATAGACAGACAGTCAGACACACTACGTATCCTACAGGCATCCTTAAACATTTTCTTCTCCCATGCAAGTAGTACTGAAATTGCACTGAAAGTAATTCCTGACAGCGTGGAAAGATGAAACATGAATGAGTAGACCCTCAGAGTCAAGAATTGGCCCAGATACACGAAGGCACACTGATCTTTATTTGTTTTTTAAAAAATAATCTGCATACCTATCGCTCAACCATTTAGTTAAATGATCCCACCACACCAAGTGTGTGCGTGTGTGTTTGTGAGCGTGTGCACATTTATAAGTCTGCATACCGTGCATGTAGCCTTCAAAGACAAGACAGAAAGCAGAGTGAATGAGTAGTCGTCCATACGTTTGGTGTATCACGTGACCAGATGCCCTTTTTTCCAGAATGGCCCACCGTCTCCGTGATACAGAGCAAGTTCTCGCGTGTTTATTTTCAAAGGGCAGCTACCTCGCCGCATTATTTACCGACACTGAGAATATTAACTGAATGCCCGGGCTGCTTTCTGCGCACTCAGCAGAGTGGCGTACCATTATTTCGCACTGTAACAAGACGCGCGCGTACGTTTCAATCAAGTTAAATGATTTCACCTTGCCGCCATATAAATCGCAAGTGTCACAGGCACTTCGGTCCCCGATCAAAGTGTGAGACTCATAATTCTGCAGGGGCACTCACCCGGGGCTAGGCACCCGACAGCGAATGACGAGACCTTTTAACAAATTAAGCAGCCAGTGTTCTGTCGCACTGATTCGGAAGATAGTGCCTTTATATTTGATTACATAACAGTTACATGTTATGCATTTAATGTTAGCGAGTGTTCTGTTGCTCTGATTCTGGAGATAGTTATTTCCCCTTCAATTTTAGTTATTACAGTTTAATATTAGCTGTACAATATTAGCATATTAGCGAGAGTTTAATCGAATAATTTACGGATTAAGAATTAAATATTCGCTGCATTATATTAGTTGAATGAAGACATATTATAAAGTTAAAAACAGGATACTTTGATAACATTGGTATTTCCTACATATCATCATTATTTTTTGTACATTTGTCTACAGTGACTTTTTGTTTCTGCACTTCTCTACAGTGATAGTGTCTATAGTGAATTATTTCTACACTTGTCTACGGTTATTATTTGTTTCCACACTTGTCTACAATGATTTATTTCTATACTTGTCTACAGTGATTGTGTCTACAGTGATTTATTTCTACACTTGTCTACAGTGATTTGTATCTACAGTTGTCTACAATGATTTATTTCTATACTTGTCTACAGTGATTGTGTCTACAGTGATTTATTTCTACACTTGTCTACAGTGATTGTGTCTACAGTGATTTGCTTCTACACTTGTATACAGTGATTTGCTTCTACACTTGTGTACAGTGATTTGTTTCTACACTTGTATACAGTGATTTGTTTCTACACTTGTACTTGTATACAGTGATTATTTGTTGCTACACTTGTCTACAGTAATTTATTTATACACTTGTCCATAGTAATTATTTGTTTCTACATTGTTTACAGTGATTTGTTTGTATACTTGTCTACAGTGATTGTTTCGTTTTTCTTCTGCATTCACCACCTAGCACTTTCAGAACACCCATCCGCGAAATCTGTAGAAATTAGAAGAAGAAGAAACACAAACTGCATCATCAACAGGATTACCAAGCGAAGTTACAATAGAGCTTTATTTTTGTAAATTAATCTTGAAGTCGTAAACTTTATCAGCAATGTATATCAGCAGCACTTCCTCAGTAATAATATCGGGAATGGTACTTGTAAACAATAGCAACACTTCACTACGTGAGTAACACAAGTTCGGGATTCAAACTTGATATTTATTTTTGTAAATTAATCTTAATGTCGAATACTTAATCGGCAAAACAGTAATATTGTCCATTAACAATAGGGGATCAGACTCTTGAACTTCATCAGTACAGAGTTGCGCTTCATAATCCACTCAATAGTGTCAGGGAATGCTCTCACGTGAAATCATGATGTTAAGATAATCTTAGCGTCGTACATTTCACCAGCAGATTAAACCAGCAGTAGTTCACTTTTCCATTTAACAATGTCTGTGTTTTGTCAATCATTTTCATCAGAACAAACCAGCAGTAGTTCACTGTGCCATTTAACAATGTCAGGGTTTTGTCAATCATTTTCATCAGAACAAACCATTAGTAGTTCACTGTGCCAGTTAACAATGTCAAGGTTTTGTCAATCATTTTCATCAGAACAAACCAGTAGTAGTTCACTGTGCCATTTAACAATGTCAGGGTTTTGTCAATCATTTTCATCAGAACAAACCAGTAGTACACTGTGCCAGTTAACAATGTCAGGGTTTTGTCAATCATTTTCATCAGAACAAAACCAGTAATAATTCACTGTGCCAGTTAACAATGTCAGAGTTGTGTCAATCATTCTCATTAGAATGGGACATTGCGTACATGCGTGCATGGTTCTGTAGGACTAAGAGTACCAGCCCACGAAAACGTTCCGGCACTCGCAGTGGAAGACACGTTCCGGATACGCGGGATACTCCTGCATTGCTATGCCGCAAGAAGGTGCTCAGTGAATGGTCGGGGCGGAACGCTAAGTGGCTCCTCGTTTCAGACTTCAATCCGCTGCATTCACGCCATTTTATATTGCGTTGTTTGAGTGGTGGGGGTTGAGGTGTGTACAATTTCAGTTAGATAATTTAAACCCAGTAGAACAGATCGAGTTGTACTCAAGGAGCAGTTCTCACTACGCAAGCTTCACGCTCATCCTCTTTATCTATCACGCGCACAGGTGTTTCAATGGAATAATTGAAGAGCAGAGTTTTCACATTCAATTGACACAGAATCAAATCAAATCAAAATGCTGCACACTAAATGCATATATATAATAATGCATAGTATTGACCACCTAATACAAGTCCTCAAATATTAAACATCCACTGCAACTATACAGAGGACTTGTATTAGGTGGTCAATACTATGCATTATACACAGCGAAGAAAAAATCATTGTCGTGTATTACTTTCAAAAGTCTGTTGTAAACTGGTAGGGATGGGTGATTATCTCAATTATACTGGATACAACGAATAACTCAAACTGTAAATACTTTCGCAGAAAGCGATGTATAAAGTGTAGACTTATACCAGGAAAATAAATGTTAAGGAATGGTCAAGCAGTATCAGAAATAATATTAAAGAGTAGCCAAGCAGCATCAAAAATAATCTAAAGGTTCATTCAAGAGCGCCAGAAGTAATATTAAGAATCATTCCAACCATGTGAGAAGTTAAGAATCATTTAAGCAAACAGTATGATAAGTAATATTAAGAATAATTCCAACAGTGTGAGAAGTTAAGAATCATTCAAAGAATATGATAAGTAATATTAAGAATGATTTGAGCAGTAAAAGAAGTAATATTAAGAATCGTTAAAACAGTATCAGAAGTAATATTAAAAATCGTTCAAACAGAATTAGAACTGTCCTTAAGGATCGCTGAAGCAATATCAAAAGTGATCGGAAGCAATCTTAGGCCTATTTAAAGTAATCCTAAGGATTGCTCAGACAGTATCAAATGTGATCACTTTTGGTCAAAAGATTGGTCAAGTAATTTTAGAAGGATTATTCAAGTAGTATTAGAAGAAACTATACAAGCATTGATGTAAACATTAAAATGACAATCTTGTTTGTTATTTTAATGGGCACAACAGCTACATTGGAAAACTCAAATCAGCGAAGGCCAGTCCTCTCCAAGGAATGTGCTATCAGTTAGTGGTGCTCCCGAGATTAGCCATATGGCAAAAGAAAGTATTGATTCAGAGTAAATAAATAAAGACCTTACTTTTACAACCCATTTTATTTTATTCGCCGCATGCACCCACACAAGTTTCAAATGAGTATTTTGTATATTACTCTGTTGTTTTCATTATATATTTTTTGTTAATGTTAACTCTCTGTAACACAACTCATTTAACTGCATGCTATTTTTATTTATGTATTTATCTTCAATGCATTTAATGGCTGTGAGGTGAAGCCGCGCATGAAGGCCATGGGTTGAGCCCAGCCTTAATCACTGTGCTTTTATTCGATCGATCTTCTTCCATTCCCTAGATCAAGAACGCTGAAGCGTAGCAACCGTGACTGCAAGTACTTACAGCGCTCTGTAGAATGTACGCATCATCATCATCATCATCATCATCATCATCATCATCATCATCATCATCATCATCATCATCATCTATCGCCGTCATTCCTATTTAAAAACAATGATTCTATCAATCATGGTGATGTCATAAACAAGCCATAGCAAGGAATAATAAGAAGCCCCTGTGGGAAATGATGCTTGGGGCTTTGGATAGCAGAACATTTGGACAGACAAGTGAACATAATTTGAGAGTATGGAGGGGGAGCAGCTTAAATGCTGGTAATATCGATTATTGAGACGGGGTCTGGGTAATAGGTGGTGGGAATTATATTTATAGTAGAGTAGTAAAATTGCTTAATGTGAGAAGTCGTTTTACTTCTGTTGCCAGACGGATCACATAAGGAAACATAATCAGGTGGTTACGTCTAACTTGGACTCTGCCTACTGGCAAATGCGCATTTCCTTTACATGTGATAACTTATTCATTTTGAGGGCTCAAAACATGGCACGTATACTCATCTTTGTTTCAAAGCCTGCGTTCTAAGCCTGTGTATTTATCTCTTTTCAAAGACGATGCTAAATCGTATCTGCTTACGGTGGGAGTTTACTCTGTGACTGTGGATATACTGTTTGTAAGATTCGGGTTTCATGTCCGTGTCGAACTTTTGCTGATTTTGTAGACAGACCCGCAAAGGCCGAGAGAGATAACACGTTCTCGAAGAGAATTATCATTAAAGAACCTTGGGTGGGGACAGTGAAGATAGACTTTAGGTATTTTTGCTGGGTTGAAATTTTGCCCCAGTAAAATAGCTAGATTTTCTTCTGCCAAGAGATCTTTGGAGCGCGTGACTTTTAACATATAGGGCCAGATTTATTGTTCCTTCCAACGAACAAGACACAAAGCACACTACATTGAGCAAAGAAGCGGTTAAGGATTAATTGGAAGTTTTTATCCTAAGTAGTGATCAAACTCATACGGTTAAATAGTAAGAGTGTACACGGTGACAGTATCTTCCCACAGTGGAAGTCTATAATGTGACAGAAATGGAAGTCTACAATGTGACAGAAATGGAAGTCTACAATGTGACAGAAATGGAAGTAAGTCTACAATGTGACAGAAATGGAAGTAAGTCTACAATGTGACAGAAATGGAAGTAAGTCTACAATGTGACAGAAATGGAAGTAAGTCTACAATGAGACAGAAATGGAAGTAAGTCTACAATGTGACAGAAATGGAAGTAAGTCTACAATGTGACAGAAATGGAAGTAAGTCTACAATGAGACAGAAATGGAAGTAAGTCTACAATGTGACAGAAATGGAAGTAAGTCTACAATGTGACAGAAATGGAAGTCTACAATGTGACAGAAATGGAAGTCTACAATGTGACAGAAATGGAAGTAAGTCTACAATGTGACAGAAATGGAAGTAAATCTATAATGTGACAGAAATGGAAGTAAGTCTACAATGTGACAGAAATGGAAGTCTACAATGTGACAGAAATGGAAGTTTGCAGTTATGAGAGTACTGCCTAAGAATAAGGGAAGTTTGCACTGTGATGCGGGAGTCTTAAAATGACAGGAGTGCAAGTTTGGAGTTATGAAAGTACTACATAAGAGAAGTTTGCTTTGTGACACAGTGGGGTCCACACAATGGCAGGTGAGGGTTTGCAGTTAAGAGAGTACTACCTAAGGATAAGGGAAATTTGCACTGGGACGCAGTATGCAAAGTGTCTGCCCACAGTGGAAAATTGCTATGTGACACCATCCACGGTGGAAGACTTCACTCTGACAGTATGCAAATGGAAATCTGCATTGTGACAGTATTCGCAGTATAAGTTTGTACTGTACAGTACTACTTAATATCTGCCCAGAGTGAAGTTGCGCTACGGCAGTGCCCTCAGTATCTACAGTGAAAATCTGCACTTTTATCTGTGGGTTGATACTGTAGATACTGTCAGATAAGTCTGCACTTGACAGTTTCTACAGTATCAACCCACAGATAAGTCTGCACTTGACAGTATCTACAATATCAACCCACATAACTGTTAGTATCCTTCATGGAAGTTTGCAGAGTGACATTATCCAATCTAATTCACAAGAATCAACTTACAGCAACATGTGTACTGGTAATTTCAATGACAATGTGGATACACACCAACATGGTTCGGTAGAATAGAGTAGTCATTGTAGTCTGAAGTGGGCTACAAAAATAACAACAAAAAAAAGCATGCTCCTTTCTGCAAAAGTCACATTAAGGCAGCACTAAATTTCAGGCATATTTCATCTCTAAACTCCTTTATCCCTTACACATATTTTCAACTTACAAATCCTGCAACAATATTCATTAGCCCAATACACATACAGCATAATCAATTTAGTGAACAGAGAAATAATGGTTCAATTCCATAAGCATTCTGCAATACAATTTGTAGATCAATAGTAAACATGTACGAAATATTTCTAAATTCTTTCTTTCTTTATCAGTCAGTTAACTTACCATAAGCTAACAATCAACTTTATGACCGGACTCGAGTTATGTTACACTAAAAGTGATTAGAATACAGCCTTTCTTCAACAAAGTCACTTTCACTGTATCCCCATAGGATGAAGTTGTTATGAACAAGTATGAGACTATTAGTCAGGAAAACTACTCATCCACCTGGAACTGGTTTGGATTGCATCAGCAAGTTCTAGCATATTCTCCACCTGAGTTGTTTAGTCCAACCTTGCTACTTACAAAGAAGAGAAAAGTATTATTAATACACGTGCTTTCATAGTAATAAATAAGTACGATTTTTGGCACTGCACTTCTTTAGCCAGTTTTTAGCAGTTGAACGAGTAAAATGATATTCCCGTTTGTAAGCAATCCTCAAGATGTCCATCTTTAAGTCAAGATCTATATTTTGACTTTATTATGCTCATCTTTAAAAACAGTTCACACAGATAAATGGAATCGAATTAAGATTTATTGCGTGCGCTATAGATTTCCAAAAGTATCATCTGTTGTGGTTGATATGAGAACAATATCAATTTGAAGGTCCAAAATTTTGAGTTCCACTTCCCTTCTTACTTGAATGAGACTTTCAGTCGATGTAGCCATTTTGTTACTTCTAGCTGGCAAATAAAAGGATTCCCAAGTAAGGCAATCACAGACTAAATGATGATGAACTGTTTGTTACCTCTAGCTGGCAAGTAATATGATTCCCAAGGGAGGCAATCACAGACTCAATATTATGAATGTTGACATATCTTTTCAAACTGCAAATGGGGCCTTTGAATATAGTGAAGAGTTAAAATGACTCTCATATACTATTTTTTTTTAATGTATATAAATAGACTTCGTCTTCATACGTGACTTCCATAAGATCAGTTCTGCTTGAATGATTTTACAGATCCTAAAAAGAGTGACGTGAGATTGAAAGGAACACCTATATCTGTACTACTTTTCACACCTCGTCGCGGGCGTATGTATATGCCTCGTCGGGGGCACCTTGTTGGAGAGCCACTGCCTAAATTTAGCCAACATATTCATAAAACTATATAAAAAATTCGGACCGCTAGTTTAGCTGTGTTGAAAATAATGTTGGATAATGCAAGAAAACATATATATATAGAGAAACGAATCTTGTTTAACCAATCAAGGTATTTAACAGAAGCTTTGCTGTTGTACTCATAATGTATACGTGAACTGATCTAGAATCATGTATTTCTTTTATCTGAGCCCTACATGCTAAGTGATCTCGTACTGTCGAATGTACTAAAATCTACAAGTTAAATATGAGATCGAAATAAGATTTAATGTATCCAACCATATACGTGAGCTAAGCAGACACCATCTCCAAGCACCCACACCAACAAGGCATACATTTTAGTATATGCATCCAAACACATAAACCAGATCAGTTAGAAATCAAGTTTTCAAAGGACGTACAAGTTACTTCAGTTAGAAATTATGTTACACGCATCTAGCTTCTACGCAAACTCAGAAAACACGTATGCATTCCAACTTTAATTCGGCAGAGCTAGAAATCATATTTAATGGAAACAAACCCACCAATTAGCTGATATAAAAATTAATAATGCATCAAAACCTATATATCAGGCGAGTAGCGGAATGTGATTGACGCATTTTGCAAAGTCACAAAAGAGAGAAAACATCAACAGGCTGGAGTAACCGACAGACGATTACACTCAGGTGTAAGACGTGTACCCCCTTCCTTTCGCAGAGCAATAAAGCAGTGCAAGAGATTCTTAAATCTTCCACGCTGATAAAGTCTGGCACAATTGGGAAGCTAATACCACGATCAAGACTTCGAACGTACATTATCGCGCAGCTGATCGCAGGTAATAAATAAAGGAAATGTACTTGCTACACTGCCACAGACCCAACAACAAGCCGCATGGCTGGTTCTCCTGTATGTCAACACTACCATCGAAAACAAAACGAAAACGCAGTGTAAGGTAAGAGTTAACCAGTACAAAAGAACACAACTACAGGCCATGCGATATAAGGGTAACGTGAAAGTCAAGGACATTATATGGATCTGGTACAAATAGCATAGTGTACCTCGTTGTAAATAAGGCTCTGCTGACTCTATAATGACTGTGTGAATGTCGCAATCACTGCCTTCTCGGCAATTTCTTTAGAATACTTTCATTACAATATAATCTTTTGCTACCAATAGTTTCAAAATAATACATGTATCTGATCCAAATTAGAGAGTCTACAGTGCCGCCACACACCGTTGCACAGCAAATCAATTAAAGGTGTGCCAATCATTGCAGCGATCCTTGTGTCAATATACGGATTTAAATCACACAAAGGGATCGCTATAGCGAGTTATATAATGTAAATATTAAAATATTTATCAAATTATAATCTTTAACAGATGATTTGTTAAACTGTCAGTATCAAATCACAGAATACCGATTCTGGTCCGAAAATGCCGACTGTTATCATTATACAATTAAAAATTATAGGCAACTAATTTGAATGTTTAGAAATTTAATTCAATTATTATTATTTGCGTGAAATTATGAATCGTGACGATGATGATGCATGTAGGTGCGTTGAGTTCTGGTGCAGGGTAAATTGAAAGGGTGTGAACTATACATTTGTAACTTTGCTAATGACAAATAAGCAAACCACAGAAGAGAGAACAAACTATAAACAAAACATTTTTCCACAATGTAAATCGGTGTACAAATGCTATTAATTTTTTTTTTAAAAATCAAAACAGCCCTCGCTGAATGAACACCGCGTCTTTTTCGAAGCAAGCACCAATTAATATTTACACCTTTGCAAGCATGCTTCACGTTAAACTCACCCAACCATTTCTCTATCACTCTCTGTGACAAGACATAGAGATTCACTTTCCTTCCTTTTCTTTCTTTCTCTCTAAAACGTGTACTGAGTAACCTACACGACACCATAAATAGGAAATAGGAAACAAAACTAGTATACAACATGTTAGTCAACATTGAAATCTCCACTCATTTTCTTTCTGAAATTCTTGAAGACATCCATCCATCCATCTGCTTTGAAAGGAATGAAGATAGTGACAAACTAAACTTCTTAGCAACAGAATGCCGGAGACAGAATAAGAAATATTGCCAGGAAACACGCGGGTCACTAGTACTGATACGTTTAAAAGGAGTCTTCAAGAGCTTCATACATCGACTATAAACGTTGGGCGAAACTCAAAGTTCACATAGCATAATCAGTCATTACATAAACAAATATATCAAACAAAAAATCCGAAAAGGCTTTGCATACTGTAAATTGTTGAAGACATTTTGAGGAAATTGATATACTTATTTTTAATACACAGGATTTAATCATTTTCTTACAATTTCCAATTAAACAAACAAAACCAATACAAATTTATATGACATTCTCCCAAAGTACGTTCGAGTAGAGTCGCTAAGTCTGCACATTCAGTAAATACGAGAAAAAATAATTGACTAGTAAAAGAAATTGAATATATATATATACACACAACCACCCCGAACCTTGCCAGTACAAACTACAACACAACCACACCACACATTCACACACGCCCTCTCTGCCTCTCTCATATCACACACACACACACACACACACACACACACACACACACACACACACACTCACGCACGCATTATAAGTATAAAGTAATTCAAGTACATATGTGACAAGTTACATTTATTTGTTGTACATAGTCTCTTTTCCCCATAAACATCTACTGAGCACGCACACAAAAACACATACACATACGAACACTCATTCATGTATACTCACAAGTACTTTTTTTTTTTTTAAATGTAAGGATTTACTGACAAGTTACTGACATGAAGTTTCGCCTCCATAAACATGTACTGAATGCTTTATGCGCGCACATGCAAAACACAGAGTGCAGTATTGCTTGGTCATAGCTGAAATTCCAGACTGGAATAAAAAAGGATATTATTTATATATATTAACTTTTTTTATTAAAAAAAAAAAATGCACACTTTCTAGATATTTACATTTTATACACAACCTATATGCTTTTTGCAAGGCAAGCTGTATTCTTGTAGGATTCAAATCAAGTGTCGGATGAAGCTTCCATAAGCTCAGATATATGCTTCAGCATTAATAACTGAGTTATAAGAATATTAATTGTGATAAACAATCCATTGTAGTGCCTACAAAATTCGTGACACGTAGCAAGCGCGAAGAATCAGGCCGATGTTGGGTGTTTGCTGATGTAAGATGCGCCCTCTATAGGTATGTAAAGAGAACAGAGATAGTTTTCTTATCACTACCCTGCAAAGCGTGAACTGCAATAATCGAGACTAAATGAGAACTCACGAGCCTGACACTTGGCCCTGGTAGTCTCTTTTTCTTACAATTTTCCCTCCTCTCTCTTTTTACTTCCACATCTTTTTCTCTCTCCTTTCCCCTCTCTTTCTCTCAAAACACATATACACACACACCCACGCACGCGCTAATGCGTAAGTTAGTTCATTGACTGCTTTAACAGTATTTGAAAAAGTAACACAGCTTTACAGCTGACAACTGTCAGTAAATAAGGTCTAACGTTAGTCTAACGATCTCATAAACACGGGAAAACATGGAAATACAATATGTTTTAGTAGCTTAATATACTGCAACAGGCTCCCATTAGCGAAGTAATTCCATCACCTGTGATGTTAAGTACATGGAAAAAAGATCGCCTTTGGATCGGCTAACGGGCTCATAAATGGGACGTTAGTTTACAAGCAAAATGTAAAAAGAAAGTAAAAAATAAGAAATCTGCAAAAGGAAAAAAATAATCCAACTTCCAAAACTAAAGTAAACAGAAAATGGCACAACGTGCAACACCAGCAGAGAATGATGTAAGGGCATATTGTGACGGAGCAATTGCCATTCATGTTTATTTAATTATTTCAGAATTATAATTATTTTGATCATCTTATTTTTAGACACGTGACAATTAAAATTAGCTATTAAAACGAACGTTTAGAATGCATTTAGTCGTAGTTGCACGCTAGTTGTAGTGCCTCAAGGCCATTAGTCTAGACACTGACTAGTTCCCACGACGCGACGTGCGACGGTAGAGATCAGAGGAAAGGACACAACAACGATCCGACCCTCTAGGAGTCTAGGTAGACCAGCGGTGCTAGGAGATCGGTCCTACCCTTCTAGGTGGACCAGTTTAAATAACGGTGTTAGGAGATCGCACCAGAATCAAGACGTGCGAGAACGGTATCTATAGAAACCAGTAAGGTGCCGGGTAAGAAGGGCGATAGGCAAGGGCGCTTGCAGGCATCCACCTGGATACAGGTAAGATCAGTAAGAAACCGACGAGAAGTGTCAGGGGAAAGGAGGACTGGTAGGTTCGAACCGCCTGCAGGTATGTACTAAGTGTGCAAGGTGGTGTGAAGAGTGTTGGAGACAATCAAGCGTGTCATTCAAAGTAGAGCACTTAAAGAAAAGTTATCCGCCCTAAAGTGTCGCATTGTTCTTCGTAAATTAACACTATAATAGTTTAGGTACTGGGTAAAAATTCTTGCTCGCCACAACGAGAAAACTTTTGGTCCGTGGATAAAGCGCCGCGATAGCCTGGTGACTTCACTGGCTGATAGACTGAGGTAAGAAGAGAGAGAAGATAGAATTTACGCAAGAGATTTATGCATCGTCATATTTCGTGTTGCAGCGCACTACGCTTTTAAACCAACGTTTTAAAACAACTTAACCATCGGGTTTAACCAGCGATTGGAACCGTCGATACAGATCTATGACCCAAGTCGATCTTTATGCTGAGACAGAGACTTTAGACAACGGGTGTTCTAAGAGTCTGCATCCTTGGGATGCTTGGAACTGCGTACTGCAGAGATTGCCAGTGTCGAACTGGGGTGTTGTGTAGGAGGTAACGTGCACTCCTCACCAGATCATCTGATAAGACTTTGTTGATGTGTGTGTGTAGATCAGAGGTGCCAGCTTGAACGAGGAACGAAGGACAAGTGCTAACATCGTGCCAGTGACGTCACGCCTCGCGAAAAGAAATCAAGTCAAATCGTGTATATACTTTTCCTCTTTGTAAAACTCTCATTTCTAGGAAGAAAAACAGTTAGCTATAAGACTGAACTTACTCTATAGGAATCGTGACTTTCACTGAACAATCTGTCGATAATATTTGTCAATTGTTCGTTGCAACTAACTGTATATTTTCGTTTATTTCATTACTGATATTTTAATAAATATTGTTATTTTTTTTATAACCAGCTTCTGGCGCGTGATTAATTAATTAGTTTGGGATAGAGGACGGGTGGGGACTTAGGTAATTAAAGACGGATCAAAACCTATCCTTTAAGCAAGAAGTTCCCGTTAGTATATTTGTGAGACAGAAGGATGATTATTTATGGTGTGTGTATTTAAATAAAAGTCTGAAAGTGCCAGGAAGATTCGCAAGGTGGAAATTAGAGAAGAGTCGTCAAATTAGGGCTAGCATATTCATGTGACCCGCCCACCTGTATTAATATGATTTTTGATTGTTAGAGATAAATATGGATAACAATTAATAGCTAGAGGTAGTGGCTGGCAGCTGGTCTTGAAAACTGAAGTTCACAGACTGACCTTGATACGTCAACAAGTATGCTTGTAGAGTGAGAAAGAACTGGTCAAGTTGAAATTAAAGGGTTCAATGGGCAATGGCTTTCAATGACAAAGGTAGGCTTACATATCTTCGTATAAATATTTCCAGATAAGCGCAGTGCGGTATTTATTTTTTTAAAGAAAAAACAAAACAATAATTATTTATTTGAAACTGTTGGTCACAGAGGAATATGACTAATACTTCAAATGTTGAATGCGTTGCCCAATCTCAAGAGCAAGTGAAAAGTGTCGACACATAATCCACTTAAAACTTCTTACATTTTAGAGGGTCGGTCCTCTCCAGTTAAGTGAAAATCGAGTATTCAGTTCGAGTTTTGAGGGCATGACACTAGTACAGAAGGGTTGATCCGTCAAAGAATCTGTGGTGAAGATGGTTGACACATTTGTTTTTAATTTTACTGCTGCGTATTAACCTATTTCCGAGGTTAGAATATTATTAATATTGTTTCTAGTATTATTAACCTCACCGCTATTACTCGACCCAGCATATCACATCCGCACTGTATCGTGACGGGAAAATGAGGACATTACAGACCACGACTGACAATAACGTGAATTACCAAAATGAGGGCAACATTAACCCCAGCATTTGGGGATTCGTTTTCTCAGCTGACACAGGAAGGGAGAATAGCGAATTGCTTACATAAAAAAAATAGTTCAAATAACATTCTGGCAAAAAAAAAACAAAAAACAAGCCAGCCACTAAAGTCAAGCGTTACTCTTATGCAGAAGAGAAGAAAGCTCCAAAAGTGGTGAGATGTTCATGAAAGAAAAACCATACACCGCAATCACACTTGTATATGTATCAGTCTGATAAAGATTCACTCTACATGAAATGATATTCTTAGCACCTCTTTCAAACGTCCATAAAATGTTAGTTTTCCCTGATGAAAGCTTGCACGGCCATAGAACACACAACTAACCCTGGCGGCTTAAAATTTTATACAACGATATTCTATAAAATCTTTCATTATGAAAAGTGTATGCTTTTTTAATAAACACATGTCAAGACTAAAATGTAATACAGTAAGCTAACTACACTGCCACTACCCCAATTTTATTACTCATGCTGAAGAATCACTTAGGTATATTCAAGTGTATCTCGACGAAACGTTTTATAATATTTCGAATGTGACACATAAGTATATAACGCTAAAAAGACAAGAATGTTATTACTAATTTCACAAATATACCTCTGCAAATATGCCTTCTTTTTTCTTTGTGTAAATTAAATGTTCAAAGCGAGTTTACTAGAAGTCATACACATCATGACTGGTTCTACGATTAAACAACTGTAAGTTAGACTATAAGACAAAATAAATATAGATGAGGATTATTTCTATAAATTATAGTATTTAATTAACGCATTTTTTTTAAAAAGTTGCATTGTGGAAATTAAGACTTTGCACAGGGTGATAAACTATGAGAGTCCAAGATTATTAGGTGTAGGTATAAGTGCTGCGAGACTGAGAACAAGAGCACGCTGTATTTGTATATCCGTAACTCATGCAATAGAAACATTGCTTAGGACCAGGAATTTTGCGGCCTTTAATACGTTTCTATCGAGTAGATAAAACAGTACAAATTCTAGTCAGTTTAGTCATAAAAAGTTTGTGTATAAATAGAGTAGGAGACTAAAAGCTATCACTGGCCATCTTAAAAATTAAATGGAACCTAACAAGTCCTGTCTTTGAAGTATTGCAGCAGAAAGCATTGAATCGATTGATGTCTGAGAGCAAAATTCGTAGTTAATGTGTGATTAATTATATTTTCTAATTTTTTACCACAGTGATTTATTTTACACTTTAGTAGTCAAATTTATAACACATTTTGCAGGTGTAATTTCAATGTTGGTACATCAGAGAATGAAGCAAATTTAAATGAAGGTAGTGTAAGACCAATAACAATATTCATACAACCCCATCTTTGTTATGCTTACTTCTGGAATGGAAGGCTGAGCCTACATCTTTACAAACCAATGTTTATAACAGGAATGCAGAGTGTCTACCTAGCCGTGACAAAGGGGTGGCTAGAGCCATCACTGAAGAAGACTTGCTACCTTTCAACCGTGAATGAGGCAAGTGCTGCACCTCCATGGGCGAACCTGCAGATGGGGCACCAGATGACAACTGATCTGCATGTTCATTGACGGTGAACGAGCCTTCAGTGGACCCAAACGTTTGTCGTAAATGAGAGTGGAATCAAGGAAATGCTCAAGGTGCAACAGGAAATCAGGTGAATTCTTATCCAGAATATATACCCTCTCATAAACTCTCTCTAATGAGTTCTTTTTTCTTACATCATTAACATTTACCTGTTTCACAGTATCAAATTATCTCAGATTAAGTGAACAGAATGCTGAACTATTAGGAACGTGAACTAAAAAAAAAAAAAAAAGAACTGTGCGGAATAATTCGCTGTTGTATGTTAAATTATATGCTGAGTGCGTATCAAACTGATTGAAAGAATGTATGTTGACTGGTAGATAGAGGTGAGTGATTATTGTTTTTCAAGTCCGACAGCTAGCATGTTTCAGTAAGTGTCCTGCCAAAGAGAGTTGATGAAGGCCAAACCAGCATAGACAATTTTGTAGCTAGTAGCAAATAAATTGACATTGGTGGTATGAATTTGGTAACACTCGGGGTGGTGATGATGGTGGTTGTGTTGGATAATAATATTTTTAATTAATGAAGCTTGACCGAGATTTCTCGTCCGCAGGTTATAAAATCTTTTACGGGTGGGTTTTCGGAGATTAATTTGAGCAGGTTGGTCCAACTCCAGCGCCTCGTGGAGACAAAAAATAATGAAGAAAACAAACTTGAACCTTGAAATATGCGACTGCGGGAGCTACATCGCCCGAATGATTCTTCAATATTAGAGGGAGTATATGGCTGCCCAGCACGCCATGTGCTTATCACTTCCGGTGAAGGCATCTCTTAGGCGACTGTTTTGATCTGGCACGAAAGCTTTAGGTATCTCGGTGTTTTCGCCATGCGTTTTGGTGGCTTGTGAAGTCTAATCGTTGTATTTATTTATTTTCGCACTCATATCGAAAAGCATAAGCGGCAAGAAGAGCAGCAAGAAGATGAAAATTGAAGATGAAAATAGAAGATTTAAGGATAAGTGGGAACTGTGCTATTTCGTCACAAATAATAATGGCATGATACAGTGTGTTGTGTATGCAGGCAATAGCAGTTTGCAAGAAGTATAAGTGATTTGATTTGTTTTACAATCCAAACCCATTGTGAAAATGTTGAACTGATGAGTGAAGAATTCGGATCAAGGTTTGTAGAATTTGATGGCATGAAAAATAAACTGCATTTCTACAAAGTTTCAACTAAGCTCACAGAATAGTAAAAGAAAAGAACTTCTTACTGGTGACAGAGATTTTGGTATTCAGATTACAACTATTTTTGGAAGTACGTTTTTGTGTGAAAGTGCATTAACACCCCTCACCCACCTCCAACACGGTACAGAAGCTTGCTAAGTGATAGTTCTTTGTTGCATATATTGAGACTTTCTACAAGGAATACGCAGGCTGTCATCCCTGCTTTGGTGAAGGAATCAGAATGCCCATAGAGCTCTTACTGAGTTTAATTGTAATTTGCGAATGAGCATATTTTTTCTTTTATTCCTATGTAGCGCTAGTATTTGTAAAAATGCTATTATTTAAAAAGCCATCTCTGCCATTTTTCCTACAGTCAGAAAACAAATACCCGTATTTAAAACGGTATGTATTCAAAACAATTTTCACTTTCATTACACATGAAGAGTTTGATTATGATTAGCGTTCTTCTAAAAACTTTGCTTTTGAGACTTAGCAAGCTGCGCATGTGTGACATGTGTGGAAAAGTTTAGCTACTGACTGCAATTTACGTTCTTCTATAAACTTTGCTTTTGAGACCTAGAAAGGTGCGCAAGTATGATAGATCTGTGAGTGACGAAGAGTGTGACGCTAACGCCACACTAGTTTACCGTCACACAATATTTTCCGTAGGAGGAAAAATTCTTAGTAAAGGAGCAGATAATTCCGTCTTTTAATCTATATTTAGCAAGCCACCATCCACCCACTTTTTTTTCCAACATAAGGTTATCAATATGTGTAAGACGTAACAATAAATGTATTAAATCAACAATCAAATATACATATAGAAAATACAATGAAAAGATTATTTGACATCAATATTTCCATAAACCACGTTCAAATAGTTTCGAAGTTTATACAGTCTTATTTCCTAACACATGATTCAAGAAATAAGTATCTATATAAATCACAGGGTAATTTCTTATCAGAGAAAAGAAATGGAGTTACTGAGATTATAGCGATAATAGTTTATAATCATAACAAATTCACAAGCTTATTGTCATAAGGGAGTTGTCAGTTTCATGCTCTTCTCTTGCAGGTTGTAGAACACTGAAGAGCTGATATTTTCTTGAGGCTAAACTGGGCATTCTGCCATATTAGCCTCCCTCAAGTTGGAACACTACGTAGCGATTTCTAGTAACTTCCTTGTACCAGAAATTCCACGATGTTGTCAGCACAATTTGCCACCATACATCAACAGAGTGCAGTGTACCCATAAACATTGGTAGTAGATACTTCTTGCGTCTATCATGGTCAACGAAGAATTTCTGAAAGAGTCCAAAATAAATCAATAAAATACAGAACACTGGAGAGTTACTCTCCTTAAAACTTATTCAAGAATGAAGACTACTTCAACTCAGGCTCTGTCGCAGAACATACATTCATGTAGATGCAGTCTAAAAAAAAACACCTGTCTCTAAATTATGAATGGAGTATTTGCGTGTAGTTTTTCACAACAAATTTATTTCTTACCTGACCTGCCATTTTAATTTCTCTCCCATCCCAACCAGTTCTCATTGAATAAGATATAATTTCCGACCCATTCCTAAACACTCGAGTCCAAAGCACAACAAATTAGACAGATTACAAATTACACATATCTAACACAAAAGCACTCAACGCAGGTGCTATTCTTCCATCAGAATTTAGAAATATAAATACCATGTTCAGGAACATTTAATTGTTCAGGAAGTATTCACTCTACGCCTATCATTCTTCATCATTCATGGTTGAAGTCTCAAAATCGTTGTTTTACAAATGTGTCCTAGTTTCCAGCTTGTCCTTTATTCTTTCACACGAATCCATTGCGCTTTTGAGACCCGACAAAGGCCACGCCACGCGGTTAAGTCCTCAATGGGGGTCGACGAAACTCCCAGCTAGCAAATTATCAAAATTGTTATAAAATAAAATATGTTTAAAAAAATCTCCCACAGCGTGAATGGAAAAGGAACCAAACGAACTCATGGCAACCCTGCAGGTTCTCAGAGTCCGGGCCTGGGTTGTCCTAGACTACCTAGAGGGTCTGTATTATTTATCTAGCGCTGATGTGATCGTCACAGCAAACGGGCCTGAATACTACTCCACCACACACGCTGCGGTCCGTGAGACTACATGCGTTTGTATTGTCACTGTAGAAAACGACTCTGCAATACCTTGTAGAATACCGCGGGACGTGGAGTAAAACATGAATTTTCACTTGTTTGTACAATAAACAAAGTAAGAGAGATTTCCTCAGACGTGAAACGTGAATAAACAACGCAGGGTATGAAATAAAAATACCAAACGATGGTAAGACCCCTATCGTGTCTTTGTAAATATTAATTACTACAACGAAAAATTGCAATGCATCTCATTATGACTAAGGATCCGTCTGACTAGAAGCTGAAAGATATATTTTTGTTTGCAGTATAATTTTTAATGTAAAACCCACAGTTCGTAGCTAATAGCATGAAACAAATTTTAAACAGTTTAGAGAATTATTAAAAGAAAAATCAGAAGTAACAGTTGAAGAGATGCAGTTTTAGAGGTAAAATCTTCGTCTCACAAGGGCTAACCGAAACGGAAGTTGGTGTGAATCGGCATTACACTTTGTTGTCACTCTCTGGCCATTATTTTTTTTCCATAGTTATTGCCGAAGGCCAGAACAGATTTTCAACTCTAACTTTTTCTTAATATGGCGACCATAGTAGTGCCCAATGAATACCCGCCATTTCTTCTTTCTTTTCCGCGTAAGTGCTTTCGGCTCGGGTCAAACTGATGGGGATGGAAATACCAGCTTTATGATATCTTTAAACTTTGGGTTATTTTAAGCTGGAAAGGCTGTTGCACCCGCCCACCCCAACCACTTTATTGACGTCATGTGTTTTTCATGGACGTATTTTAATGCTAACTTTTTCCTATACCTTAATCCAAATCAACACGAATACAGAGCTATAGGGAATGAAACTAAATGATTACTTTATCAGTCACGAATACAGAGCTATAGGAATGAAACTCAATGATTACTTTATCAGTCACGAATACAGAACTATAGGGAATGAAACTCAATGATTACTTTATCAGTCACGAATACAGAACTATAGGGAATGAAACTCAATGATTACTTTATCAGTCACGAATACAGAGCTATAGGAATGAAACTCAATGATTACTTTATCAGTCACGAATACAGAGCTATAGGAATGAAACTCAATGATTACTTTATCAGTCACGAATACAGAGCTATAGGAATGAAACTCAATGATTATCAGTCACGAATACAGAGCTGTAGGGAATGAAACTCAATGATTAGTGTACGAATACATGTCACGAATCGGTGGTTACATGCATTTTATCTTTTAAAACAATCAAACCAAAAACAAACAGAATCATAATCAAGGAAATCTTCATGACATGTCTAAGAGTGCATGTAAATATTCTGTCGGAAAAGAAAAGAGTCAATAACCAAACTGAGTGAAGATGAGATCTGAGCCTGCGTTAAAAAGAATGGGCGCCTCTTTGAAGACAAAACATGAAGTTGAGGTTCCATGTCTTAGTTAACATTACGATAAGCAGGTTTTGATGCTCGATGCATTGTAAATAATAATATGGACGAAGGGTGGGCATAAAATAATTTTACACAGTGCGCCAAAGTAGACAGTAATGATAATTTACACACGGTGGAGTGGGAATATTATACTTTACCATACTGCTAGATTGACTGTGAACTTTATTAAGCGCATCTATTATTCATATACCTCCTGTACAGTACCTGTATCCATTTACGCAATAATTATCCCATTCTAAGTGAGTGATTGTGACACCCCATATCACATATTTTCAAAGATACCGAAGACTACCATCCAATTATGTTGACCTTCAAGGTTTGAAAATAAACACATATGCACTTCGATATTCAAAACAACTCCCTGAATCGTGCAGAGTATCAGGGAATAATGAAGACACTATCCGATTCATGCTGGATGACCTTTATATTGAACAGTTTCGCCTTGTGCTAATCTTAGGGGGAGACTAGAGATTGCCATTCACTTCCATTCTGACCTTCAAGAATACCGAGGCATGCTTCTCTAATGCTGATCTTAGAGGAGACCAGATGTTGCCACCCAAACATTCTGACCTTCGAGAATACCGAGGCATGCTTCTCTTATGCTGACTTTAGAGGACACTTGATATTACCATCCAACTCCATTCATGAACTTCAAGAATACCGAGGCATGCTTCTCTGATGGTGACCTTAGAAGACACTTAAGATTACCATCCATTTTCATTCTGACTTTTAAGAACACCGGGACATCCCTTTTACTGATTTTAGAGACATGAGATTACAATTTTAAAAATTCCATACTGACCTTCAATGATACCGAATATATCCAACAATATTAGGCTGACTTTTAAGTACTCACGATGTCGCTACATAAGGGTAAATGAATGCATGAAATGCTAACCTTCAAGAGTACAGGCTGATTACCTTTAGCAATTTCGAAGACAATTACCCACATGACCTTCAGAGATTCCAAAGACAGCCATCCATCCAATTGTGCCGACTTTCTGAGAAACTGAAGACAACCACGAATCTAAAATGTTATATATTTATTTAGATGCACAAGATGACAATATTCATATAGTACAATTTCTCTTTCCATTCGTCTTCGATAAAGGAAACCCAAGAATAGCATTTTACAAATAAAATGGTTTCATTCAATATTTGAACGATTAGCTTATTATTATTTTTAAAATTATACATTTTAGTGTCACCAAGGCAATATAAGGCATATACCGTTTCATCTCTACCTATAAAATCTTTAAATTCCAATTGCAGTTTGCACTTACATCAACTCTGTACTTTTTAACACCAAATAATGCAGTTATTTCTTCAAATTCAGCTCTTTCTTTAATTCCAGTTAATTCCTTGTAAATTTACTTAGTAATTATTACATTAAACTAAACAAGTCAATCTATAAGAAGCATGCGATTTAACCTCTACATATATTCAATCTTCCATTTACGGGAAGAGGGAGGGAATACAATCAGAAATAATAAAGTAAATTTTATCAGCTGATCAACTCATCACGGAAATAGACAAAAAGCTAAGTATTTTTTTTTATCTTGCTGCTATATTAAATAACAGAAAATGACTAAAATAAATAAATTTGAAACTAACAGTCTTTTCGCGATCTATAGCGCGGCAAGCCATTCTGCTGCAATACCTGCACACACTGACTAAATTTGGCAGAGGTACTACTTACAAATCTCGGCAAGTACTACTTACAAATCTCTGCAAGTACTACTTACAAATCTCGGCAAGTACTACTTACAAATCTCGACAAGTACTACTTACAAATCTCGGCAAGTACTACTACTTAAAGACACATTAATGTACCAACAATTTACCCATAGAGATGAATTCACGAAACAAATATCACATTAGGTCAAAACAAAGTGATACTGTTTCAGAGTATCTGCCCCCCTCATGACTCCTTGCAGACGGTGGAGAAGAAACTGTCCTTTCCGTTGTTTTCGGTCCTATACAGACTAAATTTAAATACGAAAATGTGGCAAAGAAAACAAACTTCTCTAAGCACTTCTAATTCCCGTCCACAAGTGAATGCATTTTCACGTCACAGCTTTAACGAAAAAGTCGTTTATGTTTGTCTTTAAAAAGAGAGAGAGAGAGAGAGAGAGAGAGAGAGAGAGAGAGAGAGAGAGAGAGAGAGAGAGAGAGAGAGAGAGAGAAGCTGCATCTAAGCTCAGACAGGCTTTGATCGCGGTGTAGGAAGTTTGAAAACAGAGGAGAAAACTAACTAGAGTCTAGATGATATGTATGTGTTTTCTGAGGCGATTAGTCTGGCGAGCTCTCAACGCCTTGTTGACCGCCATTTCACCTCATAAACAGTAAAGAGTCCCAGAGCGTTATGCGATAAGAATAGAAACAGTTGGTCACGGAATGTATTTCCACTCTAAAGCCAGGATTTAATTTCCTTTTCTTAATAATCAGCAAATAATTTAGGACAAAATGGAATCGTTTATTTTTAAAAACGACAAGAAAGAAAAGGAGAAAAAAGGAAATAGGAAGTAGAAAACTACAAAGCACCCCCTCAACCCCCCCCCAAAAAAAAAAAAAAAAAAAAACACCAAACCATAACTACAAAAGAAGCCTTTAAACAAAGAGAAACATTTCAATATTGATATACACTTATATTAAACAAGAAACAGAACGAAACAAACAAAACTAAAGTGAGAAAGACAATCTAGAAGAAAAAGTCAAATTTAACAAAAATAAATACCTAAAAACTAAATAAATTAAAAAGAATTATACAATAAAACCGAACGACCAATTAAAATTAAGAAGGGGATGGGAGGGGGGGGGGAGACAAGAAAATGCAAAATTTAACAAAAATAAAAAATAAAATAAAGAAGTATAAAATAAAAGGAAAATTCCTCCCAAACTGAAAAAAATAACAGATTACACATTGCTGAGGAGACCGTCTTCGCTGAGAGACATGGCCTTGAATCACAGCAAGGACTTGAAACAGTTATGGTTACAGCGTTCAGTGAGACTGGCACTGCGTTCGTTAACAAGGGGCGATAAACACCTGTCCATCAAGCGAACTAGTTAGTGCACATTAATGAGTCTCAGGACTGCAGGCCTGTCATAAAACAAGCAGAAATGGACCACCGCGAAGAGGAGCGGGTGCAACTCATTAGAGCAAACATTACCTAAGTGTGTACTCTTATCAGCCAAGCGATTAAACGACTGGAGTGAAGGGAGGGGGGCAGGGGAGGAAGGGAGAGATGGAGTAGTAAATACTGTGTGAAACTGATTTCGGGGAAAGTATAACAGAATACAGTCTATATTTAATAAACAATCATTAACATTTCTACAGTGTGAGTGATTTGTAGTGTTCTGAAATTACAATGAAGAAAAGTGAATTAGAGTAAACAAGAGAAAGTGTGTGTTTGTGTGTGTGGCTAAAAGATTGTTAGCAAGGAGAAAAAATCGAGGTCTATAGACAAGGTTGAAATTATCATATTCGAATGCAACGATAGTTTAAAATCATGGGGATAATAACTTGTGGTTATGATGAAGAGTACATCAGCATGCGATAGAAATGAAGGCAACAAGGGAAGATATGTAGCCTGCTTAAGGTAGGGATGAAGTGACTTTGAAAATATTAAACATCTGCCTGAGTAGACAGCAACAAGTACAAGTAGTGGAAGAATACAACTAAAGCAATAGAAAATACTAAACATCATCAAAGGCAGCAAAAAGTACACTTAGTGAAAGAATGCAATTAATGCAATGGAAAATGTTAAATATCAGCCTAGAGGAGAAATGAGAAAGCAAAAATTACGCCTAGGGAAGAAGACAGTTCATGACATGGAAAATACAAAATGTCATTGAGTAGAAATGAAGAGAGTAAAAAATACAAGTTGCGAAGAGGATAATGAAGAAAAAGAAAATATTGAACATCATCAAAGTGTAGAAATGAAGACAGCAAAAGATTTACGCAGGGAAGAAGACAATTAACGCAATGGAAAATAGTGGACACATCTATTGTGGGTCTAAACACAACTATTCGTTTAGTTATCGATTTCATACTTCAACACTATAATAACTTAATTAAAGTAACTCTACGTCATTCTATAGCAACAACTAGTGGTAGAAATTTGCGTTAAGTAACAGACTTGAAAGTATGTCTTACAGTCGTCACCAACAAAATAAACTCATAACTTATATTCTAAATTATTTTTAAAATATTAAATTACTACTTCTGCTACTAAGTTCTATCATTTACTAGTATTTATAATAATTCTATTAAGTTCTATCATTTTTCAGTATTCATAATACTACTACTAAGTTCTATCATTTTCCAGTATTTATAATAATTCCCTGCAAACATATATTTACTTGATGAAGTTAGTAGCACGGTGACCACTTTCATGTACTAACAAGTTTTCATGTTTGGATTTTAATCCTCGTATCCATTTTTTAAAAAAAAGTAATGTAAGTAGCAAATACAATACATTTAACGCGCAAATCAAAACAAGTAAATCACACACACACACACACACACACACACACACACAAACTGCTGTATCGGTTTTCTCACATTACAGTTAAATACACTGCAATGTAAGAAGTAATAATTACAAATAAACACTAAGTCCTCTGGTCACTCACTACATGTTAGTAATAAAAGTGATAATTACAAACAAATACTAAGTCATTTAGTCACGCCCTACATGGTAGTAATAGTAATAAAATTGATCATTACAACATTAACACCAAGTCCTCTGGTCACGCCCAAGGAAAAATTCCAATCAAGACTCCCGAGTTGAAAGGCTCTATTATGATATCAGCAATAAGTAAACGTGTAATACTTAAAAAGGTGTGTGTGTGTGTGTGTGAGAGAGAGAGAGAGAGAGAGAGAGAGAGAGAGAGAGAGAGAGAGGGGAGGATAAACGTGGGGTGGAATTGTGAACTACGATGGACACGATGGACTTGTACTCTCTACATCCTGACACCGCCCCGTCAAAACACAAGTCCTGCAATCATCCAGCTACACTCCGCATGCACTGATAAGCGCTCTTTATCAATGTCAATGACTGCAAGATGAGTGCCAAACAGCGCTCCAGGAGATCCACACCTGTATCTCTTAGCACGCACCCATTCCTTGCAGGGATCACTGAAAACACGGGAAGCAGAGTAAACCTCATTCTAGCTCTTCTGGCCCCACACGCACGCACAAGAAAAAAAAAAAAGTTCAACTATGCCTGGACTTTCAAATAATAGCAAGGAGCAATTTTACGTATGTAAGCGATTTGTGTTGTAATCTGTGTGTATGTGCGCGCATGCATGCCTGTGACTGTGACTATGTTCTACCAACTGAATATCCCAAATCGATGACGTCAGTAAACCAAATTGCATTATTGGCATATAAGCGCTTATTTGTTGTTGGAGCCGAATAACTCCTAATATACGTGTCTGGTGTTTAACAGGTGTTAAGTAGTCTGTAGTTTTAGAAAGAACATATGCAGTTTGAATTATCCATGCTTTTATTTACAGTAAATTACAATTATAAAAGCATAAATATGAAATACGCATACACCCACCCAGGCACCCACCCCTCTTTACACGTGACAGCATGCAATAAAAAATATGCAAGGAGTTGACGGTATGGTGTACAATATTAACAGTATAAATATACACACAACCACATCAGTAAAAATATACAACTAGTAAAATGCAGGTTATCTAAATTAACAATAACAGATATAAATATCCAAAGAGTTGAAATATAAACAATAATTTACAATAAGAACAGTTTAAATATACAATGTGAAGCAGGCGGCAGTTGCACGCGAAATTATGATGATAACAGCATAGATATGCACACATATTTCAAAGGAAGGTGCACACACAAAAAATTACAGTGACAACAGATTAAACAGAAAATACATTAAGGGATGGTACACTTAATTATAACGAAACAAAGTTTAATATATACACAGTAGAGAAGGTATATGTGCCCAAAATTAAAAGCTTATAGAATAAACATTCAAACAGCCGAAGATTTGTACGCAAAATGGTAACAACAGCATGAGCACAGGTTTATAAAAACTGATCTTCAGCAAGAGCTACATTTAGAGTATATATGTCAAATGCACGAAAAGCAGTTAAAAACATTATGAATCTGATACATGGCGAAGATTTAATATTTAACTTCTTGAAGTAGGGACAGCGATTTGATTTGGTGTCGAATCGAATGTGTTTCCTGAAATTTTTATAATGTTATTGATTTCATCCAAACTGATCAGGCACATGTAAACTCCGCGATCTAAAGCGCAGTTTTTACACTTCGAAACACAGGGCTGAGTCGAGCACACATGCGCGCACATAAAATGTGGACCATGAAAATGTGAACGTGTGAGTATAATACAAAACAACCAAGCTGAACTAAAGCCTAGATTGTGTATTTAAATCAACAAGTCCAGACTTTCCGACTAGACGAAGGAGTTGCAGCAATACTCAGGCTCACTAACACGCCCCGAAGACTATATGCAAATTCACCAGAGAGACCCTGAGTATGGTTAAGCACAGTTGATGTGCTGGAGACACCAATCAATGAGGAAAGTCGGCCGTATTCCCTTCTGTCTTTGCTTATTTCAGAATGAATAATAATAACGCTTCATCTACTAAACCTACAATGTGCCGTCAATCTGAACTTTATTTTTGTTGAAAAAAACAACAACTCGCAGCTTGGTAATTACCGACTGCAAACAATGAGAAGGATGTTCTCGGGGTTGAATAACAAATAATAGCTGTAGCTGTCCTTGGGAAAGGTTTTGAGAATGGTTACTTAACACGTCTCATCAAACGACTTCCAAACAGGCTTTTCTGGGCAATGCTAGTGCCTCGCAGTCGGAATTCTGTCTGACCTCGATAATATCAGTGCATTCAGACAGCGCTGTTAAGATTGATCTCAGCTAGCTCAAAGCATTGTACTTTATAGTCAGCACTAAGTTTTCTTTTGGTAATGTCAGTGCTTTCAAGAATGCACCTCCGTGTTGAATTCGGAAATGCCAGTGCATTCTGGACAACATTACAGTGCTTATTATCTCAAAAATGACAGCGCACTGTATCGAATAATATTAATACATTCTAATCAGCACTGATGTATTTATTCTCGGTTATTTCAATGCATTCTGATGTGATTAATCTTGGTAATATCACTTGCATAATAATCAGTGATGCAACGATCTCGACAAGGTCAGTACATTATAATCAACACTGCAGTCAAAGATCTCTGTAATGTCTGCATTGTAATCTGATTGCTTAAAAAAAAAAATAATTAAAAATAATATCTTGGCAATGTGAGTGCATTAGAGTCAACACTGCTATAAATATTCTTGGAAATGCAATGCATTCTAATCAGACTGGTATTAATGATATCATTAATGATAATTTCTACATTCTAGCAAACACTGCTGCAATTGATTCATTAATTACAGTGCACACACACATATATATATATATATGATAAATTATGATAAATAATCTCGGTAATGTCTGCATTCTAGTCAACACTGCTGTAAATGATCTCGGTAATGTCTACAATCTAATTAGACTTGTAAATGATCTTGGTAATGTCTGCATTCTAATCAGACTTATGATTTCGTAATGTTGCATTCTAACCAGACTTGTACATGATTTCGGTAATGTCTGCATTCTAATTAGATTTGTAAATCATCTTGGTATTTTTTCCATTTTAACCAGACTTGTAAATTATCTTGATAAAGTCTGCATTCTAACCAGGTTTGTAAATGATCTTGGTAATGTCTGTATTCTAATCAGACTTGTAAATGATCTTGGTAATGTCTGCACTCTAATCAGACTTGTAAATGATCTTGGTAATGTCTGTATTCTAACCAGACTTGTAAATGATCTTGGTAATGCCTACATTCTAACCAGGCTTGTAAATGACCTTGGTAAAGTCTGCTTTTTGGTCAAATCTGGGTAAATAATCTCGGTGAAAACTCTAGGCCAAACAGTGTAGTTAATAATTTGAATCAGCATTGTTATACATGATATCGATAATAATAATTATATGCATAATATAGTCAAACTTCTGTAAATGATCCCCTGTGACTGCTTTCTAATCAACACTGATATTATATATCAGAGTACTGTAAATTATCTATGTAATGTTAGCTCATTCTAAACAATTTTTCTGTAAATGATCTCAGCAATATCAATAAATTCCAGTGAGACTACTTACTGTAAATGATTTTTTAGTCGGATTGCAATAGGTGATCCCATACTGCTGTAAATAATTTTGGTAATGCCTGAATTCTAATCATCGCTGCTGTAAATAATTTTGGTAATGCCTGGATTCTAATCATCACTGTTGTGAATGATTTGAGTAAAGTTTGTTTATTTAGTCTACATTACTGTGGTTAATTTTGGGCAATGTTCGTTTATATAGTCAATATTGCTGTTATTACTTTGGCAATATTATTAACACTGCTGTGATTATTTTGGGCAATGCTAGTTTATTTAGCTAACACTCTTGTGATTACGTTGGACAAGGTTAGTTTATTTCGATTATGATAACGCTGCTGTGATTACGTTGGGCAATGCTAGTTTATTTAGCCAACACTGCTGTGATTACGTTGGGCAATGCTAGTTTATTTAGCCAACACTGCTGTGATTACGTTGGGCAATGCTAGTTTATTTAGCCAACACTGCAGTGATTACGTCGGGCAATGTTAATTTATTTAGCCAACTTTGCTGTCAATGATCTCGACAACGTTCATAGCCAGCACACTATGAATGATCCCAGTAACAGTAATGCATTGAGACAAGGTTGAGAGCAGAAATTCTTAGTAAAGGTCATCAGCAACAAAGCTGTGGACAATTTCGGTAAGTCAAGAGTCAACATTACTGCGAATGATGTCGGTACATCAATGTATTTAGTCACCACTACGGTGAATAATCTCTATAATCAGAACACTACCCTTTCCCGTCAAGATCCATCTCACTCATCCACCCATCACACATCAAATCAAGCAAACACTGGGGGTTGGGTGTATAAACAAAAATAATGGTGGACTAATAAAAAAAAATTGTAAACATCGGAGAGTATTTTAAACATGCATGTCTGCACTGCTGAGTTCAATTTCAGTATTGCCAATGAATTTTCAATGTCCAGTCACGTGTTAATGAGATTAAGTGAATAATTATAACTTACTTTCTCCCCAAGCAATAGAGGAGCGGGGGACTGACTGAAGAGCGTTATCAGAACTTTAGGGAATTATTTACATACAGATCATGCTGGTCATCGTAAACAAAGAGACTGATTATAGCCAAGCACAGGTATCAGCAATTTTATTATTTACAATGGTTCAAATGAAGAAAAGGGACAAAGACACTGAGTGCACGGCTGAGTATATTCACGCACTCTCAGTGCGTTTCTGGCCACGAGAAATGGCATTCCAACTAGATAGCGTACAGTAAGAATCTAGAATCACTTCCGCTGCGGTGAATTCTGCGAGCATTTCAGAAAAAAAAGGAATGTTTTACAAATCAAAACAGGGATGTGCAGGTTGAGAGCATAAAGTCTTAGTAAAGGTCATCAGCAAATCACTTTGTAGCTTTAACCATTAAGTATTTTAGTCCCATTGTTACCTATATTCTACTTAAATGTCAGCAATGAATAACCAGTAAATATTGTATTGGGATTGTTCCCAAATTTTTTTTTAAAGGTAAAAAAGTATATTAAGATTTACCAGTAATTATTACAGTGACACTTTAACCAACATTCAAGAAATATCAACAACTAATAGCTAGGAGTTCATTGATAAGTATTTTACTGGCACAATTTTTATTATTCTTATTAAAGTCAACGACTATTAACTAGGAGTGATCAGGAATCATTTTGCTGGTACTATCCTCTTTTCTTATTAAAGGTCCACAATAAATATATGGTAGGCTTGATCAGTAAATATTTTAGTAGCAAGTGTTATCAATAATCTTATTAATGTTAGACAACAAATCACAACTGGAAGTAACCAGTACTTACTTTAGTGGTACTGTACTATTATTCTTTTAAAAACAATTCATAGAGTGTTACATTTATTATACATAAAAGGGGAAGTCTGGAGAAAGATTATATTTCTTGTGCCTGACCAATTCAAGAAATTTGGACCCACTTCAAACCACGCTGCTGCAAGAGTGTGATGCATGTATATATGTGTGTATGTGCAAGCACGCGCGTGTTAATAACATTTATTTTATTTTTAAATAGAACATATCAGAGCTGTTTCAGATTAGCAGGAGCTATGTTTTCGAGTAGCATAACTCAAGCTGCTACAGTATACAGGTGCTGCGTTGATTTGATGCAGGAAGTTGATTAGTTTTCTGTGAATGGCCTGTGACCAAGGGTGCAAAGGTCAGACTCGAGGAACGGGGCCGAAAATCGTGTGAGAAATTGCCTGCTGACTAGCTAAAACACACCATGAACAGCAAAAGTTAAAGGCTCGCCTCAACGAATCATGACAAACTTTTCAAACTTTCCGTACCGATTGCGATCAAATAGGATGGATGTCATGCAAGTGTGACAGCCTGACATAACTGGTGTTACTTATAACCAGTGTGTGCTGCATTTTCACGTCGTTTTGATTTCTAATCTTAACTATAACAATTTGGCTCTGCAGGGCAGCACTAGTTTTCAACATCACAATGTCAGTGATGAAACAGATTATGGATATCCTTTTCAGGACACTACTCTTAAACTCTCCTGGCCACGAATTTTATCGGTCCTTGGTCAGTTTTCTAAAAGACTATCTTCACGATACGAACACTTGATTGTGGCATATGTTATGAACACAGTATACTATAACGACCACTATTCCTTTATTTACTTATAAATTAAATTACTCATTTAGTTCTAAAGAAAGTTTCAAAACTGTTTGCCTTCCACGCCGAAATACACTCTGAGATGCAGTTACACCTGTTTTCTTATAGAATATTGCTGTTCCTAGTGCGACAAATGCAGATTAGGTACGCAAATCTCCTGATATTATTCCCACAAGGATTTAATAACTTCTCAATCTGATGATTAAATTATTTCCTTGAATTTGGAGTGTTAAAACTGTTTTAGGAATAAAGTGATTTGTTAGAAAGCATTTCGCCTTTAAATAATTTTAGCACCACACTCAGGGCTGTCTTTGTTCAGTGCATACGATAATATCTCTTTCGTGAGCCAGTCTAAGAATCTTTCACATTTAACATTCTCTTATATGTAAATTGTATATATATTCTTAGATATCTTGCCTCCACCCGTGAAATCAGCAAATTTTGGGAATGGACGTTAAACCCTATCTAAACAATCAACAAGGAACGGTGAGTGAGAAACAGTGGTTATTTGAATTTGCTGTACTAACTTACAACTAGCGCAGGGTTCGGGGACAGGGAGAAATTGCGACTCTTGGATAAAATGATACTAATATAAACTCTATCCGTCAAACTAAAAGTCAAGCAAATGATTACTATTTGTTGCGGAGTAAATTTGCCTATCCCTATTTCTAAACTTAATAGTTATTTGTTGCCAATATTAACGTGACCCACATTGGGCTCTGCTTATGATGATATATTCTGTAAGTAGCAGAGTTGGAGTAAACAACTCAGATGAAGAAAATATGCTAAACCTTTTTGATGCAATTCAAACCAGTTCCAAGTAGATGAGTAGTTTTGCTGACTAAAAGTCTCACACTTATTCATAACAACTTCATTCAATGGGAATGCACGAAAGTTATTTTGTTGAAGAAAGTTCTATATACTAATCACTTTGGTTTTGACGTAACTCGAGTTTTGTCATAAAGGTGATCATTAGGTATGGTAAGTTAACTGACTGATAAAGAAAGAATGGACTTCGAAATATTTCGTAGATGTTGCTATTTATCTATGTTTTCAAATGGAGAATGCTTTATGTAACTGAACCATTATTTCTATGTTTACTAATTTGATTACAATGTACATTATACTTGTGAATTTTGATCAATGCTATATTTCTCATACTGTGTGTGTATCTGGCTAATGAATATTGTTGCAAGATTTGTAAGTCGAGAATGTGTGTGTGTGTGTGTGTGTTGACTTTTGCAGGAAGGGGCACACCTTTTTTTGTTTGTTTTGCAACCTTGTGTCTGCTTCAGACTGTGGTGACTACTGTACTCTACTGGACTATGTTGGTGTTTGTATCCAATGTTGTTGTTAATAAATAAATAATAATCATAACTAGTGAAGGGTTTCCAGAGGTGTCACTATTTTAATGACATATTTTTTCCAATTAAAAATACTCATTCTAAACTGTAAGAGAAACAACCCAAAAGAGCGACAGTAAATTTGAACGCAGTAATTAACAATACAAAATAATTTTTTTTGACGGGAATCTGACCATTTACGTCCCTTGTACAACTGAAGCGACAAGTGCAAGTGGGTAAATACTGGCACGGTCAAGGACATGCAATAACAAGACTACAACAGAAACTTTTCGCCGGAGGGTAAAAACATGGGTTAGGTCAGCGTGTTACTTGGCGACTCACCCAAATTCCCTAGGGGAAGGCCTGGGTTTGCCAAGTCTTCATTCATTAGTGGAATGGTATTGTGATAACTCTCATGAATATAGATTATGACGGGTGTAGGCAGATATAAATGGTAACATTTCCCCCCGAACCATTTACGTAATATAAAAACGAACAAACAAGCAACAAAAAACAAAGAAAGAACCCCTTCTTAACACTATGTAAAGTTTGTCTAAGACCAGCACCAAGCTGAAAATTTACCCAATGAGAAAAAAAACGAGGAAAGAATGAGTAAGCGTACCAAATAAAACTAAAGCAAACAAAATCGCTGATCAGTTAAGGCTTAATTATACACCATTAACAGTAATGGAAAAGATTACTATTTATAACTAATTTACTAACAAAAATTTACTAATCATATTACTAACAAATATGCCAATGTTTACTAATTATATTATTATCAATCATTCAAAGGTATACTGGCGATAAAAAAGAATGATTCTTATGCTTAGCAATAATTATATTATGGACTAAAAAACTTAGTGATAATATTATTATATAATAATTCTTAAATTTACTAATCATATTATTAATATCCTTAACCACATAGGCTCTCTATGTATAATTAAAAAATATCATATTATTCTATACTAACATTTTGAAAAAAATTGCAAATCAATTATTCAACAGAAACATTTTCCCTTCTGATTTTACCTTGCTGGTGAAATAATAGCAATTATGATTGTAACATTTACTAACTTTGCCATTAAAAGGATATTAAGTTTTATTTTAAAAAAAAATCCTATTACATTTAAACCTCCTTCCAAGTGTATGAGGCCAACCCTTGTAAATGCCTTAGCATAACTTCGTGTGTGTGTGTGTGTGTGTGGTGTGTGTGTGTGTGTGTGTGTGTGTGTGTGTGTGTGTGTGTGTGTACTTGCGGGCTTGTATTGTTGTGTCTGTGAATTAATGATTAAGTGACTCTGAAGTCATGTCCAAATCTCACACTGAATCTGGTCAGGTTAAATCTCTGTACCAAAGAGCAGAATGAACAAGTCCTCGCACACTTAGCATGAACAACACGTGGCTCACGTGTCTGACAAACAGTACAACATCGGATGAAAGTAGTCGTAGGCCATGTGTCGGACATCAAATACAAAGGTCAGAGGTGGCGCTACAAGTTTGTTTCAGAAACTTTCAGCCACACACATCAACACATATGTGATGATTCCTCTGAAGATATTTCTGGAGGGAGATGTGGATATAATACTTTTCAAGAAAATCTTGCAATGGATTGTGTCTTTAGCTTTTTTATTTTTAAACATCCTGGGTCGCCGGTAGCACAAACCCCGTTTGCATCCACCACCCCCTCATTTTCAATCCGGAAATAACATTTTATGAGTGAAACACCTGCTCTGGCAGTTACTATTACGTATGCGTGTGAGCGCGCGCGCAAAAATGGAATTTTTTACCCCC
Source organism: Sinotaia quadrata (assembly GCA_028829895.1). Classification (NCBI taxonomy): domain Eukaryota; kingdom Metazoa; phylum Mollusca; class Gastropoda; order Architaenioglossa; family Viviparidae; genus Sinotaia; species Sinotaia quadrata. The sequence goes on along the minus strand of CM054177.1, from coordinate 123,847,903 downwards.
TCCCTTTCTTTTTTAAAGAAAGATACTCTGATGTTTAAATCAAAGACATGGGGGGGGGGGTCTCAAGGTCTTTGGTTATATACTGATGGTATGAACTTGTAAATTACGGGGAAGTGTGAACAAACTAAAGGTTTAATTACATTTGTTTCTGAGTTTAGCTCTCTTTAACTAGTAAATGGGAATGTCATTGCATGAATAGTAGGTAGGTTTGTTTTTTTTAATTATACAATGATAACTTAGAATCAGAAGATGACTAAGAAACATTCAAGCCACTGAAGTATAATCTGTTGATTGAAAGTGCATTTTATGCTTGTGTCCACAACGAATAATAAAAAACAACAATAAAAAACCACAAACAAACACGTCTTTCTCCACTACCGCTAAATTAGTAATCGGGGAAATGTCGGCATGGTTCAAGTGTTTGAGGTTTTGTTGTTATTGTTTCTTTTCTTCCCTCCAGTAAAAGCAACACAGTCTACCAAGAAAATGTCAACTGCAAATCCAGGTTGGACTCTTGCTATACATCCCCCCTCCAATGAAAATTCGACTATTCTGAGATACTAAGCAATCTTAAAGACAACTAAAATGCAGAATTATAAAATAGAAAAAAAAATATGCAGATTTATTCTGAAATTTGTTCTGCTTCTAAACAGCTGGCAATGACCATTTATGAGTCTAAAAGAGACAGTCTGCATTGCATGAAGTTGTCATTCACTGCTTGTGTGAAGTTACTGCTAGGTGAATACATAATATTTTCTAGTTCTAGATCCATATTCACGGTTCACCCCCGCCCCCCAAAAAAAAAAAATAAAAAAAAAAATAAATAAATAAAAATAAATATAAATAAAAAATAATAATATAAATAATAATAATAAAATAAATCATGATCAGAAAGTAGGGCCAGAAACTCTGAAGTGTACCAAAATCAAAAAGAATTGCTTAAAGGATCAATGCTCACTAATATAGTCCACAAATATCAGTAATTTTAAACAAATACTAAACAATCCAAATTTAATTGGAAATAATCATTTCGTCAGTTTGAATATTAAAACTCACACATCAGAACTTTGTACGCCGAAAGAATGATCGAGTAGCGTTACCCTAATCCGCATTCATCTCAACAAAGAAACATTAAGATAAGAAATGATTATTTCCAATTAAATTTGGATTGTTTAGTGTTTGTTTAAAATTACTGATATTTGTGAACTATATTAGTGAGCATTGATCCTTTAAGCAATTCACTTTGATGGCATATAGTGAACAGGACAAACGATTATGAAACTTTCGATAGAGAGTGTTGAGCGCATGGATTATAACTTTTTTTTTTTTTTAAAGAAAAACAATAGAAAATAAAGTACTTAATAATTATCTTTAATGCATACTCTTTTCCTAACAATCACCCTTCTTCTATCCGTACTGATTCACTTCAGACCCCTCCACCCACCTTCCAAAGACTTGACTTTAAAGAAAGGACATATTTTTCGACGTACTCCTTGCATGTAATTTTGTAAACTATATCCTACTGCCCATTTAAAATTAACACTGAGTATGACATACATTGCTGAATGTATTTTTATTTTATTATTTTAAATTAAAGATAGAAATAGTTCAAACAAGAAGAATGGGGTCATCAAACGGATCTATAATATAAACCTAAGATAAAAAAAATCCTCTAACATAATATTTTTTTGTTAGTATTCCCATTTAGCAAGCAAACAAACTTCCCCTCAACCCTCCCCCACCCCCGTCTCGGCCAACTTTGCATTAAAAAAATCTGCCGCTGCCAAGTAGTGGTAAAAATTACAGGGTACAAGTTCTATCATATCCAACATGTTTCTGCCCACTCCCGAAATGTTATCATTTATCTGAATTTAATCAAGAAATGCTTCGCTTCTATCTGCCATAGCAAAATATCAGATTTAAAAAGAGTAGTGCTCAGTCTAAGGAAGGAAATACATTTTTCAAGGTATTAATACACATCCTACTAAGAACGACGTTGTTTGCAGACGATCCTAAAAGACCAGTCAGTTACAGTGAAGGAAACATAAGTAGACATCACGATAAGGCGTTTCAGTCCTACTTCTCCACCAAAAGATGTTAAATCAGTGACTGACTGACTGACGCAGCACACACACACACACACACACACACACACACACACACACACACACACACACACACACACACACACACACACACACACACACACACACACACACACACACAACATTAATAAGTAAAGGAAATTTATTCTAGTTCAATAAGAACAAGTCAACAGTCGTATTGCTGCCAGCAAAGCAACAGGAGGCAACGAGTCTAAACAAATATTTTGAAACAAAATGTAGCCAGCTCTATCTCCTTCATTGAAGAGAAAAAAAACCCACTGAAACACAAAAGAACACAAGCGGGTTCCGCAAGTGACTGATGTACTCAGTCAACTAACAATGTTTGAAAACAAAAGAACTGCTTAAACTTTACCCCTAATCAAACGTTTCTCGGGCGCTGCAATCAACGTCATGCAACCACCAATACATATTAGTTCCACTGGCGCTGACGGCCAATAAGGATTGATTTTTTTCGGCGCAGACTGCTGCCGCTGGCAATGGTTGGGTGGTCTAGCACTCCACTCCATGTATGAGGTGTATGGCAGAAAGACTGGAGCCACACCATTCTGACCCCAGCCTCTTTCTGTCAGTTCTGGCGCTTAAGTTGACCATCCATAATGACGCCGGCAGGATCGATGCCGCGACAGGGTAATATCATTGGCAATAGAGTATAGTGTTTGGTTAATCCTACATGAAGCTCGTGTGCACGTATTTATGTATTTGCATACATGTATGCGTATTTTAAGAAAATGTGTGTGTGTGTGTGTGTGTGTGTGTGTGTGTGTGTGTGTGTGTGTTTGTGTGTGTGTGTGTGCTTGTCAAACAATTTGCTAGAATCAGGCTATACATGTCACCCATCTACTAGCCAGTCTATGTACCTGTACATCCTATTGAACGTGGATCGATATATATACTTGACCATATGTTTTAATCAATTTTACTCAAGATCAATCCATCAAATCTATCCTAACATAATTGATCTACCAGTACGTTCGTCCATCCATCCATTCACCTGCCCGGGCGAAGAAGTGTACAGCATCAATGCAAGATTATTATAATAGTAATAAGATTTTGTTTAAATAACAAATTACATTTGTAATAAAAGTATCCCACAAGAAAAGATATCTAAGATTATCAGGATTTATCTTGTCTTAAAAGAGCGTAAAGGGGGTTTTGTGCTTGAATTTTAAAACATCACAGTCGTCTATGCTTGTTAACTGACAGATATATCAAAAACAATCCTAAAAATAATAAACTTTACTTGATAAAGTATTTACTTTATATTACCTTTCAAGTGTGGACAACAGTCTTTTTTTTTGTAGCTTTTATCGATTATAAATTATCACCAATTAGATGTTTAAAGGGTTATTTATTGCTTTTAAAAACGTTTATGATAATTTTTGTGTGTACAGTAAATATGACCCAGTAATAAGACAACTTCTGTACCTAGAAATTAATTACAATGTGAGTTTTAAAGGGAAATTGCTAAAGCCCATGCTAGAGTTACTTTCACTGTTACGTTCTCTTTCCCAGAGCTTTTTCTAACCTTAACCTTCGTATGTAAAGTCAAAAAACGACCCAAGTTTCTCAGCAAAAACAACTAACATTTATAAAGAGTTTGACTTTTAATGATACTGTACATAATGAGAATATTATAAAGTAAGAGCTAAATATGAATTTAATGACGTGAATTGAAATCAATTCACTGAGGATTTGAGAAAGCACAATATCGTCACGTGACCGACTGTTTTTAATGGTTAATGACAACGAACGTAACATTTTAAACATCATGGCAAACTATACAATTTGAGTAAGAAGAAAACAAGAAAGTAAAGCAAAATGAGGGTGTGAGAGCGGAAGAAAGATAGAGTTAATTAGTCTATAAACAATACTTACCAAATACCACATTATTGGCCATTTTAGATCGTTGAACACAATTTCTCTTTTAACCCGTTTTTTAGCGACTTGCTGTTCTATCCATTTTACCTGCAATTAGAAACAAACAACACGTTCGTAACTTAAACAGATTTTTAAAAAATTGATAAATATATTTTATCGAAGATTGCAACAATACATATATTTTAATTAATTTTTGCATTCTTTATTTAAAGAATTTGTTAATGTTTATAACTGAAGAAACCAACTTCCAACAATCTAGAATTCTAGATGAAGCTGCGTAGAATGTACATAACCAAGTGTAGCACATATGTAACAGAAATGCATAGTGCTATTCCACTACTAAACATACTGGATAATGTTGCTTGTTTCTTGCAAAAATAATGTTTTGTGGTGAAGTGTAAAGTGTAAGATTTTTCTTTTTTTTTTCCTCCTGAAAAAGCTGGGTAAGATGTGCATCATATGAAGACATGCAGATAAAATAATACATGAATATCCTAACTTTTCAATACATGGCATGACTGGGCTAGAAATAGAATGTGCACTGCAAAAACAAAACAAAACAAAACAAAAATGAAAACAAAAATAAGAACTAAATGAATGACTAAAATATTTTTTTAGGATTTTGGTTTGGTTTTGAAGAAGTCAAAAAACAAATTTTCATCTTTTATTCCTCTCCGTCGTGCAAGGAAAATGATTTTATTGGAGCTTATTTGATCTATCATCAGTACTATAAGAACGTGAAGCCTATATAATTACAACATCGTAAACGATGTATAGGTCACGGATCTATGTGCATAATTGTGATATAGATCTGTCTATTGGGAGAGTAACTCGAAGGGCGATCAGTGGTTGGAGGTACTGGTTGTACACTCGCCATCCCTACTCAGCGTGTTTCATATTTTCCAAACGTACACTTGAGTTGTAAAAAACGTACACGTCTGCGCTAGACCAAAAACGTACATATCTGTTAAATGACTGCACAGTTCATAAGGAAGTAGCTTGCACGAAAAAGTTGTCTTCTCTGTTCTTACTTCAAACTGGTAATTGGATATACATCAGTTTCCTTCGTTTGACAACAAACGTCGTCACAAGTACTAAACTGCACAAACGAATTCTCCAAAGCCGTTCCCGTAAAACACTTCTTGTTTCCCGATTAAAAAAAAAAAAAGAAAAGTCCAAAGGTTTAACAGGAGAATAAATTACTTTTCGATACTCTGGCTGTGCAAAGAATGATTAAGTTACTTCTCCGCTAATTAGGTCTTCTACTACATGACTATCTTCAATCATCTTCCGAGACTTGTGAGGCCAGAGTCAACAAACATCTCAACTTTTCAGCTGACTTGTTATGTTTTCACCAGCTGCGGAAAATGTTCTCAAGCTGACAAACAGCAAACCTGTGCTGTGCTATTACAGTACATCTATCCTCTGTTGATCCAAATCTTCAGGTACGTTGTAGAAACCACAAACATTCCAAAACTAAAAAAAAAAAATTAAAAAAAAGAAGAAGAAAAAGGGAAAAAGAAAGAGATATTATACACCCAGATGACTTGAATATAAACTTTGCTGTCTTTATACTGATTAAAATCCTGTGATTCCACGCCACATGTATATTGGGATACTGTATAAAATCTGTGTATGGGATATTTTTCTAACAATAAAGGTTAAAACCAAAGGCGAAAGATTGCATTTGTATATCGGGGGTAGGGGGAAGCAATGGGGCGGGGCTGGAAGGGATATGCTTGTATTTTGTTTGCTTCTGAGTGCCGTTCTGGCTACATCTCGTATCTAAAACAAAAATGATGTTCTGCTGCAGCTTCGTTTAAAACAAACAAACAAACAAACAAACAAAAAAACCAACAACGACAAAACCCAACAGATAAACATACAATCATATTTAAGTAACACTAGACGTTTTCGTTATTGCTGATTGCCAGGGCATTCGTCAACAAAGGAAGTTAATAACGCTCTGATTCTAATAAGAGTTCTTTTGTCCTGTTAGAGATGAGAAGAAAAACTATATTCCAGCCTCAAGCTTTATTGTTGAACTGTACTATCACACGTTGGATTTAATAAATTGTAATGAATTTTCTCGCGCACATTAGCTTGTTTTGTTCTTAGGTTATGTATTTGATCCATAGTTAGTGGATGGTGTGTGAGCCAAACTTGAGCCAAAGTCAGATTGTTAGGAAAATTAAGTAGGAGAATTCTCACGTACTGAAAGGGCATTGGGCGGAGACTTAATCTATAATTAACATTCAATGAAAGAAGACTATCCTTGATGTAAGGATAATAGCGTTTGTACGGATTTTATTAAGGATTCTTTTTAGCAACTCAGCATTGATCCGACCCGAACTGCAGCTAAGTTATCTATAAATTATATGGTTTAAATGTTAATTGTATAACTTAATAACCTGTCTGATGCCACATCACTGCAATATGTGTGCATTCATTTAAGAAGACACGTAGGAAAAAAAAAAACCCCAACAAATAGTGCAACAATTTATATTGTGCATTACAAAAAAGTGCAACAGATTTTTCTTTTTAAGTAGTCATTGTAGATTTGATGTCCGGCTGTTACTGGACCCGCTTTTTCATTTCCATCTTTTAAGAACACGAAACAGCAAGCGCACCGAGACCTTGTACATTGCAGACAGCGTCTAATAAATCAATACACAGTAGGCCCCACTATCGTAACTCTTCACAGAACTACTACAGTCCCTTACATTAATGCTGTACACTTCTTCGCCCGGGTAGATGAATGGATGGATGGACGAACGTACGAGCACAATGATTATATTAGGTTAGATTTGACGGATTGGTTGATTGATTCTGAGTACCTTGCTTATCTGCGGAGACAACAATTTTGACCTTAACATTTGTGCCTGACTGCAAATGACTGGTTTCATTCTCTTCAGTACGTTTCTTTTTTTACGGTATTAGTAATAGTATTACTGCGCCGCGTGACAAGTGAAGTACAGAGTATAGAGATGTGGAGCGGACAGTGCCTAATTACAACTCGGCAATTCTCAAAGTACCTGTATCTATTCTTTCGTGTCTTAATCGTGCAAGCCTAGGTTAGTGTGGATGGAGACCTTGAAACGTGTGAATGCATAGTCCTTGCTAACTCCTAGATCTCAAGCAACATTTCTTCAAGCAATTTTCAAGTCACAAAATTCACCACACAAACAGCAAAATTATTATATTCTGATATGCATACTGATGCAATTTATTTGGGCGCCGATGCCTTTTTCGGTTTGTTCCCCCTCCCACCCAACCCCGTCCTTTCTTTTTCTTAATGTATTATATGACACATAGCTGCACTGTTTACACTCTGTGCTGAATGGAGAAAACACAACATCTGGTAAATCACACTTCTTGCCACGTGGTGCTTTTGATGACAAGTGAACCTCCGGAATTTTCCATTTCAAGCTGTGCCTATTTGTTCAAGTTAAAATAATAATAATAACGATTTTTAAAAAAATGGTAGAATCTTTAGGTGAACGTCCATGGCGATTGCTGTGACATTCTCATCACACTCGCCTTATACCTGTTCTTCCTTAAAAAAAGAGTGTGGTAGATGTCATAGCACCTAGGGAAACAAAAGCCGAGATGGTAAAACAAGCCAGTAGAGAGCGGGAAGCACAAACAAACTCCAAGAGCGTCACTTCTTTTGCTCTCACCACTGCACTAGTTACTCTGACAAGTATCTGTCTTTGTGTGCGTGAACGTCTGCACATATGTTTCTGCATTTCAGACGGGCAAGTGATACAGACTAATTCAAAAGATGTTAAAATAATATGAAACTGAAGAATCTAATTGCTGAAGGTATCTCTTTCACTCTCTCTCTCTCTCTAACACACACACACAAACACAAACACACACACACACACACAAACACACACACACACACATACACACACGTGTCAAAATTCCTTTAAAATATCTATGGTTTGTTCAAATCTTCACACTAAATAAAAGATGTCACCATCAAGGAGAAGAGACATCAAAATCAGACTGACGCATTTAAAAAAAAAATGTTTTATAATTATTTTTTTTTATAGTTGAAACTGTTTTGTTTAAGATTATAGAGTTGATTAGTCTGAAATATAATATTAACAGGTCATGGGAATATCCAACTATTTTAAAGCGTAAATAAAATGCGAGAAAACACTCATTTAAAACATTTTTTTAATTGAAAAGAGTCATATTCTTATCATTTTTACTTTTAAAAAAAGTTTTAAATGCCAATGAATGATTATCAAAATTATTTTTTTAAAGCATGTCATGAATAAATATGATCAATGTACAAGTACATTACTTTGTTCAGGCGACCTTATTAGTTTTATTCAATATAAAATCTTTTTCGTGATGGGATGGAAAAGTATGAAATTCATCTCTAAATTCAATTATGTAAATGATAAACGTTTCATTCAGTCATATTACATAACTTTAATTTTGCGCACACGCGGACGTAAATTATTCCCTTCTCTCAAGACTTTTACATAAAACACACATACACGCACACACAAACATACACCACTGACTATGCTTAGTAAATAATAATGCCGCCCCAAATCAGCATATATTTATTTCAACAATTTCTTTCAAGGCAGTTAAAGTTACTACTAGGAGCTTCCCAGTTAACTCCCAGTTCCTATACGCAGAGCTTGGAGTAATCCAGTAGCACGTATTCAAACATCAAGATGTGGCATAAAAAGGTCTTGCGGCACACAAGGGTACGTACATTTCACCCGACTGCTGGGTGGTCTGGTTCTCCTCGTCTCACAACCTAAAGAGGTGACCATAAAATAAAAAATAAAAAAAAGTACTGCTCACTGTGTCTGTATTCACCGAGGGCTTAGAGATATACCAAAGCAGTAAGCTGAAAGGAGGATATTCTCGTGACAGCAGGGTGTCTGTTGTCATTATCTTTTCCATCAAGCTGCTGCGTGTTTTTGAGCGTTGTGAAATGTGACATAATTAGCATTTGCTCCTTAACTCAAAGTGAGGCAAGAATCAACCTCCCCTATATTTTTTCCTTCTTGCTAATTTCTTAGAGACAAAAATGTATTAAATTTTAACGCTGTGCGACGTTTCCACCTTAATTAATAGAATGAAAACATACCATCAGAGATCACGTCCGACGTTCTAAATCTAAAGAAAAAAGCAACCCGCCCCCTCCCTCTAAAGAAACACAAACAAAATAACAACAGCAAAAAGAGCCCAACGGTGTTTTAGTGTCAGATAATGCTTGAGTAGTTTTAATCAAAACCGACGATACTTGGAAACATGTACGGCTGATTTAAACATGCCTCTTCCAGGCCCTCGGTAACGTCCTCCAACTTCAAGAACGGTATGGAAAGCTGTTCCACTTGTTCACGTCACGTTCAACATCCAGCAAGCTGCTAAATCAATGAAAGACATCGAGCATCTATTTCGTCCTGAGGGAATTCATGTCTAGTTCAGAAGAAGTTCATTCTCAATTTCATAATTTTTTTCACTAAATTAAATTACAAAAAATGTATCTTCTTGAAATTTATGAAAAGGATATTATAATGTAAACACTATTAGTGATAATACTCTTGGCTTTAGGATTCATACTATAATCTGTTATAAATAATTTTGTATCAATTAATGAAAGAATTAATTATTCTCATTATAAATGAATCAATCTATGTTTATCAGATTGTCTCTCTCGCTCGCTCTTCCGATTGTGTTTGTATATCTATCTATTTCTCCGTCCATTACCTAGTCATTTCTTATAAAAAAAATATATATGTACTTACACTAGAGTCATGTACAAGACCTCGATGATAGTATGAGCTGGGATACAGTGACCGTTTGGCTACTTTTCTGTGTTGAAAGTGATAATAATCTGGCAAAATCTGTAACAGAGAAAAAGAACGAAATTATACATTATTTTTTAATACCTGATAATTAGGCTTTCGAAAACAAAACAAATAATTAGTGCTCAAGGAAAACAAGCACTACCATAACAATTTTTACAAAAGAAAACAGAAAATACACTTAAAACTTGCAAAACCATGCAGAGATTATTATATATTTATTTGAATACTCTTAGCGAATGTCAGACTACGAAGAGAATAAGATCGATGTCTCAGTTAGGTACAAGAAATTCGAATGCGTGGCCCTCAGTTACAATTAGTACTAGGCGCAGTAGTACTAAAAAAAAAAAAAAAAAACCCAATACCCACAGCTCTAAGGATAATTGAACAGGTTCATCGTAAACAGGCTATCTGTACGCATATTCCCTAGAGCGATGGTCACCGCCATTGACGCCGCCGAAACCATTTTGCAGTTCACAAAATAGCGATACGGGAGTCCTTTGCCCGCCTTTGTCACTAACCCCACAGGGGCTAACAAGATTTAGGCATTGTCCCCTCCTCCTTGTTTGTTTGCTATTCCTATTTCCTGCCCAATATTGCCAGCCATTGTGTCAGTGTCGCATGGTGGTTTACTTTTACCAAGTCCGACTTCATATTTGAGATGCAATCCTCCGAGATAAACGACGTTCCTATTTATTGCGGAAAGCCTTTCACTACACTATACACCTAGAATGTACAAATGTGGACGCAGTTTTAAGGAAATTCTTATTTAGTGAGCAGAAAGATTTAACAGTACAATGTACTTTTAATATAACAATCTTAGGTGCATCCTTGTAATATTATAGATACACGATGCTCTGATTTATTTTGGGAATACTGTCACTCCTCGAGTAGCTTGAAAGTAGAATGTGAGGCATAATCCTTCAAAGTAAACGATGTTGATAAAGGATTTAACTGAAGTGTACTTTCAATGTACACATCGAGATACAATCCTTTCAGATAATTTCTCGAACAGTATTTGCTTAATCAATGTGTGGAAGCCTTTTACTACATAGTGTACTAGGCTGTACAGTAGGGATTACTTACTGCGGAACTGGTTTCTGTGCAGTTGAAATTACAAATCTGAAATGCAAATCCATGTAGGCAAATGAGATTCTTATTTACAACGAGGAAGGTCTTCTCTGATCTGTACTTTCAATGTACAAATCTGAACTGAAATTCTTCTTTCTAAAATTTTGTGTTATGTACTGTAGAAAAGGATTTCACAAACAGCGTGCTTTATTATTATGGCACATGGTAATTACATCTGATATGCAAACCTTCTACATTATTTCTAGAATATTACGTTCTACTGGGGGGTAGGGGGGAATTTCACCTTTCAGCCTACATAATAATTATAATCTATTTACAAATCTGGGGAGCAATCCTTCTAAATAAGGTTGATTCTGTTTATTGAGGAATTTTTCTATACGGTGTAGTTTGAATTAACAAATGGTGAAACTGGAGTCGACGGTCTTGTTTGATGCGGGATTTCTCTGTACGGTTATCTTGACTGAATGAAAGACGACGTTTTCGTTAGTGCAAACGGGAAGAAGCTTCCTCTGAAGAGTGACCTACCTTGATGGTACAACAGCACCGTGCCAATTTCACGCGTCTGTGTACAATCTGCACCAGATATTATAACAATACCGTCAATGAATTGTGACGCTAACGCCACCTAGTTAAAGGTTATGGTTATTATTATTAATTAATCACACATAACTAATTACAAGTAATGGAATCCTAATTTATATTATTAATAATTCTCCAGAAGACATCACTCGTCTCTCTCACTTGGCGGATATGCGTAAACTTCTTTCTTTCACAACATTAAAGAAAAACATTTACTGTCACACTATATTTCCGTATGTGGAAAACTTGCTACCGAAGAAGATAAATCCGTCTTATGGTCATAGGGTCACCAGTATGTGTAAGAAGGTCAATAAATTTATTAAATCAACAATCAAATATACATATAGCAAATACAATGAAAAGATTAATTGACATCAATATTTCCAGGAAACCATGTTCGAATAACTTCAACACTGAGATGTCAACGCCACCTAGTTAATGGTTATGATTATTATTATTGAATTAATCATCCATAATTAATTACAAGTGAGGAGAATCTTAACTTCTGTTATTAATAATTCTCCAGCAGACACAACTAGTCTCTCTCATTTGGCGCATATGCGGACACTGCAAACGTTTTCTTTCTTCCACAACACTAAAGACAAACAATTACTGCCACACAATATTTCCATAGCTGGAAAACTTCTTAGTAAAGGTGAAGATAAACCCATCATTTAATTAATATTTAGCAAACCCCTATCCTCCCACTTTCTTCTCCAACATAAGGTTATCAATATGTGTAAGAAGGTAATAAATTTAACAATAGATTTATTAAATCAACAATTAAATATACATAAATGCAATGAAAAATATATTTGACATAATATTTTCATGAAACCATGTTCAAATAGTTTTAATATCTATACAGTCTTATATCTTAACACAATATTCAATAGATTAGTGTCGATACAAATCACATGATAGTTCTTATCAGAGAACAGAAATGGAGTTATTAGAGATAAGCAATAATAGTTTCGTTAGTGGTAACCTTCTACAGGCGAGGTCGCAGTAGTCTATTGCATGCTTTTCATAATAAAGCCACAAGTTTATTGTTTACACGACTACTGTCAATTTCATGTGTTTCCCTTCTCATATTACAGAGCACTGATTAGCTGTTATTCTCTTGAGGCTAACCTGGGTGCTCCTTTGCCATAGCCCCATCAAGCAGAACAACAATTGTAGCAATTTCCAGCAACTTTATTGTGTACCAAAAATTGCTTGATGTAGTCAGCATACCTTGCCACCATACACCAATTTAGTGCAGTATATTCCTTACATTTACACACTCCAGTAGATACTTCTCCCATCTACCATGGTCATAACAGTTTATAATCAGTAACGCAAAAGATTCAGATAAAACAAGGATAGGCTGCTTTTTTCCTGTAAAATATAATCAGGGAACAAATGCTAAGTTTCTAGTTTATTCATTTTTAACTCCATTCTTTCTTATATTCAAATCTGAACTTACAGTTTCCTGCAACACTATTTATTAGCATGATACACACACACAAAGCATAATAAAAACAGTATAATAGTTTATGAACAGGTTCACTAGGAACAATGTCAAGTATTTAGTATACTTCAGATAATCATCACAATTTGTAGAAATAATATTTCTAAGTCCATTTTCTCTCAATCAGTCTCTTAACTCACCATTAAGCTAATGGCCACCTTTCATGACCTGATTTTTTGCCATTCCAAATTCAAGTGATTAGACAATAGAATTCTCTACAGCTTGTAAACTTTTGATCTCAGCCCATTGGCTGGTCTCGTTCCTGTAAATCTTAACCATTGGATAATAAAACCTATCATCCAGTTGGAACTGGTTTGGATTGCATCAGCAGTTTCTCGCATATTCTCAACTTGAATTGTTTACTCCAACTCTGACATTACAAAAATACCACCACAAGGAGCACCCGACGACAGGTAACTTCAATAATTTAACAAGTTATGTAACAATCAAGTAAGAAATAGGGATAGGCAAATTTACTCAGCCATAAATATTTATACAGTCTTCTAAAACATAATTCAGCAGATTAGTTTCAATATAAAGCACGTGGCAATTCTTATCATAGAACAGAAATGGAGTTATAGAGAATATAGCAACAATAGCTTGTGTATAATCTTGTCTAGATGATGTCTCAATAGTCTTTCATGCGCTTTTGCAACAAAGTCACAAGCTCGTTGTCACAATTATATTATCAGTTCCATGTTTCTCTTGCACATTGTAGAACACTGATAAGCCACTATTTTCTCGAGGCTAGCCTGGGTGCTCTGCCTTTAGTTCCCTCAAGCAGAACAACAATGTATCAATTTCCAGTAACTTCCTTGCACCAGCGATTCTATGATGTACTCAGCATATTTTGTCACCATACATCAACAGAGTGCAGTGTATCCTTACACTTACACTGTGTTGTTAGAAACTTCTTGAGCCTGCCATGGTCGTAGTGGTTTATAATCAGTAAATGGGAGATTCAGGTAAGACCAGAAAAGGCCGCTTTTTTCAATATTATCAGGAAACAAATTATGACTGTCCATTTTATTCATCTCTAAATCCATTCTTTCTTACATTCGAGTTTCAACTTAAAGTTTCCTACAACAGTATTTATTAGCCCGATATATGCATACAGCATAATAAATACAACATATTTAATTTTATGAATGTATTCACTAATGACAATGTCAAGGGTTTAGCATACTACATATGAGCATCTTAGTTCACAATTTTGTAGAAATAATAGTCTACTCACATAATACATCTCTACTTAAAACAGCAAGTAAAACATATCAATAGCAAAATGCACGAAATATTAATTGACTGAATTAACAAACGAGTGTTGTCTGTTGCAATTAATAATTAAAAATTTTCATGTAGTTTAAATAATTTTATTCTTTTGTAAACTTGCTTGTCAATATTTGTATTTGTTGCAAAAACACAATATAATAAAATCAGCTAATGCAGTAAGGATTGAGTAGCAAAATTACAAGGGATTGGGGATCGCTTGCAGTCTGACATTCAGTCGTAGTAATTGTAGTGGCTTAACAATCACACTTAGTTATTTACCAATTGTGGATTTATAACCAGAACATATTACAAGAAGGCATATGATCGTTTGCAATCTAAAATTTAGTCGTAGTAATAGTAGTTGTTTCTTTTTACTTGCAAATAGAGTACTAATACTGAGCCGTAATAATAGTAGTAGTTGTAACAATCACTTTTAATTATTTTTTTTGTTTTAAAAAAGTGTAATTATACATGTTGAAGAGAGACATTTACACACACACACACACACAGTTGAAATTAGAACTGAAGCCTGGCCATGCCATTGGCATTGATTCTGACTGCTGCAATCTTATCCTTCATGATAATTACTTAAAGAAGCCAACTACTAAGATCTTAATCTGCAAGGTCAAGGCTTTTGCTTGTGCTAGTTGAGCTCTTGTATTATTGATTATTGATCAAGCTGGTTGCTGGGGTTTTTTTGCATGTAGCTAGAATTAAACTGCTCCCTTTTTTTTTTTTTTTTTGTTGTTGTGCACATGCCAGTGCAACGTCAAGAAATTTTGTCGGATTATTGAAAAGAGTAACCATAAATTATACTTTTGCGATAGACGGAATTATGCGTTCATTAGCTTAATTGAATTTTTAAAAATTTACTCTATGTACAAGTGCGTGCGTGCGTGCGTGCGTGTGAGTAGAATGATTGGATTTGCTTCTTCTTCTTTTAAATTAAACAATTTGATGTTGCTTTAAAACATAAGCAGTCTTAAATACGACGTTCACTAAGAAGTAAGATATAAGCATATACT
This sequence comes from Sinotaia quadrata, assembly GCA_028829895.1. Classification (NCBI taxonomy): domain Eukaryota; kingdom Metazoa; phylum Mollusca; class Gastropoda; order Architaenioglossa; family Viviparidae; genus Sinotaia; species Sinotaia quadrata. The sequence continues at coordinate 123,832,572 of CM054177.1, read as the reverse complement.
CGCAATTTGTGTTTTTCATACCAAACGATATTCTTCTTAGGAACTGTTTTTCTCCTATCCCAAGGAATCTAATCTCGTTTCCCAGAATGTATCTCTCTGTTTAATTTAACCATTTCAGAAATGGGTGATTGCCACTGAAAGCAGGATCAGCTAGTGCATCTAAAACAGTTTATTGTGAAATCTTTCCACGCTACTTGCAACCCTTATCATTTAAGTATAAAATGACAAAACGACACGATAATATACCTTCTGTTTTACATTTCTTGCAACTCTTCCCCACTTGCCGTGACAGTGCTTCATTCAAATTTCACTGTAAAGATACGAAAGCATCCAGGGCTACAAATCGTACGATTATCATTATCGTAGCGCCCATTAAATTTTACAGTAGGCATCATCCAGTTTATGTGACCCTACAGTTTGCTGCTGTGACGACGTTGGCAGTCAGACGGTTCTAAACTCTTTGTTGTGAAAATACTTTAAAATCTGTTAAAAATAGTGATGAATACTTTTTTCTTCAGATTGGAAAGACTGTGTGATGTGCGCTCAAATAGGTGATGCAAACATTAGATGTTTATTCCACATTATGATTCCGTCAGCGTTTAATTTCATGGCAGGGCAAGGGTGCATACATTAGATATCAGTGCTTAATTTCGTTTTAGGGCAAGGTACATACATTAGATGCTTATTTCAAGTTATGGTTCTGTTAGTGTTTAATTTCATGCTAGGGCAAGGGTGCATACATTAGATGTTTATTTCACATTATGAGTCTGTAAGGGTTTAATTTCATGTCGGAGCAATGGTATATACATTAAATATTGAATCTGATCATCGTCTCCAACTTTTTCGTGTCATACTTTCCAGGAAAAAAAACGACTCTCCCCCAACCCCACCCCCACAAAAAGAAACAAAAAGACAAAATAACAAGATTGCATCGGCTAATGTTTGTGAAATGACAGCTCTAAAACAAAGAGTTAGCATTTGTGATTAGGCACAAATGCACACTCTAACTACGAACAGTTGTAAATGTTATTTAATCTGACCGATCGTGTACTGTAGATCACGGTTTCCTAACACACCGAGTACAGTGCACTTTTCATGTACAACAAACTAAAGAAAACAATCGAACTACTATTAACTCAACCACTGCCAGTACTGCTATTATTAAAGATGACGATGACGAGGAAGGCGATGCTTTTCAGCTGTTCGTTGCCACGGCAGGCCACCGTCGACGCAGACCAACTTCACTCCAAATCAGTGAATCGCGCTTAATCCTGAATTTATCACTGTCAAAAACTGTAAGCAGTTAAAGAGCCGTGTCTCGTAGCCAACAGTTTTGGGAATCGCAAGACTACGACAGACTTACGTCTTAATGACTTAAAAGAAGACATAGTATACAATTTTTCAATGATATAATGAAGCATTATTATATTCAAAAACAATACATGGAAAAAGGCTTTCTTGGACTCAAGAGGTAAGGAGGGTCCCCCTCCTTCTTAAATTTAATGCATTTCCAGAAAATGTCTATAATGCTCGGGGACGCCTATCAAAATAAATAACGTAGTTTATATGTTGGTTAATTCACATTATGTGGAAACACTCGTATTTGAAAATGTGCAGTACTTTTTTGAGGTCAGTATTAAATACTTCATAGAGACATAAAAATTGGGGGTTAGATTTAAAATGTTATTTCACTTGTTTTATTTAGAAACTGGGTCGACTATATTGCGGATTTAACTCCCTTACCAAAAGTAGTGAGTTCCAGTAAGCATTTGCCTCGGCGGAATATTTAATTAATCATGAATCACAAGCATTCAATTACCGCGATGTTCTACACCTGTTCCGGATAATGGAATACTTTGAGTAACGAGAGTCGACAATGTGCTGTACAGTTCCTCCTCCAATGATAGCATTCAATGAAATATTTGTGAGTAATTCTAGCGTTTTGCATATTGGACCTAGAGCACGAAACTTTCCTAAATAAATGAGACTCGAAAAAGAAGTTGCATGCATAAGGCATGCAGACTGATATTACAGTTTTCTTTATGGCATCAACGTAAGGTCCATCATTTTCAGACACTTTTCTAAGCTCCAGGCTAATTTCTCACCGATATTTAATAAGAGAACCCACCACGTGCTTTGTTTGTTTGGTTGGTTTTTTTTAAGTAAGAAAGTTGAATAGCAGTTATTCGACCCCACACCCGAGAATTTCCATTAATGACATTCATCACTAACTAGTAGTTATAATTTGTTTAATTAAAAAAAAAAATGGAATCATAGGGAATAGAACGAAGAATGGGCAGCCTTCTACACATATCTTTAGTTAAAATTATGATTTGTTCGAAATGTTCCCATTTTACGTTCTGAATATATTTATTCACATTAAAAGAAGAATCTCCTTAAAATACTACAATTCAATTACGAACAGGTCTTGGCAATATTGTAGTGAAGATGACTAAGTTAAAAATCTATCAGTACCAGACCGTTTACAAAAAAAATGAAGAAATTCATAAGATACAAAAATGTTAAAAGAAATACATAAACGTTTTCAAAAGTAAAATTAACCAAAGAAACCAAATGAATAAAGTTTTCAAATAACCTAGTCTTCTTTCTTTCTAAAAATACTTTAATTTACGAAAAAAATAATTGTTGCATTTTGTAACTGTATAATTCCTCTGTATGATACAATATGTTCTCTCCGGAATCCTAGAACTTTCAAGTCGCTACCTTGTCACAAACACCACTTTAAAGAAGAGTATTTGCGTAAACATAAACATAGGAGAGCCAGTTAAACTACATGATAAAAAAAAAAGTAGCTGCAACAGCGTAAATAAAGTTAATTACATGACAGAGTGAATGACTGTTTATTCTCACGCAAAAAAGAATAATTAGAGAATGTGGAGGAGAAGAAAAAAATAACCAAAGAAAGAAACGGAAACTTGAGGAAGAGAGCCGACGACGAAAATTTTCACCATAAACTGGTTGTTTAACAGACGTATTTCGTAAAGATAAACAAGCTCGTTGATCTTAGACCTAATGTTACTTACGAATACTATTGGTATCAAAAAGCTATCATATGATCTTAGATCTAATCTTAGTACTATTAGTATTAGTAATAAGTTGTACATCAAAGAGCTATATCACGATCCTCGATCTAAAAGTATAGGTTTCATTCAGGAAATGTTTAAACACACAGATACTATTAACTTTATTCTCAAACAAATGTATAAATATGAAGACGGTTACTTTAAAAATTACAAAGATACATGTGCAGATGTGTGTGTGTGTGTGTGTGTGTGTGTGTGTGTGTGTGTGTGTGTGCATGAGAGAGAGAGAGAGAGAGAGAGAGAGAGAGAGAGAGAGAGAGAGAGAGAGAGAGAGAGAGAGAGAGAGAGAGAGAGAGAGAGAGAGAACGACTTGCAAGGCTGTGTATGTTTGCGCACTTATTAACGACTGTGTGCGCTCGCGCTGAATGTGTGTGCGTGCATACATAATGAAACTATGCTTAGAAAAAAAACTTACGATACAAAAAAGTAAAACTGAAGAATTAACTGCAAGTATATAATGCTGACTTCTTTGACTACTATTTTGTGTAATAGACGTTACACTTGTTACATAAATCTACACATTTATTCTATTTCATGTATGCTACTAGCACTCTATTGTACTGAGACTGTTATAAATATATTACAAGACTAAAGTTCAATGCAACGCTCATACTACTGTACATACAACAATTAAGAATACGCTGAAAAAGACTAATGTTCAATGCAATGCTCATACTAATGTAAATACAACAATTAAGAATACACTGGAAAAGACTAATGTTCAATGCAATGCTCATACTAATGTAAATACAAAAATTAAGAATACACTGGAAAAGACTAATGTTCAATGCAATGCTCATAATAATGTAAATACAAAAATTAAGAATACACTGGAAAAGACTAATGTTCAATGCAATGCTCATAACAAGACATGACAAAATTGTAATATATTCTAAAATCATTAAGAATTCATCGGAAAAGCCAAATATGAAATGCAATGTTCATACCACAGTTCATATATAAAATTCTAAATACACTGGAGCAAGACTGTTTTAAAGATATTTTAATATCTTGAGTTTAAAAGTACAAACATACTATTACTAGACAAAATATTTCCGGCAGAAAACTCTTCAGAAATACTTCTACATCACTAAGTAAATTTTTGTTGTTCGTTCATGCTCTGCACATACAAATATTTTTAGGGGATTTTTGTTTGTTTTTGTTTTTTTAGTACAGCAATTAACAAACTTACATTTGGCTTTGAGTATGTAAGAAAATGAAAGTTATTCTGAGCTTATAAACTACATCACTACAATTGTTATTGCTAATGTCAGAGATGTTCTTTTAAATTACTAGTCTTAAATGGTAATGAAGCTATTAAAATTAATTATAAAAAAGAAAAGGGTTGTGTTACATTTCTTTTTTCTTATTTTATTAGTAATATGCACACGTACGAGAAGAAATTCCGAGAGAAATACCAACATTTCTCTAGGTAAAGCATGGGAAATGTTAACATGAATTTTACTAGGGTAATAGGCAATCTGCATAAAAAATATCAACCTCTTTCAAGAGTAATGACAATGACAATTATAATAATAACTGAAGAAGTAACGTTCAGTTCAAATACAATATACATTTATTTCCTTAGAATAAACATGGTTTTTATAACGGACAAACTCTTTCCGCACCTTAGCAATTATAACAAAAACTCGAACCGAAGGATAAATTAGTCGCATTAATAAGAACGGAGTGAGATTGACTAACTGACCTAACACCTTAAACCAAAACAAAACAAAACACCTTATATAAATAGCACAACTGACACCGTAAATATTCAAAACACTTTAAAAAGTCATACAAACAAAAATCGGCTAAATAGCCTCCATTATAAGTAAAAACAATTATTAATAACAATATGAACAATTGAATGTTCTTTTAAAGGAAGAAGATGTTCCCATTCCTGAATGTTAATAAAATTAATAATATATATTATTTCTGAAATTTCCGCTAGAAAATATCATTAAAACTTTAAACATTACTTTATGTTGCACAAAGAAAAAAGTCCACAATAAATACAATAATAAAACAAATTATAGACTACGAATAAACTAACAAAAACAAAAAGAGTGAGTCTAGAGGAAACAAATATTTTGCGAGTCGACGGTACTTGCATCTCACATTCAAAGATTCGTACCAGAATTAAAAAAATATTTGTGTTCTATCTTTTAATAAGTCCTACTTTTATTTTTCACCATTCCCAGTCTCTCGTACTTTAGACATGTCCACAATGATAAAAAATAAAAGTCGTAAATCTTAGACTTAGGCATTTATGATGCTCCAAGCTGGCAAATTTTGTACGGGAAAGTACTAAAATTTACACTTCTGACATTGCTACTCAGTCAGTCAGTACATTCAAAACGGGGAATGGGGAAGACGCGGCCTTTTTTTCTCCCTCCAATGGACTGCCGGTCAGGAGGCATGTACTAAGTGACATTTTGTTTTTCTTTCCATTATTTTGCCTTGCATCTTATTCTTACACACCATTAAATCTCTACCGAAGGATGTAGTGCTGGAAATCAATGGGATAATGGAGGGTAAGGAGAAAGGCAAGGGCGAAAACTCGCCATCCATAACATGCTGCTGAATGTTCTATTGATATGCGTCCAGTGACAAGTTTGCGAAGACTAATTACGTCTGCACTCCCGGTTCGGAATTTAAAGTGTACAGAAACACTATCTACAGTATTTAAAATGTGCTTTCCACTCAGTTTTGAGAATTCATAAATAACTATTAAATAAAAGTAATACGTGAACTGCAGGCAACTTTTAACTCAATTACTGATGCACAAATGACAGCAACGTTTCTTTCTATACAAACCAGACCTTAATTCTCTGACTTTTCTTTACGTTACTTAGGAACCGAATCATGAAAAAAGACATGTTTCCGCAGCATCTCTTTCGACTCGTTTATTTTAGAACACCCGTGAATGCGCTTGGCTGTAAATTTTACCTTCCGCGTCTGCTTGAAGTCAGTGTAAAGTGTGGTTTCGTTTTAAATATGCATTCGAGTACAAAATGCAGCGGAGACGATCAAAACTAGAGTACTGTTTACGTAAAGGGCTTTTGGTTGTATTTCCATTTGAAGGTGCACAGTTAAAGCAGTCTAGATTAAACTGATTAGAACAGTGAAATTGAACGCAGAACTCGAGTCTTAAGACTAAACATAAAAATTTAGGACATACAAAGAAATGAATAAGTGATTTATTCCACAACTACACAATAAGGAAAAAAACAGTAATGAAGAAAGAAATACAAATAGATTTAACAAACAGAAGATTCGAGTAATAATTCTTAGCTCTCAATGAAAAGTTTTCGAAAGACAATTACAAAAAGTAAATAAAGAGTAAAATAAATTACTTAATTAATAAATATATAAATAATGTGATTACTTTATGTTCAAAACACAACATAAAACTGTTTATCTAATATTGCCATTTTAACAGTATAATTCTTTACAAAAATGTCATCGACAAAATAAATCTTATTAATATGGGATACTGGTGGATCGGAACAGATCTTACTCATGTTAGTATTTCTTTGTGTATTAATTTTGCAGAATTGCGGGATATTTATTTGAAAAAAATATGTTCTGAAACACTTCACTACTGTATTATTGGATGCTTAGTGACAGAAACAGTTCCTAGAGAAATGTTTGCGTGTGTTTGCGAGAGAGAGATTAAAACTCTTAGAGACAGAATTTTGTCCATGGAGCGGTTACAAAGAATTGGCAATGTTGGCATCAACTGGATGATTATGCTGTTATTTATTTCTTTGCGTTAAATGCAACTTGTTATATTGTTGCTATTTTAAATAAATAAAACTGAATCGATATCGATAGTACTAATTCTACTTGTGTCGGGGAATCTGAGCAGATCATTATTTTATTAATTGTAGACCCTCTGGCAGAGCTTAATTTACGATAATTATCTCCCATCCCACCCCAAACAACTGTAAAGTTGAACTGACTTACACGTTAGGACACATGTAGATCCCAGTTTGTATGAAGGTATGTATAATATTTACAAACACAAAAGGAAATCATATCACTGATGCTTATACAAAAACTAAAAGCTAGAATTAAGTTTAGAGTTAGATTCAAGCATGCAATTGAAAAGGACATGTAGGTGTGCTTCTTCAAATTAAGCCTATGTGAAAATAATTTGGCTTTCGTTCACTTACCTTGAGAGAATAATTAAGGCAATGTCAATATGTCAACACAAAATACACTTTACTAGCAATTACTAATTATACTTTCATATTAAATCATTAGTATAAATTTTAAAAAAAATATATCAGATTTACAAATATTGAATGAGACAGGTCGAAGGTCATTCAGTTTACAATGCCATCGAGTTTCAACCCTTAAACAACTGAGACCAAGTAAAGCAAATTACTGATTACTATTAAAGATTACTTTTGTTACAGGTAAATGTTTGTAATCGAACAAGGAGTAAAAGCGAACACAGAGAAGGTAACTTTAATACAAACAATGCCTACGTGTACAATTTTGCCCCAAATAAGTAAGTAAATAAATATGAAAAGCTGCCAAGAAATAAAATAAACTCACCAATTATCAACCATTGCAGCTAAAGAACTTCTGGCACCGTCTTTTTAGGTCACTGTAGGGTCTATTGCGTTCTTTGAAACTAATGTAGTCTAACCAATTATAGGCCGGGCATTACACACAATCAGCTTTTAAATACATTTGTTTTGAATACGTCTCTTCTTAATTTAATGAACCATCCCAAATTGGTGTTTAGTCCCGAGCTGTACTAGAAGTGAAGTATCATACGATGAACCCAGTCCTAATTAATAGCTCAAAAAGAATTAATCAACCCGCCCATTCCTATCAGTCAGAAAAGAATTATGCCATCAATAAGGCGATTCCGGATGGAATGTTATGCTGACGTGCCTAAAAATTTATTGCCGTTCTAATCCTATTTTCCAACCTTCGTTTCGATCTTCTTACCCAAACCCACTAAACTCCAGTTCAACTTCAAGTGAACTGTCAAACAGTTCCTATGTACGCATACCAAAGTCACATTTATTTTATGCATATGCAAATGAAAAAGAAGGGGAGGGAGAAAACAGCAGGAGGAAGTGTCAGGAAGATAAGAAAATCAAAATTGAAAATCGAAAAAATATGAAGCCTTTCCATACAAAATGCCACTGTTGAAGAATTCATTTGGTTGCTTCCTGATGTTACACGGGTGAGGGTGTATCGGAGATTCTCTTGCACTTGCAGTAAGGTATGCAATACATATGCAAGATAAGAGTAGTGCAGTTCAAGACTTGTTGTTGCCCAGTGGCACGAATTCCAATCATAGATTCTCTTGCAGTAAGGTATGTTGTACATAAGCAGGATGGAGACTAGTGCCTTTGCCCAGTGGCACGAATTCCAATCATAGATTCTCTTGCAGTAAGGTATGTTGTACATAAGCAGGATGGAGACTAGTGCCTTTGCCCAGAAACACGAATTCCCTTAATGTACAATGAAGCATGTGTACGATCCAGGCATCGTCACCAAACTCAAATAGAGCAGTGGAAAAATTTCAAAAAAACTCATCTTGAAACTGGCTATTTCAATCGTTTATAAAATAAGTACTTTTTTCTATGATTCTGAAATTTACATTAATCAGAACACATAACACATTGACTTATCTAATTTCTACAGCTAATGACGCATCATTTTCTTAATTTGGTCTTTAAGGATTTGTTAAAGAGGTGGGAATTTATATCAACGATGGTAATAACTGTGCAAATCAATGACAACTTTTTTCCTTAGTGCGTTTATGCGATAGATGATGTTATATATGAGTAGGTGACTGCGACTATAAATATTGGTGCTGTGTGCCACACTCACATCCCGCAGTTCAGGCACGGATACACTCATAAATGTACAACAGAAAAATCGATAGACATATATGCGCCTCACACAAATTAACACTCAGACGTATGTAAATTAGTCGACAGAATGAACAAATAGGACTGATGAACGAACAGGTGACTTTACTTTTAATATGTAATAAAAGGAAAGGCAATGGCTGCATTAGAGATGTTAAAGCAAAGAAAAATTGTTGATAAATAAACCACAGCCCTACAAAATCGATATGCTAGATTCTGGTACATCAAATGTTATATCTTAATTATGAGAACATGTTGATAATAGTCAGTTACAAAAGTTACAGTGCAATCTCATTATACTGAATTCCAGGAGATTGTTAACAGAAGTTCTAAATATCCAAGTTCTACATATCCGACTACAAGCCTATGTAAATAAATTTTAAGCCTCTAATAAACATTGTGTATTCACTCTATAATTAATGCTTTACTATCAGTTACTAGGCAAACAGTTAATTAACAACTCTTAAAAACAAAGAGATAAGATACACAATTATACTGCTGTATTGCATACACAGATAATAGCCAAATGTAGACAAATTAAAGAAATTGCTAGAAAACACTCAAAGTAAGCAGTAGTTGATAATGACATAATTATGATAATACAAGCATACTTCAAATAGAAAAAAATGTTTAAAAAATGTGCAAGAAAGTAAAAAAGATTTAACAAAGTAATTTACAATAAGCTAAACCATACACACACACACACAAAAGCCCTTTCACAGCTTCAAAATTAGTTTAACAAAATATTCAAATAGCAAAAGTCCTTTAGAGAAGGGAAAAAAGTATTTTATTTTCTCTTACCTTTGTTTATAAATTATAATGTACAAAAAAGAAAAAGCCTAATTTATAATCTGGTGTTTAGATTATCAATATGCCACTTTTAACAACTGCAATGCTCTTATCTAATCTAATTTAATCTGATTTATACAGGAATCCAAAGACCAGTTCTGGAAGATTCCATGTTTCCAGCACTTTCAAGTCTTATCACATAATAAATTTCAGTCTGAAGTAAACAAGTAATGTGCACATACATTTGCAGAACTGCCAATTAGTGGTTAGTGTTTCCCCCAAAGCTTTTCAACACATTATATTTCTCATTCTGGGTAAAAGTTAGCCGTTAACTAACCTCCTCCTTCTACACCTCCCGTGGTGAAAGTATATATCACAGATGTTCAGCTATGAATAAATGGTTAATAATAATTATAAAAAAATACTATAATACGAGTTTATTTCAAGTCCATGTTAACTTTGGACAATCAATATTGTGCATGACTACAGTTAGTAACAGTAATGTCACGACTATACAGAAAATCTATACGAATACAAAACTATTGGTAAATGAGAGCAAATCTAGGATTCTGACACAGAGCCAATTGTGTGCTACTTTCAATTAAGCTCATCCCACATTTCTTTAGTTGGGAGCTGATATTAGTTTATAAGCATTACTTAAATGACATTTGTTTTGGCTGCTGGAGTGTGGCATGACGAATAACCACTGCGACTGCAAAAACTTGGCAGTGACAATTGCAGTCTGGACCGTTAGGTTAAAAAGAATTGTTAAAGACGAAAAGAAGCATATGCTGACTGTGGGCGGGGTCAACAAACTGAAAAGAACTGTTAAACTATAGACAAAAAGGAGGGTACAATGATTAGACTGAATGCACCAACAGGTAGTTTCCCCCCCCCCCCAAAAATAGCATGGGGTAGTCTCTCCTCAAATCATCGCCTTTAAACCTGCATTCCACCAGCGTCAGACAATATAAAGTAATGAAATATTTAAAAGAAAGTGAGTTGAAATGAGATTAGAAACACTTGTTTAGCTATTTGTAATGACAAGAACAAATAGGTTTGAGACCGTTTTAATAAGCTTTTTAATTGGTTAGACTTTTATTTGACATCACATTGGATCAATTCCTGAAGTCTTCCATATCCAATTCGATCTCCTTAGACATTCAGACAATTACGTGTTTGAGTTCAAAGTGTACTCAAGCACATGGATTGTACTTAAAATAAATATGCTAGTAAAAACTCCTTTAATCAACGCATACGTCTGTGCTGTTTCATCATAGGATGAACCCTAACCGTAAGCCTAATCACTGTCTTTCATACGATGCATGAAACCTGACTGAGCGAATTTTTTTTCTTCCCAAGAAGGAAACCATTTGCGTCAGACTGCACATTCAAAATCATGATGTGACCAACAGAACCAAGGAAGTGAAGAAGTATAAGCTCTGCTTTATGCGGACATTTTGTTTAATTTCTTAGTTAAGTGAAACAAATCAACACACACACGCACACACAAACGGAAAGAAAAAGTGTCCAGTCTAACATTACCATTAGTAATAAGTGTAAAACTCACAGTTTACTTTAAGCTCACCATTTTCTAATCCAATAAGAGAAAAGTCCGGTGACATTAAAGAAGTAATATTTGGACAAGTGGTGATTAAGTAGTTGAAATCTTAGTAGTTTACTGTATTCAGTTCAAGTACGAGGTAGAGCGCGAAAATGAAGTGCTGAAGAGAGGCTCGAGATACATTCTGATTTACTGCAATGCAGAATAGGTGAAGATTATATTATCGTCATAAAACGATACACACCAAAACTCACTTAATCCAACATGCTCAGACCCAGAGAAACATGAATTAAACGAACAAAAGTTTGAAGTACCAATATATTGAAGAAAAGTAACACAATACTCAATGTGTGTGTGTGTGTGTGTGTGTGTGTGTGTGTGTGTGTGTGTGTGTGTGTGTGTGTGTGTGTGTGCGCGCGCGCGCGTGTGTGTAATAACTGATTACTATTTTATTTTAAATGAAGAAGAAAAACAACAACACACAATATGCCAATTACAAATTTTAAACCGTTTTCTGCACGACAATGTTTTCAATGCTTTCATAATTGCTAATTTGTCTTCACTTTAAATTCGCTTTTAATGAAATGCCTGTTACGAGAGTTCCAATGTAAGAGTAGAACAGATGAATTTATTATTACTAGCGAAGCTTATCGTCAAGCGAACTCATGTGCTACTGCTTCAAAAAAAACATGAACCTGACGTATCAAAAGCTGCTTACAAATTACAACGAATCAGGCACAGGAGGGGGCCACTTTTGAATTGTTCACGGTGAAAGGTTTTTTTTTTGGTGTGTATTAAACACTTTTTAAAAGAAACAATGGCGGGGGATAACTCCGAACTAATGCTAATAAATTCAAATTAGATAAGATCAACATTTTATCCAGAAATGAGCTTCTTTACTAATACCTATAATGACCCCCCAAAATAACCCCAACCTAGCCCCCCCCCCCAAAAAAAAAAAAATCAACAACAAAAAAAAAAAAAAATGAAACAAAAACAAACAAAAAGCACGCACACAAAAAAAGAGAGTAAATTTTACAATTAATACAAAAGTAAACCTCACAGTCTCATCCCTTTAATTAACAGCTTATAGAATATACTTTCTTATGATTTTTATTCGTAACATATATCCGCTTTTTCAAGACTTGTATGCTTAAGACTGTCACTTTCATTTGTTGTCACTCTTATTATCTCCCACGCCCCTTCCCCAAATAATGGATTAATATGGTTTTTAGTAGTCTCGATTTAGTTTCAAGTAACCTCACTTTCGTAAACAAGAAAAAGTAAAATAAAAAAAAAAAAGTGAGCATAGAAGGCTGAATTTACCATTTAAAACAAGCAGAACACAACAAAATTATGGACTTAAGTGTATTGTCTCTATATAACTATAAGCAGTAGTACAACATTATCAGTTTCAGTTTCGATGATACAACCGAAACCGACTCGATCTGATAAAAGTTATAATGTAGAAGGGAAGAATAGCAAACTAATGCGAGTGTCTGTTAAGCTAACTGATTTTCCGATTAAGAACGTTTCGCTTACATGTACCGTGCGTGTAAATTATAACGTAAAGCTGGCGAGACGGCGAGGAACAAGCGAAACAGGATTCAGTAACAAAATCCCACGACTGTGATGGTATCAGTATCAGTTATAGAAACCTGTACCGGAGGTAACAAACCAATTACAACGGCTCCAATGACTATTTAACAAAACATCATAATTCTGATGATAGTCAATATTGCTGTTTGCTTTCCCCAAATCCATAAGAAATGCATCAGACCCGCTGTAAGAAATTAAAACTCTATTAAATGTATTACTGGGTGATGCAGGGTTCTATCAATATATTGCTTACAGAGGCTTTGAAACTACTCCTATGCTTTCAAAATAAATAAATACTACTTGGTAGTAACTATCGTAATGCAATTTAAAGCTAAAGGATTGTATTACCATAACTAACTAGGAAAAAGATATGGCGCGGAAACTGCACACACCTATTAGTTTATCGTCTTGAGCATATGCAGACGGTATCTAACTGTAACCCAATCAGTTTTTGCCAGTACATATGTTTTCTAATCGTGAGAAAAATAATTATAGGTTTATTACCTTGACTCGCCAGGAGTTTCCTGCTGTTGCTAGCAGTAAGAAATCTTCAAATTATTACACTCAGCGGACTCAAAAGCAATCTTCTATCTTACCTACAATCAATTTCTGTACCATTATTCTTTTCCTTTTTATAAACCTAAGACCTAGTCCTGCATTTTTTTCTCTCTCGGAGACCGCACTCTTTCATATTGTTCCATCGTATTATGTGTGAAGAATAACACTTCTTTAAGTGTAACAAAAACAATAAATGAAAAATCAAAAAAAAAAAAAAGCAACAACCCCCCCCCCCCCCCGGGAGTCTGTCAGTGAAAGTTACCTTCAAGCACTACCAACGAGTTTAATTTGATGTGTTGGGGGGTGGGGGAGAGAAATTCACTGTATTTGTATGTCGACTTAAAATTATACACACTCCAATTACGACTCTTTCTAAATCATATTGTACACTTAAGTTATATTGCCCCCTCCTCCTTACTTATTAATATTAAATTGTAGATTGTCAACAATATCATTAGTATTAATAAATATTTACTAACTGTAAAAAGTCAACTTGCATTCTGTAGTAATCAAAATGACGAATCTCAGAATGAAAACAGTTTATGCTGCATTCAACTACATCTTCATATGGGAAACATATAGGTCTGCTGCACACAGCACAGCTCTTGAACACACCACGCACATCTCCAAAAAGATCAACTCAAGAACGTAAACCGGTCTATTTATATCAACAATTCTAAGATTCAACTGCTAGACCTTAAGTGTAACCGCTGATGTGAATTAATAATAATATATTCAGAATTTCTTGCTCCAATTTTGCTTGCAATTCGGTTGTCAAGGACAGCAAGTTGATCCTTACGAACGACTGGAGATGTTCTCAAAAAGGTTTCATTAGGGCTCATGATATGGTAGCTTCTTTATCGATATGATCATTTGCAAGCGTCTTCTGCGGCTGCTGATGGGCTGAACTAAAGGTCAATATGTACGGCAGCTACATTGAGGAGAGTTACAACATGAATATAATTTAAACACTCAAATAAAATCTCACAATTAATTATGTCAATGATCTTCAATTTAAACTGCACGCCACATTCAAGATGCATATAATCAGTTCCAATTACTCGGCGATCACACAAAGGAGCGTTCACAATCCTCATCCTCCCCAAGCGAATTCAACCAGTAATGATAAATGAAATCCGTTCTACAATTGTTAGTTTACAGTTTAAAATCGCGAGACTGACAACACATTTGCAAAGACTGATACTCAAAATACCCTGGAAAAGTGGAATGTACACAAACTAGGAAGGAAAGAAAAAAGAAGTAAAATGAAAGGACTGGAACAACAAGAAAATCTTGGGCCGGCCGCCGGTCACACATACAATCATCTTGTAATCTTAATCACAAGCTGGCCTGGTCGGCAAAGTTTTACTGCGGCGGACAGAGGACATCGTGGTGGATCAATACAAGACTGCTGTTGATAATTTATGGCCAGAATAATGCGAATACAGAAAACGGAACCTGGTGACATGCGAACAGTGCGATTAACTGAAGTGAAGAAATCACCAACTTTGGTATTTTTAAATGAACGCAAGGCGGCATTTTAGTGCACACTGAATCGGCGGACTGTCGGACTTTACTTTCATCATAGCAAATCGGCACAGCACTGATGTTGTGTTCACTGAGTGCCCTAATAGTGTCAAGAGTTTAACAATTCTACAATGAATCTTTGCCATGCAAAACCTTGGAAAAGAACTGCCAACTGTGAGGAGAGAAAGCCTTAGTGTTTCTGTAAAATCACACAGGCTGAATCATTCAGTTATTTACACTTAAAAAAGCAAGACCCCACACATAATACAAATTAAAACCATACACACATTTATAATACCAAATAATTTATAATTTATAGTTAGTACATTCATATTTATGTTCACTGACTACGACCTTGCTTGTGTTTATGCTGGGGACATTTATCTTCTGTTTCCTTTCGCTCAGTGGAACCATCCCAGTATTGTTATATAACAAATTATATACCGCCACGATGAGCAAGTTGAAAGAACTGTTAAATATACACATATAACTCAAATGTACTCTGAAATACTTTTATACAATGCAATGATACTACTTTACAAAACTGAAGTGATGCCGCTGTATGCCTGTATTCGCAGATCCCTGAATGTGAACAGCAAATGGCAAGTGCATGAGACCGACCGGCCGGCCAGTTATCGGAGGTTCAAGTACAAAACTGTTTGGCAATCTACTTTAATTTCACTGTCTGGTCGATATTGTTTAATCTTGTTTCAGACATCATTAATTTCAGCAAATTACACTAAGTAATGTAGTTCTGAGGTAGACGGGATTTCATAAGATGTGCAATTTGTCTTGTATATTTTAGTTATAGGGGCCTACCAAATATTAATTATAACTAAACTAGTAATAATTTTAAACTGACGTGTTTCTAAATGTCTTTTTTCTAAATTGCTCTAGTACTGTTCAGTACGATTATAAGCATATGATAGAACATCTATTTCCAACTGCAATTTCTAAATCTAAGTTGGCCATTTAATGATTTATCAAAAGCAAATGCTTGCCGACATATTTCACTCATTATAACTGTATATTATTAATTATTAGAATCAATAATTCAATATTACAAAATGTATATCTAAATTAATATTTATAATCAATGTTATGGTTCTAGCAAATACGATGGCACTAGTTTAGAAGGGCTACTAACTCTGAAAAAGGATTACCGTCATAATGTTTTAGTTCTAGCGCGAAGCTAAGTTAAACGACATCACTTCAACTAGACAAAAGCAGACGACACAACAATGTCGTTTAAAGCGAAATGTATACTCCGCTTAGAAAGGATAATGCAGACGACAATTTTCTCACCTGTCCGCGGTAGGCAAATCCGTGTTTCGCGGCGACGTTTCGGGCCACTTCCTCGCCCCCTTCTATGTGTACTGCCCATAGATCCGTGAAATGATCGCCCAGGACGATATCACAAATAATTAATCCAATGAATGAAACCCGTAACGCACGTTTAAAGCCATGCATTGTGTTAGCCAGCGCTCTAAGGGTCAGAGGAAGCCGAAACACCACGGCTCTACCCCCCCCCACCCCCTGTCCGCGCAGAAAACTGATCCTGCACAGCGGTTCCGCGGTATGGCTCCCCCCACAATTGTCAAAAAAGAGATAAATCCATTAATGTCAAGAATACGAAATTAATAGTGCTGTCCACATTATTCGTAAAGCACACGTGAGAACCTTCAACCATTCTCCATGTTTTCCAATGAAAAGTTTCTCGCTATCTGTACAGGATCATGATTATATGTAGCTCATCGTTGAGCTGCACGCAGCGCGTCTACTAGGCACCTTCGCTGCACCGGCTCTGCGAAAACATAGTTGCTGCGGTTAGTGATATTTGACGCCGCAAGATGGCGTTTGTAGCGGATAGGGAAATGACGTCAAAGTGGTCATGCGCCTAGTGGCCGAACTTACGGTTCAACAAAGTTGTGTCTAGTTTGTGTTTTATTTATCATTGAGTATATGCTGAATTCACTGTTCTCTTCAACACAGGTTAGTAATTCGCTTAGAATGAGAGAATGTTTTTGTTTCAAGAGTTTCTTTCAGTTAATACAAGAAGTAGAATTAGGCGATGTCAACTTGTACAAGGTGCATAACTCTTGTTATACAGACATGATTACGATAGGCCTGAGGTTTGTTTGTGCTCTTATCGGTTCCCATTCGAATGTTTTCCTAGTTTACATTAGGCAAACTTCTCCCAAAATGAAACTAAATGTTAGTTTGCTTATTAATTTGTTCTCGAGAATTTCGTTGAACTTTTACGTTTCTCCGAGATTTTAATTGTTTTTATTTCTACTAAAGTACTAAGTAACTAACTTAACTACTAAACTAGTTTCTCATTTCTCTGTGGCCTCTTAATTGTTACTTTATTGTTATTATAATATTAGTTATTAATGTAGTGATTATAGTTTTATGAATACCAAATTATACTTTATATAATTAATATATCAATATTATATTTTTTCAATATAAAAATAATATTTTTATAATCATTTTGATTATAATAATGATATAATTTGCTTTTCGAACTTAGAAGTTAGATATAATATAGGCCTAGGCTACTCTTTATTTTCGAAAATTGATTTTAAAAATGTTAATTAATAAATTAATTCCATAGATGCTTAGTGATAATTGTTCAGGAACTTCTTTTTTTTAAATGTGCATTTTTACTAAGTGTCTTTTATTTGTGCATGGTATTTATTTGTTGTATATCACTATATGTTTAAATACTTTTATTTTACTTTAGCTATAATTATAGTATAATCAGAAGCTAAGTATTTTTTTTTCTAAACTGGCTAATTTTAAGTATTTATTGGGTGAACTTTACCCACCTTTTCACTGATAAGATTTTTGGAATATATTTAAGGTTTTCTTTATTTCTAAAGGAGGCATAATATTCCAATTGAACTGAGAAATTGCAGTTTAATAATTCATAATTGTTAAAAAAAAAAAATCAAAATTATATTCTATTATATGCATTTTAAGGTATATACCATATACTAACAAATTCTAACAAATGTACATTTTAATCCCGAATAAGATTTTTAGCCTCAGTATACTCCCTATTTTTCGGGGTGGTAATATCTAAGATCAGAGCCTGATCGAGGCAGTTAAAATTGATATGAGTCAATTGATATGAATAGTACTACTACTAGTAGAAATAGAATAACATCACTTTTTCTGGTAAACAAGTGTAGTGTTTTCTCTGATTTATTATCACTTTATCAGTATCTTGATATTTGGTCCTTCGTGTTTCATTATAGTTAAAATGAAAATTTCCAAGGTATCAATGGGTATTGATGTTGACATCAGAATTTATCAGTGTGAATCTCAGAAACCTAAACTAAATGTATTAAATTTTTCTATTAGATCAAAGTAAAAACCATTGTATTTGTAATGAGATTTTGAACCAATGAAAGATTACAACTCAATTCATAGATCATTAGTTTTTGCTATAAAAGTGAAACATATGATATTGTTACTACTACTTATTTTACTAGTAGTACTACTCTGTTTTTGATAGAAGTAATTGGAGTTTCATACTCTATCTAAAGGATCAAATAATTTTGAATCACTACATTTGTCAATGTCAGAAAAGAGGATGTGAATTACAATTACAAAATAAATCAATTTCAAGTACAAAATTGACTGATTAATGCACATTGACTGAGTTCAGTATACATGGTTTTTATATTTTATTTTTTTATAAGTTAACTTTACTTGGACTTTAGCAAAAATTATTTTTAAAAAAAACAGCAGACAAAAATTATTTTTAAAAACAACAGCAGTCGATATATCATACTTATTAATAATAATATTATCACTTTTTGTTTTATAATAATTTTGTTAGAACTAAAACTTACAAAGAACAAAGTAATTGATAACCATTTAATTCAGTAGACATTGATTCTGTAGAACTAGAAGGCCAATACTTAGGATCAGTAAGTTGAGTAACTTTGTAAGATCATTATGTGAACATTCATCAACTTTTTAATGGTTAGATTCATTAGAGATTCTTTTTTATTTTAGAAATGAAACTTCATACCAGCTTAATTAAATGGAAATGGCCAGCTTCATTTTAAAATTAATTATAATATAAGTATTTTATTTAGAACATGTTACTCTGTTCTGAATCTGATATTGTGATAATTCTAGTGGACATATTTTGATAAATGTATCATTCAAATATTTACCATTATAATTTAATCAATGATTATTACAGATGTATAGTCTATAGCAGGGGTGGGCAACTTCTTCAGTCGGCGGGCCGGATATGGGAAAATGAAGTCCTTGGCGGGCCGGATTACTAAATCAATACCTTAATCGTATTTAATGTAAACTTTAAACTTGTAAACATTAAAGCATAGAGACCAAAAACAGTATATAATGAATTTAACGTAATGTACCTCAATAGCTGCTGAAGTCAATGAGACATCTGTGGTCGATCAAAGTTTTCAACAAGTTGTTTGAACTCTGGCTGCATGTCGGACGTAGAAATTCTCAGTAAAGACTGCACGTGAACATCAGTTAGATTGGAACGCAGCTTTGTCTTGTTAATGTTCATGGTCGAAAATGTTTGTTCACAAATGTATGTAGACCCGAACAGAACAAGTAGTTTCATGGCCATCTTTCTCAGGTTGGCAAACTTGGATTCATTCAGTGACGCATAAAATTTGTCAATGCTTTCAGATTGGAATTTCTCTTTCAGGGTAGAGTCACACTGCAGATCAATCAGTTCCAGCTGTAGAGCATCCGGCGCCTTTTCAAAGTCAGTTGTAAACGGTGATGACAAGATATCAAACTCAGCAGCAAGTTTCTGGAAGTCCGCAAAACGACGAGCAAATTCATTGTCTAGTGCAGATATCATACTGGTGTACTTCTCAGTTGACATCATCTGGGGTGCCATAGTTTCGAATGTTGGAAAGTGTGTTGTGATATTCTGACTGAGCTGGCGAGAAAACAGTTTTAGCTTCACCTTGAATGCCTTCACTGTTGAGTACATTTCGTGAGCAAAAGTGCCCTTCCCTTGAAGTCTGGTGTTCAATTCATTCATATGTTCAAAGAGATCAACTGCAAACGCCAGATCTGAGAGCCATTCTGATTTTCTGAGTTGAGGATATTCTGTATCTTTCCCTTTCATCTCCAAAAACAGTAAGATTTCTGTTTTCAGGTCCCAGACACGTCTCAGAACTTTCCCCAAACTCAACCAGCGTACAGCACCACTGTGATCAGAACCGCAATCTTCCAGAAGTGTGATAAACTGTCTGTGATTTAGACCTCTCGCCCTGATGAAATTAACAATTTTCACAACTGGATCCACAACATGTTTCATGTCAAGCACACTTTTACACAGCACTTCCTGGTGTATTATACAATGTAGAAATATCAATTCCCTGGTGCAATCGACCTCTGCAACACGGTCACCCATTCTCTTCAGTAGACCAACTTTCTTTCCTGTCAAAGATGGAGAACCATCCGTAGTAACACTTACCATTTTCTGCCATGGTAATTGCATTGTGTGCAAGGCATTTTCTACACATTCGAAAATATCTTCCCCGGTAGTAGTGTCTTTCATTGATTCCATTGACAGCAATTCTTCTGTGATTTCAAAGTTTTCTGAAATGCCTCGTACAAAGATGAGCAACTGTGCAGTGTCATCGATGTCAGTGCTTTCATCCAATGCCAGGGAAAACAGCTGAAATGAAGGTACACGCCTTTTTAGTTGTGATGTCAGGTCTTCACCAATTGCTTCAATGCGGCGAGCCACAGTTCTTCTCGACAAACTGACTTCTTCAAACTTCTTTCTTTGTTCTGGACAGAGTTGATCAGCTACATCGAGCATGCACTTTTTGACAAATTCACCATCACAGAACGATTTGCTGTGCTTAGCAATGTTGTGTGCGACCACAAAGCTGGCATGAGTAGCAGCTTTCTGGGCTACTTTGGCTTTTCCGAATAAATTCTGCTGCTTTACAAGTTTTCTGTCCAGTTCTGTTGCTTTTGTTTGCCGTTCCGCTGCTGATAAAGTACTGCCATAGCCTGCATGTTTCGTCGCATAATGGCGGCTAATGTTGTACTCTTTCAACACGGCAACACTTTCACTGCACAGCAAACATACTGCTTTCTTGCCGACTTCTGTGAAAAAGTACTTAGGCATCCATTCTTTGTTAAATGCACGACACTCGCTGTCAACTTTACGTTTCTTGGCAAAATCCATGATAAAAATTCTAAATCTAACCGAAAACAACCAAAGAATAACTAACAGTCACTATTACTGTGTGTAATAGGGTCGGGGCAATTATAAGTCCATGTAATTGTCACACGGTTTATCTGTCTCTAAATTTCGTGTCTTACTACGAGATTAAATTTAGTCAGACTGAAGGATAGATCTGGGCAGCCAGTCTGTTTCAGAATAAATGAGGAGATTTAATTAATCTAATCCTGGAATTTAATTAATCTAAATCTTAATTCTGGAACAGGGTCTTTAAATAAATACTGGCATGTAACACTGTAAGAAAGTAGTGGGAGATTGCAGCAGGATGTGGATGGGGCCACATTACCATGGCGCTAATGTTGTACTCTTTCAACATTGCAACACTTTCACTGCACATCAAACATACCGCTTGCTTTCTTGCGACTTCTGTGAAAAAGTATTTAGGTATCCAATCTTTGTTAAATGGCTACACTGGCTGTCAACTTTATGTTTCTTGGCAAAATCCGTGATAAAAATTTTATTGTAAATTCTAAATCTAACCGAAAACAATCAAAGAATAACTAACAGTCACTATTAACTGCGACGCAGTAAGATAGTGGGAGATTGCGGGGGTGGGGGGGGGCGGGGATGTGGACGCGGGCCACATTACTATGTACGGCCAGAAACAGTCAGCGGGCCGGTCAAAATCCCTTCGCGGGCCGGACCCGGCCCGCGGGCCGTATGTTGCCCGTCCCTGGTCTATAGGTTCTTCTTACCCTTTTTCACATGAATTGATGAATGTGAATACAAATGTTATTGTTAATTGTTACTTGTAATAAAATTTAACTAAGTCATATTTTACATACTATTACTAAACTAATAAAATAGTATTCTAGAAATGCTGATATTGTAGTCATTATATGGTAGCAAAAAAATAGAATCAATGGAACAATCAATGAGGAATTTATGTTTAATTTTAATTCTGAATCATATGACAGTGTGGCTTCACCAGTTCATATAATCAATATAGACATAATAATGCATATAACTCTATTTGTGAGTATTACTAGTACTTGTATTGCAGGTAGTAAAAGAATTAAAAGTAAGTTACTAAGAAGTGTACTTTTCTGTTATAAAATCAAAATGTAAAGCCAACTACAGTAATGTAATACACTATATTCATAGTGTTTATTTTGTTTATTTCATTAAGCTACAACATGGGCTTCATATTTGTTATATGCACTTTATGTTGTGAAATTTAAGTGCACACATTTCAAGTATTTTTTCTTGTCATTTTGCCTTGTGCAGTATGGATCATTGGATGATCCCTCCACAAATGAAAATATCTTTCTTACTGAGCTAATTTTTAAAAGTTTTAAAGACTAAACTTAGTCCTTCACTTTTTCAAATGAAGTCCATTATCATAGAATGATTCTGTATCTTCATGTTCAGCCCTTCTTTTAGAATGTGATTACTTATAAAGTTATACCCTCTTGATGCATTTGTATGGTTGAGTCAGCATTAAGAAATAAACAGTAAACTGTCTTTTTAAGCTCAGTGTGATGCTCACTCACTCATTTATCAGGTCAACAACAGTTTAAGATGTGCTAAGATAACAGGCATCTGTAATCATCTTTCAGTTTAAAAAATTACAAGACATTACCATCGTCTCTGTCTTGTGTCTTGGCGCACCATACACTCTTTGTTTTATGATAATCAGTGCTTCTTGCACCTTCATTCAAAGTTTAGTGGAGATTTTTATAATTCAGTAACTAAGTATAATCACAGTTATTTCAGTCTCTGTTAATATTAATTTTAATTATGATTTATTAAAGTACTATTTTTAAAACTTTGGTAATTTTACCAATGCATAAAAAATCATAAGTATTAATACAATGATTTTATCAGTAAGGCAGCTAATGTGACTTAGTATAGACAAGGGACTAGGAATATAACTACTACAGTAACAGAGCACAGTAAAACGAAGACTGTAAAAGTAAGATCATTCATTTAAAACAAGTTAAAATGGAAAAGTTAAAGGAAGAGTGTAAAAATGATCATGATTAAAGCAAAGTTAAAATGTGATTGTACTTTTTCTCATACACTAACAGATGTAGTTAAGAATATTTATTCTTATTGGTTGTATTTATATTTTTTAATTTATCTTATTAGAAGAACTTTGCACTTAAAAGTCCAGAAGTATAATTTTAATTATAATCAGCATTTTAAAAAAAGTATTTATTTAATCATTTGAATATAAGCACTTTATAATTATATCAGTATTATTTCACTTGCCTAATGTAAAAGTGGAAGAGCAAACATTTGAATGAAGTTTCAAGTTGGAATAGTTCATTATTAATTTTAGGAAGGGTTAGCCAATAAATTCCATTGGTTTAGTTCCTTTCTATAGGAACAATTTCATCAGATAAATGATATTGATTAATCTATCAGATTTATTGTAAAAGTTTAGCTATCCATTATTTTACCATTGTAAACAAATTGTAAGTTTAAAATAATAGTTTCTAATTTGAATTTAATCAAAGACTGAAAGAGCCATTGATTATGGAAGAAAGTGTTAATATTTTCTTTCAGTATGATTATGAAATAATAATTCAAAATCAGAACTAAAAAAAAAAAATTCCATGTACATGAAAAGACATTGCATAAATGCATAAAGCAGTTAAACTTGCCCTCTTAGTATCTTTAAATAATGTTAATACCTGTAGCTCATACTACATAGTTCAGGTGTAAATTATACAGTGGAAATGGTATGCATGGAATTTGACCTGCATATCTGTTGACAATATTGTGCAAGCACATATCTCCCAAATGAAAACTTGTGGTTCAAGTTTAAGTTTACTCTTATTCTTAATCTTAATGCTTTGAATGAAAAACACATCTGAAATAGTAGCAATGATTAAAATAAATAATGTTACTGTATAATTGTAAATTTGCTGGGCATATTTTTATTATATAAGTATTTGATTATATATTGAGAATATTAATTTTTGAATTTGATAGAATTGTTGGTAATTTTAAAAAAGCATTATATGTCATCAAAATATAAGTCTAATATGGTTAATTTTGAAGTCAGCACACTAGTACTTGTAGTAGATTAGTGGGGAGATATGGGGGGTTTGATGAGGGGTGAGGCTCTTTAAGTCTAACAGTGAAGTAAATTATTATAAAGTTTCTGAAGCAAAAGGTTTGAGGAAGTTATAGTTATGAGGAAGTAACAGGAGAAAGCTGTAAATATAATAATTGAGTCTTAAGAATAATTGACTAATCATTCAGAGTTTTAACAACAACAAAAAAAAGAAGAATGAGAAGTGGTATTTGAGAGAAAGAAATACAATATTAAAATAAAATTGTGAACTTTATGTTCACTACTGAGTACTGGATATCAAGCACATTCAAAGCGCATTGGTTTATAACAGTTTGAGAACTGTTTTTTTCTTAGTTTGAAATTTTATACTACGTATGGCATATATACATTGTACTATAATTTTATGTCTTGTTTCGCTATTGTCTCTTTTATTTTTATTTTGATGTAACTCACTTGCTTTGTTTTTGAATTTCAGGGCTGGTGTCTGTCATTTTAAACATTTGATAAAAATGGCTTCTTGAGGTCTCTGTATGTAGAATCAATGAGTTAAACTTGCATATACATGCAAGGGTCATTGAGCTAACCGGTGCCTATAGAACATACCTATGATTCAGGAAAGCAGTTATGACTTCCAAGCGTGTAAGAAATCTTTTCAAATTTGGGCGTGCCAAAAGTCAGAGCACTACAGATGTGAGTAGTTTTGGAGTTTTATTTGTATAAAAAGTTATTTCATTATTGATTATTAATACTGATTAATGATTTGTTCAGTTAATAAACTTATTAAGTTATTTCAGAAAATAAAAAAAATTAAAAAATGGGGGTGGGGAAGCCCTTGCTGATTAATGTACTGAATATTGAATATTTGAAAATGACAATTTTAATTAAATGAATTAGTGAATATCATCTTTTCTTGATGCTACCATTTTAGAAAAATTTCCTGGCATTTATTCCTTTTGTTTAAAAAAATATATATATGCATTATCGTATATATTTATAATAATAGCTGCTAATGCTTTTTCAGTTATTTCTCCAAATTACATTACAAATGATTTTGCTTTAGGTTTTATTTGGTGGCATAATGGCTTATCATACACAACCACACACACACATGCACATGCACATGCACGCACACACACACACATGCACGTGCACGTGCGCGCGCACACACACACACACACTATGTCAGAAATGAAGAATAACCTGAATTATTGCTTACTGCCACTAGAGTAACAAATTAGTGAAATCTGAATTAAGTTTAAAGATATTCATTTATTAAAACTTTTCTGTTTATATATATTGGTCACATTTTTTGTTACTTCCTCTCTTTGTCCACCTGCCAATGACTTACCAAATTACTATCTTCTAATAAGTGAAAGGTGGTGGTCATTATAATATAAGAGGTATCAACATCTAGATTTTTTTTTATAAATACGAAGTAATAACTGTTTACTTTTATACTATAGTTTGATTACATTTCCTTTTCCTCTTCGTAGACGACCCCTAACTAAACATATTAATTTAAATAAAATAATTTTAGTCCAATAAAAATGTGATGTTTCTTTCAGGTTTAAATGTCTGATCTGCAATTCACAGAGCATGATTAATATTTAAAAGTTGTATGAAGCTAAGTGCACATTCCATTATATTTATAATATGTGAGAATCAATTTTCACAAGAAAACTAAATAACAGTCAGAAATGCTGTAGGCTATTATTTTATGTCTAGTTTTAATCATTCTGAAAATAGTTTTCTGTCTCTCTGTTGGCTAGAGAGTTCTTTTTTTGATTTGAGACTCTACCTTTGATAATGTTGTCATATTTGGGATTGCACAGTAGAACACCATTTACTATCCACCTCACGTAATATAATTTTGCAATATAGATGGAATCTAATGACTCATTTCTTTGCCTAGTGGCCAGATCCTCACATAGTATTAGTGTGGCAGAGTAAATTTGCCTATCCCTATTTCTATACTTAATAATTATATCTTTGTTGCCAATGTTAATGTGATCTGACCATGGGTATTGCTTATGCTGATATTTTTAAGTGTCAGGGTTGAAAGTAAACAACTCAGGTGGAGAATATCTAGAAATTTTGCTGATGCAATCTAAACCAGTTCTAATTGGATGAGTAGTTTTATGACTAATAGTTTCACACTTGTTCTTAATGAATTCATCCAATAGGGATTGACCAAAAGTTATTTTGTTGAAGAAAGTCCATATTCCGAATTTAACGAAAAAACTCAAATCTGGTCATAAAGGCGATTATTAACTTATGGTAAGTTAATCGACTGATAAAGAAAGAATGGACTTAAAAATATATACTATTGATCTATGATTTGAATTAGACAATGCTTATGTAATTGAACCATTATTTCTATGTTCACTAATTTGATTATGTTGTACATTATATTTGTAAATTTTGATCAATGCTATATTTCTTATGTTGTGTGTGTATTGGGTTAACAATATTGTTGCAGGCTTTGTAAGCTGAGAATGTTTGTAAGAGAGAAAGGAGTTATAGAGGAAATAAGCCTGATATTTAGTGCTGCTATAATTTGAATTTTGCAGAGAAAAGCATGCTTTTTTTTTTTTTTTTTAACAATATTGTTGCAGGCTTTGTAAGCTGAGAATGTTTGTAAGAGAGAAAGGAGTTATAGAGGAAATAAGCCTGAAATTTAGTGCTGCTATAATTTGAATTTTGCAGAGAAAAGCATGCTTTATTTTTTTACTTCCAGCTTCAGTGATTAAGTACTCTACCTCATCATATTGGTGTGTACATCCAGCGTTATTATCGAATTTGTAATGTGTTGCTGTAAGTTGATTCCTGTGAATTCAGAGCCAATACAGAAAAATGGTGACTTGAGTTTGGTCTAAAAAATTCACAGAGATTATCTTGAACATTCCTCATGGTGTGCTGAGTAGTATACATGTAAATTCAGGAACATTTCTCCTGATGTGCTTGATAGCGCATGTGATTCTCCTTGTTGTGCATAGAGAGTGCATAGAAGATTCTGGAACAGTTGCATAACATACCTAGAAGGGTACTTGAGACTGTTGTCAGAATAAGAAAGACAGTGACTTGTTGCAACCAAGTGATTTGAACATGTGCCAGCGATAGCTTCTGTCTTTGAGAAGGTTATGTACATTGACTACAATTATCTCTAAAACTCCACTTTTGTATCTATGATGATTTATGCCGATGAACTTGGTTATATGATATGTCCATTTGACTGCTGATGTAATTGCTAGGATAAATTGAATGATTATCTAGAGTTAATTGAACATTGTTGTGATTTTGATTGCATTCGTTTATTGTATATTTGATTGTTGATTTAATAAATTTATTGACCTTTTTACGCATATTGATAACCATATGTTGGAGTGATAGTGGGTGGATGGGTGCTTGCTAAATATAGATTAATAGATGGATTTATCTTCTCCTTTGGTAAGAAGTTTTCCACCTATGAAAATAGTGTGTGGCAGCAAATATCTATCTCTAATGTTGTGGAAAAGAGAAAACATTTACAGAGCCCGCATATCCGCCAAGTGACAGAGACAAGTGGTGTCTTCTGGAGAATTATTAATAGCATAAATTGAGATTCTCATCACTTATAATTAGTTATGGATGATTAATTAATAACAATCCTTATCTAGGATGGTGTTGTGTCACAATTACTGAATTAGTAACTGTTTTACAAAGGACCTGTACCTATACTTATTGTTATTCCTGCATATTGAAAATTCTGATGACTTTTTTTTTTTAGAATTGCCCACAGTGTTTACAGACATCTATATAATAAATATAAATATTAATTTTTAAAATGAGTTTACTCTAGAATACATGGGCCAGTCTTATACATTTCTGTTTGCAAATGCACATTGACACCATTGCAACAGAAGATTTTACTTATGAATGGAATGGAGAGTATGGTGTCATATGTGATGTATGTATATGTATGTGGTGTTATATGAGAATATGCTATATGTGATGAATTTTTATTTTGTGTTCAGAATGCCTATCATAGGTACTCTGGTATAAAAAATATTACAATGTAAAACTAAAATTGACATCTTCATCATGTTACTGTCTGGATGAGTTACTGGAGTTCACTAACAGTAAAATAATAAACAACATATATAGCTCCAAAATACTATAAATATTAAAATCTATAATTTCTCACTTTTAAATAAAATCATTACTAATAACTCATTTGACTATTTTTTCCCACTAATATAAAAAATATATGAAAGAAAAGTTCCAAATAAACTATCACTGTATCAGAAGTATCAGCTGTTGTTGATTCTTTTTCATGAATTTACATTTGCTGGATATTCACCACATATGTGCATGTTAGGGTAACACAAAGGCACTGTCACTACAAAACGAATTGGGAGTATAGCAGTTAAAAGATTATGTATTTGATTATATTTATTGCATACTAATTACTATGTGTTTTTTTTAAAATTTTGTCTCTATGCCAGACTGTCATTATCAAAAGTTTCAAAATTTTGTGCTAACATTTTATGATAGACTGAAAATCACAAATAGAAATGATAGAGTTCTTATAATCACTGAGGAGTTTGTAATCTTATTAAATATAAACACTAATGTATATATCATTCACATCATCTTTACTAGTTTACATGAACTACCTGTACTACTCAGACATGGTCATGTAGACAAACTGTTAATTCTTTCAGTTTAATCTTAGGTACCATGTGTGGTTCTCAATATAAATACCTAATGAACTCTGCATCAGCTATACATTTAAAAGGTCTTTTGATCAGCTATTCAGGAACCTGCTTGTTCTGTTGCCAGTTGTTAGGCCAGACCTTTGCCAAGTGGTTAGGCTTCGTTAAGTGTTTCATGCTTGGTTTAAGCCCTCCTTATTCACCACCTGACCCCTTTCTGTGTGGTCAATAAGCACAGCACACAACACCTGTCCATTCATTGCAGACATTTGAGGAAGGTTTTACTTAACAATTTACAGGAGCTTGCATGTGATTCAGATTAAAATTTTATTTAATGCTTTGTCTTATTGACAATAACAACAGAAACTATAGAATAGATATGGTTTTTAACTGAAGATTTTTTTTTTAGCATATCTGCTTATTTAGCAATTTATACACTTACTATCTAATATACCTCAAAACCCTTATAATTCTCATTATCTTTACAATTACAGTTTTTAATTATATTATGCTTGCTGTGTCTAAGAAATAGATACCATTATTAAGTATTAAGCTTTATTCACTGTGATTCTTTAAGAGAAATTATAATTGAGTTTTGTTAAAATTTAAAATTAGCTGTCTTATTATATTGTTCACTTAAATTTTAGGGACCAAACAGAACAGTTTTTAATTATATCATGCTTGCTCTGTCTAAGAAATAGATGCCATTAAGCGTTATTCCCTATGATTGTTTGAGGGAAATTATAATTGAGTTTTGTTAAAATTTAAAATTAGCTGTCTTATTTATTATATTGTTAAAATGTTAACTTAAATTTTAGGGACCAAACAGAACAAGCAGAGCTGTCCCAGATAATTAATAAATTTGTATTAACTATGACAGGTCAGATTTGAGATATATTTATTGGGGTTTTTTTTTGTTGTTACATTGTGCGTGTACAATTTATCAATCTATATATCATTGTGCAATGTTATTTGCTTGAAGGAACAGATACATTGTTTTAATAGTTAACAAAAAAATGTTCTCTCTCTCCCTCTCTCCTGGAGATTCTTTTGAATCCATCTAAATCCATCTCTTGCATGCAGCTATGGATCTGCCAAGTGCAGCTTTCAGGTGCTGCCTATGAAAAGCATTAAAAACAACATTTTGTTCAATTTTCTTGAACTTGGATCATTTATGATAGCTTATTAACAAATGCACCTTGTTTACAAAAATGAATGCCATTTTGCACCTGCTGTTTCAGGTATTACTGTTAATTCTTGAATTATGCAAATATGTTTGAACTTGTTAAAGCTAAAGGAAGAGAAGACAAATCAAAGCAGGAAAAAAATGCATTTGACAAAAATAGTAAGTTACTCTAATTTGAATGTATCTTTAATGATGTTTTTAAAGTAGATAACAAGAGTGTTGCTGCTGAAGTGTCTGGTAAAACACATTTTTCTTGGACAATACTTTAATTTTCTTATTTGATGCTGCCTTCTTTCAGCCTTAATAACATTCATATTTCCAATTTCTCTTATTAGATTTGTTTCACTCTATACTGTTTACTCAGTATAAAAAACACACAAATAAACAATTAATGCTAATTAATAGTACAATAAATAGCAATATAATCACAAGCACTAAATTATTGTGACTTAATTTATAATCTTAAAATATAGGTAACTCACATTATCTGTGTATTTGTTATCCTTATTTTTTTAGTGGTTATGGTTCCATTCTAGTAGATATTGAGGGGCTATCACTGTTATTACTATTCCTCCCATGTAAGTCTAGTCTAAAGCTGAATACCATACTGAGGTTTCAGTCTTGATACTTGAAACACCATCCTTATCCTACCTATGAGTCTGCTATCTAAAGATGTTTCAAATGTTCATAAATGAGACTGAAGAAATTAAAAATTACTACATAGATATTGTATTTTACTTGCTATTGTGATTTTGTTTGAGAAATTAATTTGTCACTAATTAGATAGTTCTCAAGAATAAAAAAGATAAATAATTTAGTATAAATTAGATGATTCACAGGAATAAAAATCTTATGCATTCCTGTTACATGGTAACTTTAAATGTATTATGTTAATGTTATAGACCTTAGTTTGTCGATATGCATTTTAACTGTTGGAATGCAACCTCTGCCCTTAATGAGATAATGATAGTTAATGTAGTTGAAGAATAATGTTGTTGTTAAAGCACCTTGTTGTAAGTCATCCATCTAATTCAAAAGTAAATAGCTTGACTTTTTTTCTTCTTATTTTCAGTCAAGTCAGTAAATTATTGACTATATACTATATGTTTTCTTATTTTCTTTATAGCTTACAGAATGGAGTAAGAGTGATGAGAAGTTGATGAAAGCAGTAGAGCATGGCGAGGCAAAAAAGGTGTTTAGTATTCTCTCAAAAAAAGCCATGGTCCCAACAAAACTGGGGCCAAGAGGGCATTCTATGTAAGTGTGTGTGTGTATTCATTAACATATTTAGTATTTACAGTGGAGTACTTGCATGAAATTATGCCAAATCCACTATAGAATTACACAATTTTCATTAACTTGAAACTATGAGCTAATTCACTTCCATTTTAAAAAATGTGTCTAAGCAAAATCTTATAAGAAGAGAATTTAATTTCTGTTGCTTTGCATATAACTGACCCAGTTATAGTAATAACTTTATTAGACCTTTTAGTTTTAATATATTAACAAATACATGTATTTTATTGATAAAAATAACAAATACCAGTATTTTCACAATCTGTTGCACCCTAGTTGGAAATAACAATTAACATACTTTAACTTAAACAGTGTTAGCTATTATTTTCTTTATTAAAAACAATATGCTACTAGTATTATTGTATTAGAGTTTGTTTTTATAAACCAAACACCTTTCCCCACTTAAACCCCATAAAATAAAAATATATTCGGATATGAAGAATTGATACATAAAATGTTTTGCGACTAGTATTCTACTGTTTTATGAAAAATCTTCCAGTTGTCCTTGCTTTGTCATTTACAGTCTGCATTGTGTTGCTTTAAAAGTATGATTTTTAGAACAACTATTGATTCAGAAATACCGGATAGTTCTGGTCCTTTTACCTTTGTTGCCATACACCATTCTCCAGCAGCTGGCTGACTATTGTCATTGGTCCATCATGTTGAACGTATGATCACTTTTTATACTGAGCTAAGTTTTATGAGAATATTTTATTATTTTTAAATTATTCAAAAGTATTCTCTCCCCCCTCCCCCCCCAATTTTATGTTGATTCCATCGTACAGTAGTTCTCTCCTCTGCTGCAAGCATTGGGCTGTCTGTCGTCAGTTGTTACATACATAGGATTCTTAGTGTAGTAGCTAGTTGAATTTTACTGTCCCATTATAGTATTTATACACTGTATTGGGTATTGGAAGATTACTTATTAGATATTTTATGATTCTAAAGTTTTCATTTGCACAGGGTTCTTAGGTATAGTAGCTAGTTGAATTTGACCATCATTTTCTGCACTGTTTTGGGTATTTCACTGTTTATTACTTCATGTTCTATTTTAAGTCTTTATATGAATATTATTTAGTACAGTTAAAGTTTCTTGAAAAATTATTACAATCACCTGTTCATTGCTGGCAGCTGACTTTGCTTACAAAGAATTCACTATATAAATATCTAGTTGAATTTGTATTTGTTTTAAACTGTTATATATTTTGTTTTAAATTACTATTGAAAATCCAGATTCACTAAAGTTAACTTGCACCACCCATTCCTGTGGGGATATTAGAAACTTCACACTTTATTGTAATTTGTATTAATATTTATATGGCAAAAATGTAATAAGTGAATACATATGTACATAATTTTATCACATGGTGGGAAGTAATCTATAACAGTAGCAAATAAAAGACATTCATTATATTATTGTTATTTGCTGATTTGTGTCTTTTCATCTAACAAGAAATAATTATCAATGATTTGATGTTGTAATTATGACCAGTGCAAAATTAATTTTTAATTTGTAAATAGGAACTGAAAGTTATGAGATTTAGAGAACTTAAAATAGTTGACCAACTTTATGTCTTGAAAAGTGGAAATGAATTTAAACTAAATTGTTGCCTGAGTTTAATTTTATCTTATGAAATATTAATTCAATGATCTATAAAAAAAAGTATAATTTTTAATTGTTTGTTTGGTTTTGTGTTTTATCAGTTTGGTTGGTTATTTTCAGGATGATAAACTTATAAAGTGCACATTCCCATTAAATTTAATATTTTTTTTGTTTTCTTTCTGTCTTCTCCATCTCAACTTTTTTTTTTTTAAACAGCTTTCATGTGGCCTGTGCCTTGGGAAATATCCAGATTGTTGAGATGCTCATAAAGGAGACTGATGATGTAAATGATTTTACTATTCAAGGTAATTAAAATGTTTATTGTGTCTTAGTCTATTTTTACTACTGATAACTAGTGATATGTCTCTTTGAGGTGCTTATGAAGAAATATGATGCTGTTAATAATTTTAGTATGTAAATGAATTTACTCTTGCAGAGTCGTTAAAATATTTATTTTACCTTAGTTCAGTTTTATAATATCAGTGCATCTCTGATACAGTGATAGATTTTTTTTGTAATTTTCCAAATTGAAATACGGCGCAATCTTGGTAATTTAAACTAATTAATCCATTCTTAGAAGATTTTGCTGTCACACATTATGTCTCCCCATCAAGTAATTTTTGCCATTCACTGAAAATGTAAGGGTTATACTAATAAAATTTGAAAAGTGACACAATTTTTAAAAGTATAGTTACATTAATTCAGAAAATATTAGACAATTTAAGTTATTAAAAAAAGTGTAGGGACTGGCATAATTTCATTTTCTGATTTTCTTTGACAAGAACATGCACTTATAATTTATGAAATTGTTGCTGGAGTTGCTTTTTCTTAGGTATCATGTAAATATTATACCTATTTTGTTGTTAGTAGTTCTCTTGAGGTTGAAATAATACAGTGCAATTATATTATATAATATACTGATATTGCTTTTTCTTTACTAAAGCAGTTAAAAAATATTTTTGAAAGCAAAAAATATATAATGTTAATTAGCCCAGTTTTTAAGTTTAATGTTTGCAGAGGGTAGCACAATAAAATTAGCAAGAACAAGATTTTTTTAATTTACCTCTTGCGATTGGTTACGTTTATTCTAGCTTTGGACTAACCAATTCATAAAATGATTGTACCTGGTTCACTGCGTATGTGCTGAGTTCGCATAGCATGTGCATCACGGTCAGTATGGTCGTTCACTCCAGTGACGGTTCACTCACTCTTGTTGATCTTGTTTGAGGGATAACATGCTGTGGCTATTCTGTTTATTTTTTTCCTCCAAAAATGTCTGGAGGTGTTAAGAGAAAACTGGACAATCAGCCAATAGAGAAAAAGTATAAAATCATACTGCAACTAGAAAAGGAACAAAACCGGCAGACCTTAGTCATCAGCATGGCCTTCCAGCAAACACCATTTCAGGATGGAAAAGGAAGGCCGATGTGATAAAGCAAATGTACAAGAAGTCTGTCGTATCCAGAAAGAAAAAAAAAACTTAGAGTGGCTGAGCACAAAGATGTCGACAATGCAGTGTTTCAATGGTTCACAAATATGTGAGCAACAAACCTTCCCCTCAGTGGTCCCTTACTGATGGAGAAGGTGGACTTCTTTGCAGCAAAGATAGGACACCCTGACTTTAATGCAAGTCAGGGGTAGCTGGATCTTTTCAAAAAAGAGGCACAACATTATCTTCAAAGCAATTTGTAGAGAGAGTGCTGCAGTTCAACAAGAAGAAATAGATTCTTGGCTGAAGACTCAAATGCGCACAATTTTGGATACCTGTGAGACTCAGAATATTTTTAATGCTAATGAAACTGGAGTGTTTTGAAAATGCCTTCCAGACAAGACTGGCATTTTGTGGGGAGGCTTGTCACAGTGGAAAAAAGTAGAAGGACCGACTTACAGTGCTAGTTGCTGCTAACATGGATGGAAGCCAAAATCTCCTGCTCTATGTTATAGGAAAGTCCAAGAATCCCAGATGCTTTAAGCAGACCAAAGTTCTCCCAGCCAAGCGCCTGGATCACAGGAGATCTATTCAGTGCATGGATGAAAAAGTGGGACAGGAAGTTCTAAGCAGAAAAAGGAAGGTGATACTAATCGTGGACAACCGTAGAGCTCAACAGTATATTCCTGGTCTCAAGGCCATTTAGATCTTTTACCTCCCACCTAAACACAATGAGTAAGCTCCAACCAAAGGACCAGGGGATAATCCATATGCTTAAGGTGTACTACAGGAAAATGTTGATGCGCCAATATCTGCTCCATGGTGAAAAGAAGGCACAGTATACCCCTTCCTTTCTAGATGCAATGAACTTCCTGAGATCATCCTGGAATGATGTGAAGAAGGAAACAATCTCAAACTGCTGGATGCACTGGGTCATCACTGGATATTTTTGATGATGAGTTTCAGGCACAATGCCATGCAGCTGCAGAAGATCTCGTGGAAGTGGTGGAAAAAATCAAGCCTTACAGATGCTATCTTGGAAGAAGCAGCACAGGAGTTAGCCATCACTGTCAGGAATTCCGAGATTACATAGACATCAACAAAGATGTTGTTACTGATGGCATGATCACCGATGAAGACATTGTATCAAGTGTACAGTCAGCACAGGCAAGTATATCTGCATGCAGCAATGACAAAGAAGATGAAGAAGATGCGGATGAAGATTTGGAACATAGTACTTACAATAGTTACTACCATTGATAAATTTTAATTCATTCGATTAAGTCAAATTTCAGACTGTTTTGGACAATTTTCAATTCCCCCCCCCCCCCCCCGCCCCCAAGCATTTTAAATTAATTTAGTTCCATTGTAATGAACTTTTGCTTATTCTCTGTAAAATAGTAGTGAGTGATTCTCTTTCTTTCCTGCTCACTCATGTACACATACAAAATACACCATTTAGTATAAATATAGTTGCAAAAAAATAGAGGGCTTAGTTGATTACAGAATGTTTAGTCTTTTATTTTAAGTTATTTTTGTTAGTTTTTTCCTATTGTTAACCTGGAATAGTTAACTTAAGCTATCTTTTTAAACCTTAATATTTGTAATTTTCTAATGTTTCAGGAAATACATGTTTACAGCTGGCTGCAGCAAAAGGTCATGTTCAAGTTGTACAGAGGCTACTACAGGTATGTAGTAAAATGATTGAATGAATAATCAAATGTAGAGGTATACCAAGAGTGATTGTTTACTATTGCTGAGTTGACCAGAGATTTTCTCTATCCCAGTAAACCACACCCCCAACAAGAAAAATCCAACAGAAAATTACAACACTATTCAGACATATAAAAATAACAGAATACAAGAAAATAACATCTAAGTTTGTTTGCATATGATTTTAATATTGTATTTACCAAGCATTTTTATTCTTGGCACAGTAAAAATCAAGCATTCCGAATTGTTTGTTGAGCAAAGTCATGATGAACTGTACAGAGTGAAGTTCAAGATTAGAGTATGAAGTCATGTTAAAAGTTTTTAGCACAAAAGAAATAATCAGCAATCTATGAGAACAAAGATAGATGGTAAAAATGTTATTGATCAGAATTAAATTTACAGATAGTTCTCTTTTAATATTATTGTATTAAGTAAAACTCTCATATCAAAGACATAAAAGAAAAATTGCAAGAAGAAAAATAGGGACCCCCCAAATATAAAAAAAAAAGAAAGCCCAAACTTTTAAAAGCATTTGAAAAATTTAAAACTGCAGGAGAAACACTGACACGAAAAACAAGTATAATATTTTTTTTTTAAATTATAATTTATTTTATTGTATGATATTGATAAAATGAAGTGTCTGCTTAAAAGTATAATGCTTAGGATGTATAAGCAATGACTTATACACTTGAGATACAATGCAATCAAAAATCTATTGCGCATTTAAGATGAGAACCATTTTTATTAAAATGTTTGTGGTCGGAGAGGGAGTATAACAAAGAAAGTTTAGATCTCATCACATTTAGCCAGAGAGACAAAAGTAACATTTCTTTCCTTTTCCTGCTTACCCCTTTTTTCCTATAATTGCAGGGTCCGTACAGGGTCATGAAATCCTGGGAAAGTCATTGGATTTAGAAATGATTTTCCAGGTCCTGGGAAATCATTGGAAATAATTGGGTTTTGGAAAGTCAAGGAATATAAAAATAATGAAAAAAAAAGAAAGATATAGAGAATCAGAGAGCGCAGTTTGCATTGCTTATCAAAGTTTTACCTCTATTATTTTATGACATCTCTGATTGGATGCCTTTTTCTTAACTCTTACTATCTTTAGCTCTGATTGGTTAAATCAGCTTCTCTTTTACTTTGTGCTGCCATTTTTGTATACAATGTGACTGACTTATGAACAAGGATGCTGATGAATATGCAGAGGCCAAAAACAAGAGATTTCAATTTTTTTAGCCAAGTCTAATGCTTTGCAAAAATCTGCCAAAAGCAAAGAAGATGAACTGTTAAAAATGGATGAAGAATTAAAAGCTAAGCTTGATGAAATAGCTCACTCATAGACATATTGGCTGCTAGTTGTTTGTGCTGTTGCACTAATTTATCATTGACTAATCATTGTTTACATTTCTGACAGTCTGCCTTCAACTTTGTTTTAATATATCAATCAACTATTTTGTGAATCCAAATGGCTACTAAAGTGTAGAGAAATGTTTCTTTTGGTAAGTACTGGTTTTATATTTTCATGTCTGAATGTCCTGGAAAATGTATGAAGAGGGCATTAAAATCATGGAATTTCAAGCTCATGGGCCTGTACGGAACCTGTATTATGTATACATTTAAAACTTTATCTTTAGACTTCATGGTGAAGTAAACAAGTCTCTTATCTTAATCAAGAGTTGGTCCATTATCTTGATTTACACAAGCATTACATGTATTTTCACACGGAAATTTCAACTAGCTTAATTGCCCTGCAAGAAACCTATTTAGTTTCCACATATATTTTCACCTCTAATGGATGTTGTCATTCTTTCAGTTAGGGCCTGTCTCTATCTGTTGTGTTATCAAACTCTCATAGTCACATGCTTTATTGTTTACCTCCTCAGGTGAAATAAAGACTTTCAAAATGTTTTTAGTTTTACTTAATGTAGCAAAATATATGAAAACATTTTGTTCAGTTCATTTTGTTCAATCTTTTTATCTCTGATTCAGTTCCTTGTCTTTTAACTTTTTATAAATTTGAAGTAAACCCACAATCACTGCTATAACACTATGTTTTAAATATAATTTGCAGATGGTTTCTTATGTTATTTTGTCTATATCTAGCAGCTGCATGTAATTGTAGTGATTTATTTAAGTGTGTTTATGATAACATTATATAGTATAAATATGATTTCACCTGTTTGAAGAACATTAGTTAAACTATGTTTTGCTGATTATTTTAGCAAGTAAGATTGTATATATAATTCTAAGCAGCAATCCTATCAAATCTTGTCTAAATTCATCTAGGGAAAGAACTACCATTTGTTATTTATAATGTTTGAGGAGTATGACTCAAATTAGTGAATGCTCTTAAAAGACTGAATATTTTACTTATTTCATAGAATAAGTAAATATTTAATCTTTTTTACTAAACTTGTATGGTACTAGAGAAATTACTGTGGCATATAGTAAAACTTGCATTGCCACATTCATCCTACCAGTATGTCAGTACTGTTCTCACATAGTTTCTTCACTTTTGGGTGGTGGTCATTTTGATTGTAGAGTAGTTATGTTACCTAAATTTGGAAGTAGACAGTAACTTTCTATTTTGAATTTTAAAAATAAAGCATCAGAACAGTATGAAAATCATTCATTCTCCAAACATTGACAACATTTCACTAAAGCTTCTGCTAGAATTATTTTTATTTTTTTGGACAAAATATTCAGAGAACTTTAACTATCCTTGACAATTCACTACTTTATCAGGCTCTTAATGTACAATTAACTTCCAACAATTGATCTTCTCTACAATAAACAAATCAAAAAGAAAAGATAAAAAGAACCCCCCCAAAAATAAACAGCAAAACAACCCATCTAGGAGCATCTCTGAAAGCTTGAAAAGCACATTTTCTATCACTTTCTACTGTAAGCAAGTCTTACTTTGATCAGGCTGATCAAGGCTTTCTGTGCAGTGTGCAACAACATATTAACACCCATGGAGGCAAAGAGAGGAAGACAGTATAAAGGTGGGTGGTGATCATGTAAATTGCTTGGCTGTCTGGGTCAGTGCCTGTGGTTTTTACATTTACAAATGGAACAGTTGGAAATGAGATCTGGTTTCTCTAGGCATTTATAACTAAATTAAAAGATTGTTTCCAACAACAAAAATAGCTTGCTGAATTAGGAAACATTTATTGTTATAATCTATATCATACTTTCAAAAATACTCTGTGAAGAGGGGAACACTTCAGAATGGTACAGATTAGTTATATACATATTTTCTACATTCCTTTTCAACTAAGCATATCTGAATTGAGAATGTGCAAATTTAGATACATAGAAACAAATGTGGAAACTATTGCTTACCCTTCAAGTGGATACAAAGCAGATTTAGAAATATAATTTCTTTTTAAATGCCCTGAACACAGTGATTTTTCATACCTCGTACTTCAGTGAAATTTTTAGAACTTTGCTTTCAATCCATGATTATTTCTGATGTTTTTAATGCAGACTGAATGCATTTGTTGGTCACTTTCTTTATTACAATCTTTCAAGACTAGAAATATTTTTTTTTTATGTGAACTAGTGAATTATTGATGATTTTTTTTCTTAGTTAATAATGCTATTATTTTAACCACAACTTTGTTTATAAAAGATTTTCTCAGATTATAAGATTATTTCTCTTTTCCTTGTTAAATTAATATAGCTGTCAAAATAAATTATCATATTACATACATTATTGGACTTGATATTTGTTTAAGTAAACTAAAGTTGGTTTGGTTTATTTAGCATTGGTTGTTACTATATGTATCCTTATAGAAACAAAAATGGTATTTACTTACATATTCCAATACATTTCTGCCAAAAAATATTGATAGATAATGAACCTGAATATTTTATGACTATTGGACCCTGATACATGGTTTAAGTGAATTTAAGATGATTTTTTAATTATTATTACCTGTGGTCATATAGGAAAAGTGCATATTTAATTAAATTGTGTTTGTGTGTGTGTTGTGCATGCATGCATGCAATCAATGTCTGTTATCAATTTTCAATTTTTTTATACTCAGCACATTTCACCATTAGTTACACCAGTATATGTATAATTTCTGCCAACAATGTATTGTCCTTTAAAGGTCCTGTTCAGTAAACAAGTTTATTCTTTTATCCCACTTCTTTCCCAAAATGTTCTTAAAAATTTCCTGAAAATTAAGTATATAAAATTCAGCCAGACAAAATCTCTGTGACTAGTAATTTGTATTATGAGCTTCTGAATTTTCTCTCTATCACAAAACAGCCAACCTACTATCACATTCCAGCTAAGGAATCTCTGCAGCAATGGTTTTAGTCCCTGTGTTTTTTATTTAATATCATTTTAATATGACATTAGAAACTACTGACAATTTTGGTAGTCATTGATTAATATTAATCCATTTGCTAAAATTCACTTGAAAACTCTTTCAGAATTAGAGCTATACCCCACATAATGCAATTGTATAATAGTTTTTTCATTTGATTTTTGTTTTTAAGTATTCTGGTTTAATATGATTTTAGAAACACTACAGTCTTCATTTAACACACTAAAATTTAATATGATATTTGCTTGAATAAGGCATGAATAAAAAAAATGGGGGATAATGGGAAGGATGAGGCAATGCAGTTGGACACCCATTCTTGCCGTCTGAGACACTGTTATTCTCAATAGCTTGGATATTTTATATATTACACTTATGTTCCTTTCAGAGTGAAGTCTTCTTTTGTAAGAGTTATAAGCATAGTTGCATTGCTGGTGGTAGAGTTGAGAGTAAGACAAGCAAAAAAGGGATAATCATAGGGTAAAACTGGATGGAATTAAACATAGTGACTGCAGTAAATAAGCAATATTGGCAGTGAACTATTTAGAACGAAGCATCATTGTGAATAACTCCTTACATGTAAAACAAAATTAGATGCATTTATTGTAGCAAAGTGTTTAAATTAGCTGAATCAAATAATAATTTATCAGTGAATTTTCAACATTATAAAAAGTGTTTTGAACTTTCATGTTCTTTGGTTTCCTTTTTAACACTTAGCAGCTGTGCTGTATACTTAAGATTTCAGGATTTCACAAAGAAACAAACCACATAATTAGTAAATATATTACTTTTTTTTTTATCTTTAGCCAGAAAATATAACTAAACTACATTAAAATATATATGATGAACTTTAAGTCTGATTTTGAAAAGTGAAAAATTTCATATGTTAAATTGTTAGAGTTCATTTAAGATAATAATTTTTTAAAAAATAAGTATATAATATCTATTGAATTCAATTTTAATGGATTGCATTTAGTGTATATTGCATGTCAGAAGTGTATAAATATGTATTGCTTTTTATGCGGAGGTTACAGTCTGATGTCAGCATATAAAATAATTTTGTGTTTGGTTAAAATTACTATGCCTGTTAGTGCAGTCTATATGATAAACTATAAGACAATGAATATTGGCGCTGTATATGTAAATGCTGTGATGACAGGGTCTTCCTCTGACCCTGACAGCACTGCTGGAATTAATCAGTGTGAACTGTGATTCAATCCAGGGGTCATTGGTCCAGATGTGTGTGATGGACAGCAAGTTGTTCATAAAATGGTTGACTCTGGTTCAGCCTGGGAAATTGATTTCATAGACTCATCTGCTGCTGTTTCTATTTTTTTTTAAACATGATGATTAACAACTATTGCTGCTGTCTCCTGAGCTGCCCAAACATTTTTTGGTGCTGTCTCAAAATGTCTATAATATTAAATGTTATATTGAAGCTTCATTCTATAGAGGGATCACATTCAGAAATTAAATCATTCAACTGTTACTGCTTCTTCAGTTGAGCATCATTTGAAGTACATGTAGTTTAGGGGTCATAAATTGTTGCATTTAGGAGCCATTTTGTACACAAAACAAGCATAATTAAATAATGTTCTGGAGTAAAACTCATTGTGGCAAGATGCTGACACTTTGACAGACATGCATGATTGAGGCCCAGCTGAAAAGGAAAAAGTGAGAGTTTTGAAATGCTAAAGAACTAAAATACATAATTTTAAGATTACTAGTGCAAGATCAGGATGAGTTGTCTTGTGTAATTTAGTTTATGTTGGTTCATACTGTTTTTTAAAAAAATACAGTTAATTTAAGAATGTTCAGTAATTCTATAAATCAACAATGAAAGCTGATTAGTTACACTACTTTTGTCGAACATGTTACTGTAGCAGTTTTTTATTAAATGAGTATACATATTTTATTAATTATTGCATACTGGTTTATTTCTATCCATATATCAAATTGTCATTATCAAAAGTTTCAAAATTGTTTGCCTTTCATGCCGATATACCCATCTGTACTATTACTAGATTGTATCATTTTACATATCCTAGACTAAGCTGTCATTTGTAAATCCTCAGTTGCAACTCTTCCTGGAAAGATGTCCTCTATAAATCTACAGCTGTTCTAGAAACCTCCACATTGGGAAAATATTGCAAGTCTGCAATAATGTTTGTATTTGGAAAGTATGAATTATATATAGACTGATTCTCATTAGCCTGTACTCATTTTAGATAATTTTACCTGACTTGTAAAATTTGGTATAGAATTATTTTGCATAAACTAAGTGTATTGGTTATAAACATTGTTTCAATTTATGTTTTAACATTTCTGATACATCAAGTGGTCTCAAGCCTCTCTTTTATTAACTGTTAGTATTACAGTAACTGATTGAGAGTCTGTTCATTCTCTAAACTGTCTACATCTATGATTGAGTGTGACTGTAGACAAGCCATCTACCAGTCTATTGATCTCTCTTGTGTGCAACCAATTGTCAGTTTGTGGCTTGGCACATATCTTACTGCAGTTGCAGTTAAACTCAGTGCAGCACACACCACTGTAATTGAATTTACTAGACATTATACAGAAATATATTATATATTTTCTTTTTTTTTTCAACATCTTTGGCTACAAG
This sequence comes from Sinotaia quadrata, assembly GCA_028829895.1. NCBI lineage: Eukaryota > Metazoa > Mollusca > Gastropoda > Architaenioglossa > Viviparidae > Sinotaia > Sinotaia quadrata. The sequence goes on along the minus strand of CM054177.1, from coordinate 123,789,339 downwards.
TACAAGTGATTGATCAAATAGCACAATAGATAAACCCACACTGTACTAATAGTGCTTTTCCAGGGTTAGGATATCAAAAGAATGAAAATGATTGATGAATTAGAGGGGTTTTTTTTTCTTGCACATGCTGATTCTGCTTTTGATTTGCTTCTAATTTCATATTATTCATAAATATTTTATTGTTGCACTTTAAGACAATTTTCAGATTAATTTGCACATTTATTCTTTTTTCTTCTATATTTTATTACTAGAAATTAGAACAGTTCACATATTATATGCATTTTTATCACAGTATGCAGAAAAATGGTTCAGAACTCTTTTTTCCACCTTCAAAAACACACTAGGAATATATATTATTATGGTAAGCTATGATTCATAATGCATTACTTTTAGTGGAAACATTGATATAAAATTTGTGATGCAGTAATTTTGTTCAGGAGTACATCTCCCACATATTATGGGGTATTACTATATAATTATATCATTTCCTTTCTAGCTACTTTAGGTTTCCATACAGCATGAGTTTATCTAAATGAATATTTTGTTTGAAGTATGTGGCAATGCTAATTTTATATTTTGGAGGCTTTAAATAGATATGAATGTTTCACACTCCATCTTCACTTGTATACTGGCATGCAGTTTGTTTATCACACATTTTTTTTTTTTTTAAATTATATGCCATCACATGCTTCTTCTGTTCTCTTTTGGTAATTAAATGTTGTGAACACAAGTGTTTGGGGAGTGCTCAGTTTAGATGGAAATCATATTGAAGCTGAATTTGGCGAATTATCAGTGCCTTGTGATTTTAAGATTAATATATATATATATATATATATGGCTCAATCTGGGCAAGTGTACCACAGAAGGGTGGGTCCATTTGAAATGTATTTTTTAAAAATAAAGCACTGAAGTATCATGTGTTTATATTCTGTATATTCAGAATTAATGTGAGAGATACATAAGATAGTTACATGAATATGTGTTTATTTATTTTGTAATTATTTGAAATACAAATTCATTTTAACTGAAAAATGGTGCCTCTTTTGTTACATGGATACACATAGACATTTTCTTTAATTTTCATTGTTATAAATAATCCAATAAACTTATTGTATCAAGGTTTTCTTAGAAGTGATAATACAATAAAGCAACATTCAATATTCCTTTAATCTGCAAATGGTAAATTTTGTGAAGAAATAATATTTTTAAAAGGCACATTCTTAGTTTCTCTCGATATATTTTGATTAAATTGATTGACATCATAAATAGCTTATATATTTATAGTACATATCCATGTAATTTCTTTTGTATTTAAAGTTTCACATAGCAGTGTGCATGTTTGAAACCTGAGCTAGTAGTAAGGGTAGAAAATTACATTCAAAAATAGAAATATTGTGATTAGGCTTATAATATATATAGATTAAAAAACATATTTAATAGATACCTTGTTTTTTACATACTTTTATCTTCAGAGTTTAATAACTTAGCATGTTTTATGTTTAGTTGAGAAAAATAGAGCTTTTATGATGGTTGATAATTTTGTTTATATGGTTTCCACATTGTGAAGTTATAGTTTTATATCCTATTTAAAATTAAAATTTGTGGTTTGTTTCTATAATGTATTTCTAAAAAAAGAATATTAGACTCTCACTTTAATTATCACTTTCCCTCTTGCATCTACAAATTAATAATTTAGGTTATTAAAGAAAATATATTCATTGTAATGAGTTAATTATATTGCTTATTTTAAAATACTTTTTCTTGGTAAAAAGTCTTTTTTCTGGTAAAATCTTACTTTATATAACAAAGTGATACACTTGCTCAGAGAATGAGCTATATGTATATTTAATATTTTCTATAATAATTAATATTCAATGCTGTCCTATATAATCATTATTTTTCTTCTTATTATTATTAATATTATAGTATTGACTGTCATTTTTGTGGTTTGTTTCTATAATGCATTTCTAAAAAAAATATTAGACACTTACTTTAATTATCTACTTTCCCTCTTGCATCTACAACTGCAAATTTTGTCAAATTGTTTGATGTGATGTCTAGACTACTGATTAAAAAGACACATGACTGTTCGTTTTATTCCAGTTTTATATATATATATTTCATATAAAAACAAATGACTATTGATATTTTTCCATATTTCCAGAATTTTTGCAAGAGTTACAAAACTTATAAAGAAATTGATGTTATTCTCAGACACCCACATCAGTGCATTTCTTTTTTACAATATTTAACATTGGTCTGATAAGTCTGAATATCTTATTAAACAATAACATATGCAGACCATATTGATTGGGGATTTTTTTTTTTTTTTTAATAAAAAGCACTATTTCTTTGAAGTGACATTGATTTTGCTACTGCAGTCCCATCATGGAATTAATTGAGGTTTCAGTTACTTGTTACCTTAGGAATGGGTTGACTAAGTTCTACATATACACTTTCCAGATTTTCTGTCTCCAGATTGTGTAATTTTTTTAAAAATGAGAAGTTCAGGCCTCTTTGTATTTTGCAGAATCTTTCAAAAGCTGGCTTTTTAAATATAAAAATTTTGAGGATTTTAGTTCTTCTATATATTGCAGAATCATATCAGTTTGCAGATGTGTTTGACTTTTTGAAAATATTTTTTTAAACAGAAAGTATGCATGAATATCCCAACATTATAGTTAGAGCAATAAAAGTGATTTCAAGCTTTAATATTTTGGCACTTTTTATTTGATCTCACAGTTCAGTACATATTTAAAAGAAGGCATACATCATTGATAATTTAATTGGTCTGGTTTTCATTGTAGGAAACATTTCATCAAACCAAATGAAAAGGGGCATTGATATATGTACAATGGCATAAATGTGTAGTGGGAACTGCCCAAATTTGGTACAACAAAAAAATTAAATAAATATGATAATCACCAAGGAAACTATTTGTTGTCTTTGTGTAAATAAAATGGTTGCTTGAATTTCTCTCCAAGCAGTACAGCATTTTGAATTAGTATGGAAAGATACTAGTTTTGAAAAGTCACTGATTATTGTAAATTTATTAATATATATATATAGGATTGTTTTTTCCTTATTGTGGAGTAATATGTGCATTTCTCATTTCTAACATACACCACCACTGATGCACATACTCAACTGGCCCATGTCCAGGATTTATAGATTTTTCAAGGAACACAGACAGCTATCTTTAGGAGTAATGGTCACAGTGACATTGGTTTGAGATGTGCTTGTTTTGTTTCTTACCGTTACATGGATCCATAACTCAGTCATGTTTTTGTGTGAATATTAAACTACAATTTTTTTAATTAAAAATTATGTATTTTTTCTTTTGTTGAAGTGTAGTATATAGTGTTAATATTTATATAGATTATTTTTTGAAGCAGCAATTTTCTTTATCTTTATATACTTTCGTTTAAACATCTGTCAGCATTACACATTTCTTTTGGAAGTTGTACAAATCTTGCTATCCTCTGTTTTTAATCTTACAGTTTCTATCCCTTTTGTATCAAAACTATCAACTGAAAATTTGCAGCTACAGTCACCGTCACTTAAGAGCAATGAGGAAAATACAGAATATTGCTTACATGATGAAATATTGTTCTGGTCTATTTCAGTGTTATGCATGTTTTATAAGAAATGGATGTAAAATATGAAATATTACTTACAGGATGAAATAGTGTTCTGGTCTATTTCATTGTTAAACACGTTTGAATACTGCAGTTTTTTTTTAATTTTCTCTTAAAACTGATAAGTAAAAGTACATATATTGAATAACACAGCATTCTTTTAAGTTTAAATTATTTATTGTAAGTTATGCTTGTTAGAGGTTTTAAAACTTTCAAAAACGTTTATATAGATTAAGAGAAAAAGAGAAAGAGCAAGTAGAAAAATAACAGATTGTGAAATTTATGACATTATTTTCTAGAAAATTAAATCAGTTTTCTTCTTAGTTCTACAATTTTTGAATGGAAGTATTGTTTAATGCCCATTTTACTGTATAATCTGATTCATGAAACTGTAGAGCTCAAAGATTTGAGTTTGATATAGTCATTGCAGCATTTATGTCATGGAAAGGGTTAGCTCATTTTATGTCATTATGATCTCTACTAATGTTTATATAAACATAATTATGAAACATCTTAAATGTATACTTTTTCTATTAAGATTGAAACTGATGTAGAAAATCAGTCAACTAACTTTGGACCACCTCACCTCCCCACCACCACCCTTCACCACCTGCCATCCAGATTCATTTCTGTTACATATGCTTCATCATTTTGTATTTTAAAAAATTAACACCCTCTCCATACCTTTCCAAATTACTACAGGGATCTATGCCATAATTTGATTTATATCTTTGTGCTTATTTTTTTTTAATTTCCATATGTTGTAATGTTTTTATTTAGAAGTAATTATTTAAAAGATTGTCAGAAGTAAATTCTCTGTATTAGTAAACATGTTTAAGAGTTTAGAGTGTCAAACATATAGGTGGTGAACAGAATGGGGAGATAAATTCATGTATCAATCTTCTCTCATCAAATTGCAATTGTTTATTGAAATGAAATCTATGGAAAATAATAGCTGATTCAGACACAAAGATATTTGATTTTGTTCTTGACAGTTTTTATCTTCGAAAAGAACCCATAGTTTTCATTTCAGAAATGTCTCATCATGCTTTACAACTTTGCAACAGTAATACACAATTTTCTCACTGTCTCCAGGGCCCAACCCACCACTCAACTTTATTATCTCCCTTCCATCTATCTACTTCCTCTGGTCACCATCCTGCTCACCTCTCTAAAAAAAAAAGTAAGAAACAGAAGAAGTAAAAAAATCAATCTGGGAAAACCAGGCAGTTTGTCTGGAGCTGTCTGCATAATTTAGGTCTGCATGTCGTATCCAAGAACATTTTCTTGGATTAGAGAAAAGCCGAGCAGTACAAGGAAAAAATCTTTATAGACTTAAGGGTGAGATAAGAGATAACTGCCTGAACTTTTAGCTTATTTCGGAATCTGGTATGGACCAGTGGACTAGACTAAAGTCTGACATCAAATAAAATAATCTCATATAGTAGAACCTCACTTTTATTACATTTTGGGGTTAGATAAGATTTTTTTTTTTATGTTCTTCTGTAATACACAAATGAACAGTAATATTGCTAGAGTTTAAATCACTTTGTTGCATTATTATTGACCAATTGTGTCCAGAATGGAGACTAGCATGTCCAATATCTTTTGATCAGGTCTGCTTCTATCAAAAGGCTGCTTGGTAACAGTCATTGAGTGGGTGGGGTGGATGAATCTTTCAGGATAAATTTCTATGCGTGTTGCTGGGAACATCATCATTCTAGTCCAGTCATCTTGGACTTTATCTGTTTAATTAATCTTTGTTTTTAACTGCTTGCATCCATAGAGATTCTAAAGTCCTTTAAAATTAGTTTAAAGAGTTACAACTCTCTCTAATTTTGTTCTTTTATTTTCACTAACTTGTTTTCTCACTGTCATTTAACTGTACCTGACTCTGAGTACATGTCTTACTTTCTAATTTCTTTCTTTCCTTGTTTCAAAGTATGTTGTCATGTCAGTTTGTTGTCTTTTGAATAAAGTAGTTAATGTTTGTAAAAAGCTTTGCCTTTTTTCCTTTCTTGCCCCCTTCTCCAACAGGAACAAAAAACAGGCATGCTAGGCATGTCCATAGACTGCTGAGTCGTATATAAAGGAAACAGTAACAATAGCCTTTAGCCTTGATTTATTCTTAGATGAGTTAGACTGAAGCATACAGTTTTGATAATGGGGTATGCATAGAACCATTATTGAACATCTAGCAAGTTTTAGACTTAATTCATCTAGGCTGAATTTAATTCATTTGTTCATGCTCTGTGGTTTGATTTGATCTAGGAAGTTTAGACTTTGCTTAATGAGGCTAAAACTTTATCATGTTGTCCATATTCTGTTCCACCTGACTTGTCAGTTTCAGTGACAGCCATTGAAGTGGTTTCAGGAGGTGTGCAGTGAAATTTACAAACACATATACAGGAACACAATGAAGCTCCCCTTTGACTGACTACTATTTGGCTTAGAATTAATTCTCAGAACTATTCTGAACATAAACATGTTCAAAGCATGTTTCTTATAATAAAGTTAGTAACTATTTCTAAACTATATATGTGTGCATCTGTGTGTGTGTGTGTGTGTGTGTGTGGTATGTGTGCACAAAAAAATAGGAAAGAAGAGTAGCAGTGGCATCTTTAATATCCATTCCAGTCTAGAAAGTTGTCCAAAATGTTCAAACCTTCTGGAACTTAAACTTTGTATTTCAGAGCTGTATCCTTTCTACTAGGAACAAGTTTTTGGCTCTTCAAACTGGTGAATGCATACATAGTTTCCTTCTAAAACTTTAGCATGTTCTAGGCTCAAGCTTTTGGCCTTCAGCCTGGTCCATGCATTCACCTTTGGTACTTGGTCAGAAAAATATGTTGTCTTCATAGTTTATAAATATCAGGAAACATTAACAAAAAAAAGTTTTTGCTAAGCAAATAGCATTTACAGAAATCTTTTGTGTATATTATTAGAAATAAAAATTAACCTGGTAACTTGTGAATGTGTGAGATACATTTATATTTTTTATGAGCACATTTACAAAATTATTTTTAATTTATGGGTTTTGATATTTTAAAAATATTTTAAATATTTTAGTCTTATTGAAATTTGTTAATATTTATTGTGAAATTATTGTGTGTTCAAAAATTAAAAGTCGCTTGAGAATGAGAAAGATTTAAGTCTAGAAGTAATGTCAGGAATAACAAATTAAAAAAAAATAGTTGGTAGTTCTTAAGAAATATTAATATATAATTATATGAATTTATCTTAAAAATATATGTAAAACACTCATACATCTTTCTGTATGTTTGTGTTTGAAAGAATGAAACAGAGTAATATGTAAATATTGAACTTCTTATCCAGAAAGCTTGGGATCTGAGCATTTTCAAGTTTTTGTTCCCTGCCCTAATATGCATAAAATACAATACAAAATTTGAGATATTGCATATGAGAACTTTTATTATTTACCAAATCATCAGTACAGTGTTCAAGTTTTTGTAAAAACTAGTGTTTGAGTTATATAATCTAATCCTCAACTTCTAACAACATTGAGCTGTAGCACTGACAATGTGTATGATTTATTTTGCATTCCAACGTTTAGGATTCTGATTTATTATATTACTAGAGTAAGTGGTGAACGTGCCAGAAACAATATCAAACAGCCTTAACACATGCATGAAATAAGAAAAATAGAAACATACTAAATTAACAAATTCATGCTTGCAAAGGTGTATTAGTAAATTTATCTTTGAAAGGTATACTAAATTCATATATATGCTTGGAAAGGTGTTGTAAAATAATTTATGCCAGAAATGTGTTCTAAATTTGCAAATTCATTTATTGTATGGAAGACTTTACCACCTTTTATCTAATACTAAAGATGAGAAACTTTAAATTACTTAGCTGACAAGTTGATGTGGAAATCAAATTGTTTCCTTAACAATATAATTTTTTTTTTACTCTTTTGTTCATGCTCTTTAGCTGGTAGTTCAGTGTACATTCAAATGTCGTTTAAAACAGCTTCTTGCATATGCATATAAAATCTATTGTTCTCGAATTCATATTCCTAAATGAGATAAATGACATAAAATACAATTGTGTGTGTGTGTGTGTGTGTGTGTGTGTGTATATTGGTCACTTCTGCAATATAAAATGCTGCACCAGCATCTTCTCTTGGGTTGCTCAAGGTCAATACTAGTGCATTAAGAGCAGCCTGTTGCTGGCATGGTGTATATCTTGTTTTGGTGAAGTTTGGTATTGATTTTCTTCTAGTGATGAATAGAATTATGCTGTTACTCTAGAGATCAGCAAAATATGGTCTTTTGCACATTTACAAAAAAATTAGGCATGGGAGGGTGTATTTGTGGAGAAGGCTGGGGTCATGGTGAGGGGATTGAGAACAATGTTTCTAAGAGCCAGCAGCATGGACGTCTGCCTTGTATCACACTTGATTGTGTATTTGACCTGAGGCAATTTATTGAAGAAGAAATTAACTCCAGTATATCATGTGTATGTTGATATTTCTCAGGAGAGAATTTTGCCTATGACAAGATTTATTATGCAGAAAGAACACCAAATTGGATGATAACAATTTTATTTTTTTATTTATAGAAAATTGTTGGTTTGTGTGGAGGTTTAATAAGTAAAGATGTATATTATGTTACTATAATAGCAAATTTGTTTAATAGAACTATTTCTATTCTCTTAGTGTTTTCAATTTGTAACCTCATAAAAGTCTAATAACTATGGCATAAAGAATTCTGTTGGAATTTAATTTCACTCATTGACACCTCAATAACTTTTCCACAAAACACATACCAAATCAAGCAGCCTAAGTGAGTACATACAATCATCACTTTGAAGAAGTTCATTAGTGCACTTAAATTTATAATTTCCAATCTCATGAACAAGTGCAGAACCATTACACAATTAAATATGCATCTGTCACGTTTGATTTGGGTGGTATTCAAGTGTGGGATTTTGTACCACTATTTCATACATTCTTGCACTGCCATTTTCTCATTTGCACAAGTTTTTATGATATTCTTTCTTTCTTATTTATTTGTACCAGTTGACACTTTTACACCAATCTGCACTAATTCACACATTCTATGACATGTTATTTTCTTGGAATTTATTTGTGTTTTCTCTACACCTTCTCTTATCCCTGACCCAGCTTGTCTCACAAATGTTATGGAGCAGTTAAGTAGATATTATTGGCTTAAGAAGATTACAGAAAATTACAAAAATTTCATTGGTTTATATCATGTCCCTTCGAAATAAAACCTCGAAAAACTGTTGCTTTTGTGACATTGATTATAATTATAAAAGACTCAAATAGTAGAGATAGTACCTACCTGAACTTTGATTGATGTGGTTCTGCTAAACAGCCTCTCAATTTAACTTTTATAGAGACACACGCATTCAGACACTTGTCAGATTAAAATATATATATATTTCCTGTTTAAAGTTAAGCTTTGACAGTTGTATTAAGTGCATTGTGGTTTATTGTTTATTGTTTATTATTTGCAAAAATTATATTACTTCAGGGTTTGTTTAAATTTACAGATTTTGGAAAATTTGGTTCTGTTTTTATAGTTAGTTTTTCTTGAAACAGTATTTTTTTCATGCTTTTATATAATTTGTTTAAAAGACCATTTGTACGATGTGTTTGCTCTCTGCCTTAAATATTCTTTACCATAAACTTCAGAGAAATACAAACTTTGAAGCCACCATATACTTCTTAGTGGCACTTGTTTGGGGCTGTAAATGGATGTTTTGTGTGCTTGGAGGAAAAAGATGTTATATTTTTCGCACTCACTGTACTCATTGATACTCATTGTTTGAGGAATTTACACATATATTACTGTGCTCATTCTATGAGGAATTTAAGTTCCATTTAATTTCCTGAGTCTAGTTGTCGGACTTTTTTGTTAAGTTTTGTTAAGTAGTGTTTAATGATAGCCTGGTCAAGTGACATGACATTTTTTTTTTTATTGTTAAGTAATTAATATTTATTATCATTCATTTGAAGACAGTGTGATATTAACTAGTCTGTAAATTGGATTAGAAATGATATCACTATAATTACAGCAAAATTTATATATTACTAGTGACTTCCCCGTTCATACATTTATTGTTATCTTTACTTTGATCTTCACTGTATCGTGGGCACAGCATTTCCATAACAAAACACTCTCCCCATAACTCTTTCTGTCTCTCTCTCTTCCTCAAACACACACAAAGAAATACAACACACACACACAAACAAAAATATACACAAATAGACAAATAAGTACCCACACAAACATGCACACAGACATCTTGCTCTTCATTCTTTGTTTAATTCTATCATTATCTCAGAAATAGAAAATTGATCCAATATTCAAGAGTTAGTGAATTTAATTTGATATTAGAGGCACTTATGATTTCATTAGTAAAATTTTACACAATGTAGAATGAAGGTAACAAGCGGATGTTGCACTGTACAAAGGGACAGAGTTCAACCTTACTCTGCACTGTACAAAGGTGATACAGGTTAGCCTTACTTACTCTGCACTTTACAAAGGTGATACAGATTGATCTTACTCTGTACTTTACAAAGGTGATACAGATTGATCTTACTCTGCACTTTACAAAGGTGACACAGGTAGACCTTACTCTGCACTGTTTTGTACATATGAGTAGATAAAACTGCACTGTACAAAGGTGAAACAGGTAACCCTTACTCCTCACTGTAGAAAAGTGACAGTATATATAACTGTTTGACACCAACGCCACCTAGTTAATGGTTATTAATTAATTAATCAACCATAACTAATTACAAGTGTAGAGAATCTTAATTTATGTTATTAATAATTCTCTAGCAAATGCCACTCATCTCTTTCACCTGGCAGATATGCAGGCACTGTAAACATTTTCTCTCTTCTACATCATTAAAGACAAACATTTACTGTCATACAATATTTCTGTTGGTGGAAAACTTCTTACTAAAGGAGAAGACAAATCCATCTTTAATCTACATTTAGCAAGCCCCATCCACCCACTTTCTTCTCCAGCATAAGGTTATCAATATGTGTAAGAAAGTCAATAAATTTAACAATACATTTATTAAATCAACAGTCATATAACAAATAGAATGAAAAAGATTACTTGACATCAATATTTCCATGAAATCATGTTTGAATAATTTTAACCCTTTTGACCCTGACCTAATTAAGAAGCAATTGACCAAAAATACTATGGGAATTTGACAGAATTATTTGAACATGATGGTACACCCTTTTTGACATGATATTTTGAGAAATCTAAACATCATACATATAGAGAAGTATATATATAAACAGGACAAACTGAAGAAAAAGCACAATATTAAAAAATAGCAAGCCCCATCCACCCACTTTCTTCTCCAACATAAGGTTATCAATATGTGTAAGAAAGTCAATAAATTTAACAATACATTTATTAAATCAACAGTCATATAACAAATAGAATGAAAAAGATTACTTGACATCAATATTTCCATGAAATCTTGTTTGAATAATTTTAACCCTTTTGACCCTGACCTAATTAAGAAGCAATTGACCAAAAATACTATGGGAATTTGACAGAATTATTTGAACATGATGGTACACCCTTTTTGACATGATATTTTGAGAAATCTAAACATCATACATATAGAGAAGTATATATATAAACAGGACAAACTGAAGAAAAAGCACAATATTAAAAAATATTTCTTAAGTAATCTACAGGTAGGCTGAAGGGGGGGGGGGGGGGGCGAGGCATTCTTTCTTGGTCCAGTTGTTTCAAAGAAATGTTAGGGATCATCTCAATCCATCTCTTCATCATGCACATGAAACCATGGGTTGCAGGGTGTGATCACATCTTCATCACTTTCATGCTTTTATCGCTACTTTCTAACACTTAAACCATCACATTCAATCTCGCTCGATAGCACATCACTTTCACTGTCACTGACTGCCATTCTTTTTTGCTACATAAAAACAAGAAGAAGAAAACTACATTAAAAACTTTCAAAAATACAACAGATGTTTTAGTGACATTTGTCATCATATGGAAGCCATATGATGACAGAATTGTAATCAAAGCTCTGATTGGCTGGGATGGACTAGCATGGAATACCATAGTGACACATGGCTTTAGATGAAGTTTTAGTTGTTGCACATTCTTATTTTCTGTCCACTTGGTATTGAAATAGACAATCATAGTGACACATGGCATTAGATTAAGCTTTATTGTACACTTATTATTCTGTGCTGGTGTTGAAATAGACAAACATATTTCAAGCTTTAGTTGTACACATTTTTATTGTCTCTCCAGAATAATGCTGATAATGATGGAAACAAAAGTAACAACACAGCTTTAGATGATACTTTAGCTGTTGCACTTTCTATTTTCTTTCCAGGCTGGTGCTGAAATAGACAAACGTGATAGCAATAACATGACTGCTTTGCACCATGCTGTAGCTGGCCTTCATCATGACTGTATCCAGGCATTGCTCTCTAAAGGAGCAGACCCACGCTCAACTGAAAAGGTAGAATACACTTGTATAAAGCTACAAGTCTTGTGAAAATTAGTATTTTTTACTATAGATTTTCTGGGAGTTTTGTTAGTGATTAAATGGTCGTATTTGAAACATAAAGAGTGATGCATTCATTATATTGTTCAGATTAACATTTAACATTGTTAACATCAGTAAACTATTTACTTTAGATTATGTAAACACTATTTAACATAATCTTTGTAAGAACATTTCTTAAAAATTCAAAGTATTAAATATAGGCATTTTTGTTTTTAACTGACAGTACATTTATGTAATTATTGTACTTTTAAAAAAAATGCTTCTTGTTTGGTAAACTGTGCATAAATAAACATTGAAAGGGAATTAATAAGAACTATTACAGTACTATAATTTTTATAAATTTGAAGAAAACTAATACCATCATTGCATTCTGTCATACTAATATAAGTAATATTAGTGTAGTTTGTCAGTAATACTATATTAATTATTATTATTGTACACATTCAGGCTTTTCTTTTCAAGAAACAGTCAGGTACATATTTGTGTTTACAGGGAGGGAAAACATCACTGTTTTATGCAGCTCATCGAGGGGATGTCAGTATTTGTAAACTGTTGGTGGATAAAGGAGTTGATGTGAATTCTGGAGATAACATGCAAGTGTAAGTAATTTTTTTTTAAACAGGAATTTTAACATTTCCCCCATACATCACATTGGAAATATTGTGCATGTTTGTTTAACGTTGCAGTAATGTCAGTTGAGTTATAATATCTCAAGCATGTTGACTATGAGATAAAGGCAGCAGACTCATATGTAGATAGATGGCTTTGGGTTCAAGTCCAACCATGGTAATTGGATTTTTGTTCTCAATTGTTCCTCATCCATTCATTACTCATGATAGTTCAGTTTAGCAGCCATGATTTTTTAGTGCTCGGAGCTCATTGGATAATTAGCACAAATTATTATTATTATTATTATTAATTCATCCATTTTTATTTAAAACTCATTAGGGACTCAGAACAAATTAAAAAATTTAATTGGTGGAACATGGACAGTTGCTAAGATGTAAAATTAAATTCAGATTAAAACTATTAAAAGATTGATATGTTGTGAAAAATAAAAGTAAATTATATAATGTGTTAAATAGCATACACCCCTTAGAAATGTTTACACTTTTAATTGTACAGTTTTGCATCATTACTTTACTAGTTTGAATCACTATAATAATTGTGCTCATGGAATGTATACATTTTGTTTATCATGAAATTTTGGTTATCATTTTATAATAAGTATTTCATTTTGCTTTATGGATTTAAATTTTATTGGACATCTGTGAACATAAAATTTGTCATTCTAATTTTTCATAATCCCTGCCCTTCTGAAACATTTGAAAGTTTTTAAGAAATCCCCTCCCCCATATTTATAACATCTTATCCATGATTTCTGTTACAGGACACCATTAATGATTGCAGCAAAAGAAGGGAATCGTGATGTTTGTGAATTTCTTCTTAAAAGAGGTGCCAACCCCAACCATCCTGATCGTGAAGGTAAACATTAATTTTAAAAGACTTAATTCATTCTAGTAAATATTTTCACTCAGGATTAGAAGAGATTAAGCAAGATTTATCATTTTGTTCGGTGAAAATAAATTGCAAAAAAGTAATGATAAAACACTTCTTGTTTATATATAGGCTAACCTGGGTTCTCCTTCAGTTTATTAGCTCCCTCAAGCAGAACAACAATTGTAGCAATTTCCAGTAACTTGTACCAGAAATTGCATGATGTAGTCAGCATACTTTGCCTCCATACGTCAACTGAGTGCAGTGTATTCCTTACACTTAAACACTGCGGTGGATATTTTTTGCGTCTACCATGGTCTTAGTGGTTTATAATCAGTAAACCAGGAGTTTCAGATAAAAAGGAAAGGCTGCTTTTTCCCTGTAAAATAATAGTCTACTCATAAAACATCTCTATGTAAAACACAAGTATAACATATTTATAGCAAAATGCATAAAATATTCCTAAGTCCATTCTCTCTCAATCAGTTAGTTAACTCACCATTAAGCTACAGGCCACCTTTCATTACCAGAATTCTTGCCACTCCAAATTCAAGTGATTAGACAATAGAATTTTCTACTGTAGGTAAACTTTTGATCTCTGCCCATTAGCTGGTCTCATTCTCATAAATCTTAACAATTAGATAATAAAAATTACTCTTCCAGTTGGAACTAGTTTGGATTGCATCAGGAATTTCTAGTGTATTCTCAACTTGAATTGTTTACTCCAACTTTGACACTTACAAAAATACCATCATAAGGATACCCAAGGTCGGGTCACTACAACAATTTAACAATTTATATAACAAAATAAGTCTAGAAATAGGGATAGGCAAATTTACTCTGCTATGTATGTATGTGTGGCACACATGTGCGCACACACACACACATGTTTATATAATGTATATGTGGTGTGTGTATGTGCATGGTATGTGTTTGTGTATTTCTGTTCAGTTAATAATACATGTACAATTCTCTCCTCAAAATCTAATTTTGAATTAAAAGTTTCTCCATATAGTTTTCATTTTGTTCAATTTGTTTTGTAAAAATTAAAAAGAAATATTGTATTTAACTTTTTAAATTGATCACCTTTTTATTTATGATCATTAGAATTCAAATTTAAATGTTGCATTGGTAGTAGATTTGCATTTATATAAATAGTTACAATTTATTAATATTCCTTTCATTTTCTTGAAATGTGTATTGCTTGCTTTAGGTTACATATCCAGTCTCAACTTTGCCAATTGTACAGATAAGCTTACCTTATAATCTTTTCATTGGTGTTTATTTACTTTTTATTAAGTTTTCTAGCTTGTCATATGATGCTGGCCACATTCTAATTATTTGTTTTGGGGTTATTTTTAAACTATTATTATTTTAATTATTCAGAACTGAAGATGAAATCACTCAAACATCTTTGAGGCCTAGCATTGCTTTTTCATTTACATTTTTGTGGCATATGATATTCTCAGTGATTGAATTAAACGGTTGAGGAAGTTGTATTAATGAAGCATGAAAATGATTTGTACATTTGTAAAAGCTTAGGTTGGCAGAATAGCATCAAGCCAGGGGAAGCAAATTCTGGTCTGAAAGTTTTATTTTAATAAAAGAATTACTGTATTTTTATTCATAGTATAAATCCTCTAATACAGACTGTGTTCTATCAGTCATCCCAGACAGTAATGGGACAAGGGAGCTGAAAGATTAAGGAATGATGCAAAGTATCCAGCAATTCAAACCTCCCATCACTTACTAACCATATGGCAGGGGCTTGATTGCATATTAGACTTAAGGCTGCAATTAAAGATAATATAATCACAAGAATGAAGCCAGTATGAACCATATTATTTTCATGGTAAGATACATTGGCATGGACACACATATTTAAAGCAGAACCACTTGACTTTCATGAGTTTATTTATTCACCTTTGGTTTAACTTAGATCAGTCTACCTTGAGTACTTTTCAGGATGAAGGGGTAGGGGTGGAAAGAATCTGTTGCATTAGTTACAAAGGATTTAAGAAGATTTTTGTTTATTGCTTTCACTCAGATTATCAGATATATAGAATATTGTTTTTCTTAATTTTCTCTTATCATTGATATTATTTCAGATAATTGAATATTGAAGAGAGGTATAAAAGTTTGTCAGTTATTGATATCAAGCATTCAGGTTTTATTTTTTTTTTTTTGTCAACTGGATCATTATTTATATATAAAAAATAAATACATCAAAATTAGTTATCTAATTGATTTTTGTCACTGTCAGATGCTGCAGTAAATACAGAAAGTATAATTTTGTTTAAGTTTTCTCAGCATCCTGCAATACCAATAAAAGGAGCAAATGTGTGTTATCATAATGAACAAAACTTTTAAGATTTCTGAAATTTACTGAAATCTTAGATCTTTGCAAATTCACATTAAGTCTTTGTACATATAGTAAACATTATTTCCTTTTGTTTGCAGAAAATGATTAGCATATATGGTTTTATAATATAACTGATTGTATTTTCTCTTGTCATGTCATTTTAATATGCTGTTGGCATTTATTGAAACTGAATAAATATTATCTGAAAGACGTGTCTTAAAGTGTAACTTGTTTAGTCATTGACTAAGGGGTGGGATAATTATTATATACAAAAAAATAAATTATCCTCATAAAACCCTTCTTTAGTTCTTTTAGTACTTTTATTTGTTTTGGAAAGCAGGTCTACCTCTTTATTATTTGCCAGTTAAGTAGTCTACTATCTTTTGTTCTGGTTAAATAGGTCTATCATCTCTTGCATTTGTTTGTGGTAAGTAGGTTAGGGATAGGGTTTTTATTTTTCTCTTACATATATCTACTATCTTTTGGGTTTGTTCTGGTTAAGTAGATTAAGGCTAGGGTTTTATTTTCTCTTAAGTAGATCTACTATCTTTTGTATTTGTTCTGGTTAAGTAGGTGTACTTATCTTTTTCTTTTTTTTCTTCTTTTGGTGTTAAAATAGGTCTATCATCTTTTGTATTTGTACTGGTAAATAGGTGTACTTACTTTTTTTATTTGTTTTGGTTAAGTGGGTCTATCATCTTTTGTATTTGTTTTGGTAAGTAGGTCTATCATCTTTTGTATTTGTTTTGGTAAGTAGGTCTATCATCTTTTGTATTTGTTTTGGTAATTAGGTCTATCATCTTTTGTATTTGTTTTGGTAAGTAGGTCTATCATCTTTTGTATTTGTTTTGGTTAAGTAGGTCTATCATCTTTTGTATTTGTTTTGGTAAGTAGGTTTACATCATTTGTATTTGTTTTGATGAGTGGGTCTTCTATCTTTAGTATTTGTTTTGTTAAGTCAGTCTGTCACTTTTAAAAACAGTTTTATATTTACAAGCTCTAAAAGATTTCACTTCTTTAAGCTACTACTAGTTTAGGCCAAAGAGTCAATTGCAGTAGCTATTTTTAAAAGGTACTGTATCAGAAAGCCCTTCTCTAAACACATTTATCTGTTATAGTAATTAGGGCTATCATCTTTTTTTTTTAAAGTGCTTGCAGATTGTTTATGATATTAAAAGATAAAACAACTACCCAGAACAAGTTGAATCCTCTTGTTAGGAACTACTTCAGTAGAAACAAGCAAGGGTGCAAGTTATCACATTGTAATCAGTATGCATTAAACCTTCATTTTTATTTTTATTTTTCACTAGATAGTTGCACATGGCTTCACTCACATAAATATCAGTTTTCAGACAGGTTCAAAATAAAATTATTTTATAGACCTTTCTTTTGTTTCTTTTTTAAAAATCACCAATAACCATAATACAGAATGCCAAAAATGTAGTGTTTTTTTAGTATCTTAAGTTTCCTGGAAATCTTAAATGTTAGCATGCTACTTTTTATTTTAAAGGTAGATTGAAATTTTGTTTCGAATTTAATGTGTATTATCCAGCTTTCTTCTGAGTCACCCCTGCAGGCTTCCATTGTGGTCCAGTAACATAGCACAATTTGTTTTGTTTTGTTTTGTAACTGTAGGCATTGGGACAGCAGATCTACCAGCCTTTGTGCTCATGGAAGCTGATGTTTGGTTTAGAGAGAGAAACAGACAAAGAAGAGGGAGAGAAAGAGATTGAGAAAGAATGAATGAGAAAAGGAGATGGGATAGAGAGAGAAAAGAGTGAAAGGGATGGAGAAAAGGATAGGGAAAGGGAAACAGAAAATAATAGAAAAAAAAGAGATATAGAAGAAAATGGGAGGAGAGAGTGAAAGAAAATGGAAGGGGAGAATGAAAGAAAATAAGAAATAAGAGATAAATAGGAATTATAAAAGGAAGAGTATTTGAGAGAAAGAGACAGAAAGAAAGAAAGAAATGGGAGAGGGGCATGGGGAGAGAGGGAAAAAGACAAAGAGACAGACTGAGACACACACAGAAATCACATTTTAAAGACTTCACATTTTAAAGGACTTAAAGAAGGGGGGGGGGGGGGAACAGAGAGTTGACAGAGAGAAGGAGAGAGGGAAGGAAAGAAATGAAAAAAGTGATTGAGAGAATTGATAGACTGAGAATAAGTGAAAATAGAAAATGTGATAGCGGGAGATAAAGAGAAAGAGATAAAAGAAAAGAGAGGGGAATTACATAAATAAAAAGAAAGACAATGAAAAAGTAAAGTTAGAAAAAAGAGTAAATGAGAGAGAGAGAAAAAGAGAAAGGAAGAAAAAGGATATAGTAATATGAGAGCCAGGCAATTAACTGTTATGAATACTGAAGTGAATTCCCCAGAGTAAAATAGAAGATGTGCCCCCCACATACACATACACACACACAAACACACACACACAAACACACACACACAAACACACACACACACACACACACACACACACACACACACACACACACACACACACACACACTCACACACTATTATTTATAGCCCACCATGCCATACCTTCTGTCTGTGATTGGCTATCTAGAGAGCTGCATAAGTTGCTTTCATGGATGTCAGAGCTCTATATTAGCCACAGCCTGCACACATTCCATTTACTTTTACTGGTGAGCTTCCTTATGTGCTTGACTATTTTCATAGTTTTAGGGCTAATGGTGAGCTCCTTTTTGGGATACATGACAGTTGATACTGTTTAGTAATTCTAGGGCACTAAGATATACAACAGTAAAAATCCAATTAAAATCTTGCCTGTAGTTTTTTAGTTAACCCTGGCCAAACACAGAAGAAACAATGTATTTATTTATTTATTTTTTGAAATATTTTCATAAGTATACAAATTGAAAACAGTTTGATATTAAGCTTACTTTCTTCTTATATAAAATCATGAAAATAATCAAAATTAGTTGTATCACTATAATTTTTGTTGTTGTTATTTTCCTGGTGTTGCAAGCATCAAAGAAAATAAATATTCAGATTACATTTCTTTTGCAAATTAAAACATCATCTTCCAGATTCTGTTAGTTTCCTTTTAACCAGTAAAAATGTAACCAAAAATGTGGGAAAGACATTAATTTCTTTTTATTCAGGCACCTAAGACAGTGTTACATTTATTTCCAGGAATGGTATTAAAAGTTTCTAATGAGCTGAAATGCTATAAAAATACATTGTCTCTGTGTTCAACTCAGCAACTGAGAAGAGGGTGAAGAATTTCACTTTGAGATGGAAGGAGTGGATGCAACAGAACATATTTGTTTTATTATTTTATTGAAGAATCACTTATATAAAATCAAATTCCTAGCAACCACCCATTTAGAAAGACAAGCCCTTTTTTAAAAGATGAAATAGCAGAGATTTAACATTATTATCTACATCTGCCATTGTTTCAGTCTATAATTATAATGTTATATACTTTAGTGGTAAAGTACCCAGACCTGCCTTTATTTCAGGCCATAGTGTTATGTATTTCACTAGTAAAGTACCCAAACCTGCCTTTATTTCAAGCTTTAATGTTAAATACTCCAAAGTTCCAATGGTAAAGTACCATATCTGCCTTTATTTCAGGCTGCAGTGTTATATACTTCAGTGGTAAAGTACACAAACCTGCCATTATTCCAGACTCTAGTGTTCAAACCTGCCTTTATTTGAGGCTGTAATATTGTATACTCCAGTGGTAATGTACCCAAACTTGCCCTTATTTCAGGCTGTAGTGTTATATACTTCAGTGGTAAAGTACCCAGATCTGCCTTTATTTCAAGCCATAATGTTATACTCCAGTGGTATCACATCAGACTGGATGCTGTTCTTATAATAAAGATTTATATCCATCAAAGATATCTTAAATGTTTCCAATGCCTTTCTCTGTAGTCATATACAGCACATGGAAGTATCATAATTAGATAATTTATTTCTAAAGATGAAGCCATCAAATGCAAATTTTAAACTAAACAGAATAAGATGTGCATACATGAAATAGGTATCAAACATTGACTGAAGATAATGTGTTTCTTTTTATTAATTTGACTGTTATTAAAACAGCTACTATAATAAAATACATTGAACTGTATAGTAATAGAAGTTAGGAAAATTCTTGTGAAATAAATCTGGACAAGAATAACAAACTACAAAGTAAAGATGTGATATATGGTTCCAGTTAATATTAGTTCAGTGAGGCTGAACAGCTGGTATTGATTAGTGGTTAGCAGGAGTTATTTACAGGCTTTTTTTAAAGTTTGAAAAATAAGAATTTAAATAAATATTTTGAATTTTTTCCATATTTTTGCAGAATCTGAGTAATATATGGATTATATTGGTTTATTGTAATTTCATTTTAATGTTATGTCTTTATTAATTAGTAATGAGATTATCATTAAGATATTAGCTCTTGTGTCCCCAATATACTATGCATACTTATTTAGAATTATTTGTTTTAGTGATGATGAAAGGATTTGGTGAAAGAATTAGTCTGTAGAGCACATGAAAACAAGATTAATGTTAACACAAAGAGGGATCATTCTTTTGTGAGAATTCTGGCCCACTGTTAATGAAGACAAATGTAGATCTATTTGAGTTGTTCAGAGATGTCTGGTCTACTCTGAATTATGAGAAATCTGACCCAGAGTAGACATGAAGACCACTGTAAGTCTGTGAAAAATATGGACCACATATTTATGAAGTGTAAAAGCAATTGTGAGTTCAGAAGTCCATTTTAGTTACATTTTAATAGGTCTCTTGAACAGTTGTGTGTAATACATTCCAGCATATGTTTATACAGTCTAGCATGGGATTATGTTTATACAGTCTAGCATGGGATTATGTTTATTACATTCCAGCATAGGATTATATTTATACATTCTAGCATGGGATTATGTTTATCAGTCTAGCATGGGATTATGTTTATACAGTCTAGCATGGGATTATGTTTATACATTCTGGCATGGGATTATGTTTATACATTCTAGCATGGGATTATGTTTATACAGTCATGCATGGGATTATGTTTATACATTCCAGCATGAGATTATGTTTATACATTCTAGCATGGGATTATGTTTATACATTCTAGCATGGGATTATGTTTATACAGTCTAGCATGGGATTATGTTTATACATTCTAGCATGGGATTATGTTTATACAGTCTAGCATGGGATTATGTTTATACATTCTAGCTTGGGATTATGTTTATACATTTCAGCGTGAGACTATGTTTATACATTTCAGCCGGGGACTATGATTATACCTTTCAGCCTGTCGAGCAGCTGACTCTCTGCAAATTTTGATGGACTAAACAAATTTAATGTCAACAGATGTTTAATTTTAATTGATAATTATTGTTGAAGTGAACTGGGAGTGATCATCTTCTTTCAAAAACTATATTACTTAATTGGGTGCATAATCTGGAGATGTAACATTTTACTTAATACATGGCTTCATGTTAATCACTCATTCAAAAAAAGTTTGCAGCATTGATTCATGTTTTGGTCATTTTCACTCAAGTTCTAAAGATGAATTTTCTTTGGCCTGGTTAAATTATTCTTGTCTTAGTGGGTTTGTGTAAATGGCTTTATTCTTTAATAATTGAAACCAGCAAACATTTGTTTTTATTTTTATCTAAAGGTGCATTTATTTACAACTTTTGATGAGCCATCATGTTGTCTTATTTACTTCATTTTACTAAAGGAAACAGGCACACATACACACACACACACACACACACACACACACACACACACACACACACATACATACATATATATGTTGTTTTTGTAAACAGGACGTGTGGCTGAACATTATGCAGTAGCATCTGGCCACCCAGAACTGAAAGATGTGTTTGCCAATGCACCACCGCAAGCATCCTGGGTCTTGAACACCTTACAGATAGGTATGTTGGGGAGTTTAACTCTTTTCATTAGAAAAAGACCAGATTATTAAAAATATCTAAATATTATGTTCTTTTATTGTTTTTATTCTGAAGTGATGTTTCATTTACCTTCTCTGACTACCTTGTTTCTTGTCTGGCCTGTGATTCTACCCTTTTTGTTGCCTTGACTGCAATGAAACAACAGTTACCTTCTGTGACTGCTTTGTTTCTTGTCTAACCTGCATTTATGCAGATATTCTGTATTTCTACCCTTTTTGTTATCTGGCCTGCAGTAATGGATTAGTTGTCTGTAATGACTTTATCTGTTGTGTAGTCTGTCCAGCGTTGAATGTATTAGTTGTGTGCTGTGGCTTTATCTTTTGTGTAGTCTGTCCAGTGTTGAATGTATTAGTTGTGTGCTGTGGCTTTTATCTTTTGTGTAGTCTGTCCTGTGTTGAATGTATTAGTTGTGTGCTGTGGCTTTATCTTTTGTGCAGTCTGTCCTGCATTGAATCCATTAGTTGTGAGATGTGGCTTTATCTTTTGTGCAGTCTGTCCTGCATTGAATCCATTAGTTGTGAGATGTGGCTTTATCTTTTGTGCAGTCTGTCCTGCATTGAATGCATTACTTTTTGTCTTCTATTACTCTCATATGTGTAGTCTGTCCCACATTGAATGTATTAGTTTTCTGTTGTAACTTTTTTTGTAGTCTGTGCTGCATTGAATGTATTAATTGTCTTCTCTGACTATCTTTTTTGTAGTCTGTCCTGCATTGCATGTATTATTTGTCTGTTGTGACTTTATCTTTTGTGTGGTCTGTCCAGCTTTGAATATATTACTAGTTTTCTGCTGTGACTTTATTTTTTATAGTGTGTCTTTCATTGAATTTATTAGATTCTGTACTCTGAATATACCATTTAAAAAATTTTTTTTTTGTTGTAGTTTGTCTGTCCTGCATTAAATGCATTAATTATGTGCTGTGCTGTGACTTAAATATCTTTTTGTAGTCTGTCCTGTATTGAATGTATTAGTTGTCTTCTGCAATTTTATCTTTGTGTATTCTTTCCTGCATTGAATGCATTAGTTATCTGCTGTGATGTGCCTCTTTTGTTGTCTCCTGCAGTTATCAGTAATACATCATTTATTTTCTGTAACTCGAGCTAAACTAACTGTTATCTAACTGGCACCTAATGAATCACTTGTCTACCATGGCACTACCTTGTTTTTGTTGTCTGGCATTTGTTTTCTGTGGCAATACTTTTTGTGTTTTCTGGCCTGCAGTAATTAATGCATCACTTCTCTTCTGTAACACTGCCTCCTTGGTTTTATGCATCATTATCTGATTTCTATTCCTCTTTGTTCAAATTTGGGTTATGAGCAAATAGTATTCCTGTAATGTCAGAGATAAGCTTGCATTCATAGATGAATATACTTCCATTTACTAATGGCAGCCCTCAACCTTTAACTTTTGAAGTGTAAACCTCATGCAGATGTGGTTAAAATATAATATTCTATTTCTGCTTCTTGTTAGAATACATTCATCATTACAATCATATTATACTAAGAGAAAACAGCACTGTTTGGGTTGGCATTTGTGTACTATATCCCATTAAATTGATTATAATTTTTTTTAATATTACCTAGTTGGATATGATTTATAAACCAGCCATCAGCTGCATGTATTTATATATATTTATGATCAGTATTATTTACAGTCAGTATTATTATGACCAGTATTATTTATGATCACTATTATTTATTTCTAAAAATCACTGTTAGTTTCTTCTATAATGTCAGAAAATAATTCTGTTGAGTAATAATATTAAATGCAAGCTCTGAAACACCAAAACATGTTTTATGGAGCTTGCATTTAAAAATACAACACAAGCAGTACACAGTCTACTGTGCATTAAGCAGTCATTTAAAAATAATATGATCAGTAGGAAAAAAGACTGAGCTGTATAAAAATAATATGAACATCAATAGGAAAAAAGACTGGGCTGTATACTTATCAGATGTCTTGTTTGTCCAGATAGATACAGGACAAAACTACAAGTTACCATTCACAGACAGGTCCTTCTAGATTGGCCACCATTCTATTTATCCTAACCTAAGCTCTGTTACCATTCACAGACAGGTCCTTCTAGATTGGCCACCATTCTGTTTATCCTCTGTTTAAGCTCTCTGTTACCCATTCTCAGTATATTAAGATTTGCCACAATTCTGCTTATCCTAGCCTAAGTTGTCTATCATCTATTCTCAGTATATTAAGATTTTTCACCATTATGTTCATCCTAGCCTAACATGTCTATCACCCGTTCCCATATTAAGATTTGCCACCATTCTGTTCATCTTAGTGTAAGTTGTCTATCACCCATTTTCATATTAAGATTTGTCATAATTTTGTTCGTCCTAGCCCAAGATTCTATCACTCATTATAAGTATATTAAGATTTGCCAACATTCTGTTCATCCAGGCTTAAGTTGTCTATCACCCATTCTCATATTAAGATTTGTCATAATTCTGTTCATCCTAGTCCAAGAAGTCTATCACCCATTCTCATATTAAGATTTGCCACCATTGTGTTTATCCTAGCCTAAACTCCCTATCACCCATTCTCATTATATTAAGACTTGCCCCCATGTGTAGTCTGTTGTCTATCATCCACTCTCAGTGTAAGACTACAACTGTCTGTAAAATAGCCTGCACCAAGGGGAAGTATTGCTACAATCTAGTAATAGAAACACACAGACTTAAACTGGCTCTCATCATTTACCAGTGCTCAGTAAAGAATTTAGAAATTTTGTTTTAGATTTATCATTAATTACAGTATTATTTACTTTGTATATATAAGTCCTGATGAGACATTTATAAATGCTGTTTTGTTGATTGCAGCATGTGGGGTCTTAATCTCCTTTTTTTTGGGGTTTTTTGTGTTACTTATAATTATTAAAGTTACCAGTTAATTCTTCATTCACTATCTAGATATGTCTAGGCATGATTAAGCAAACCTTCTACATGTCTGTCTTTCTGTCTGAAGTTGGACCATTCACATCATTTGTTGCTTGGTTCATGCCTAAAGCTATAGACTGTGGCACAGGATACCAACATTCATAGTCATATTCCTGAACATACATTTCAATACATCATAGTTCATTCTCTTTTGTATAGGGGACATCAGTTATTTGTTTGTATATAGGTCTTTGTATACCAATATCATAACTTTGTGTGCATTGCATCAGTTAATGTGCATTTAAAATTGCTTTAAATACAATAAATTGTAATTATATTATTGCTATATTAGTGTTCTATTGGCCATTCTGTAATATCTAGACTAGCTATGACTCAGTGTATCTTTTTTATCTTTCTTCTTTAAGGCCAAGTAAATCAAACTTTATTTTATTGTTTGTGCAAAGAAAAAGAAAAATAGTGATTGAAAACTGTTTCTTAAAGTCAGTATGGAAGGGTGGGTGGATTTATTTATTACTCAACAATTCAATTCTGTCACTAGCAGTGCTACAATGCAGTTTCGGCAGTTTATTTTGGTTTCTTGTGTAATATATTTTTTACATTATTGTTAGTATGTGTGTAATGATTGTGCATGTGTGTGCATTTTTAATATGTTTGATGATTGCTGATTTGTTTGTTGTTTTAATTTTGCTTTTGTGAATTGTTTCTGTATTATTATTTTATTTTACTGAGCTTAATTTCATTGCCACTGTTCCAAAGCAAGGAAACAATTTAAACAGCTAAAGCCTCAGACAAATTGAGAGATAGGAAGTTCTTGTGAACTGTGACTTATTTTATGTGTAAGGGGTTCCTTTATCTTTCTAACTACACCATCTTTCGTAGTTACTGACAGTTCTCTTGCTGTTTTGTGTACAGAAACAGTGGAGTCCAGAACTTCAAAGGCAGAGTGCAATGTGTTGGAAGAGGCAGCCATACATGTTCAGGTAAGAGCCCATTGGAAACCACCAGTAAGAATTTTTTACACTTTTATATGGTTTTGCCTCTGAGTTGAGGTGGACTAAGTGCAGTAATAAAGCAAAGTTGAATAAATCAGTTGTGTATAACAACCCAGGTCAGATAACTTGGCAGACAGATATATCTTTGCTTCTGCAGTAATTTACTTATTCATTTCTGTTATGCTGTTTGTGACATATTTGCCTGTCTTCAAGATGTGTCCTAAGAAATTCACATACAGACAAACATGCTTTTGTGTGTGCTATTCAGATTTGTGCTTGTTTAAATTGTCCTCACCCATTTGACCTTCTTAACTATTTTCTCTCTGTCTGATCTACAGATTCCAGCTTCTACCTAGTTCTGGTTGCATTTATATTGAAACTGCACTCTCTCTACACACAAATTGCATAGAATAAAATAAAGATATGCAAAATTGTATTCCATTTTTAATCAGTGAGGAAAGGGAATGTTGAATGAATGATTTTATCTCTAGAGTCTGACCTTCTTTGGCTAACTTTCTCTCTTTGAAAGACAGAAAAACCTTAGGCAGTTTGAAGAGAGGAAAGGAGAAAAAGGAGAAAATGTGAAAAGGAAGAAAAGGAGTGTGTGTGTGTGTGTGTGTGTGTGTGTGTGTGTGTGTGTGTGTGTGTGTGTGTGTGTGTGTGTGTGTGTGTGTGTGTGTGTGTGTGTGCATGTGTGCATGCATTGTGTGTGTGTGAGAGAGAGTTTACAATAACAACTAAATTTAAAACTTAGAATCTGTTATGAGCAAAATCAACTTATGACAGATTTTTATTATTCCTGTCATTTTGCTTCACCCAGTCACTGTCTTTACAAACCAATGCAGCCAACCCTGTTTTGTGATTTTTGGCAGCCAGACTGTTATGGCCACATTGGAGAGAGAAATGATGTTGAAAAGGATGTTTAGTTAGCTATTTTGCTTGCAGACACAGGATATTGATTTCACGTTTCCAGAGTTATGCAGCACTGGTTAAAAAGAAATAAAGTGTTAATTTTTAGCTTTGAGAGAAACCTTTTGCTCAGACAACAAAAGCACATTTTAAATACTTTTTATTGTGTGTGTTGTTTTAAAAAAAAAAAGAATTGATCAATTTTGTACTGCAAATTCTTTTAGAAATGTAGCTTGATAACGATTGGTTTGATACAGTGTTTAGCTTTGCTCCAATATTTATTTTGTTAATAAAAGTTAAATAAGTGACACATTTGAATGGACTGGGAGCCAATTTCTTGTACTAAATAGGATGCAGTCACCAGTGTCACTTGTTTGACACAAGATGCCTCACCAGGAACACAACACCCAGCGGATGCAGTGCAGTCTTTGACCAGTAGTGATGCAGAGGTAAGTGTTGTCTTGATATGTCTGATTGAGCCTTAATATTATATATTTCCAGTGAAAGATCAATGCACCATCAACCATTGATATAATCCCCTTTCATTTTCAAAATGGTTCTGATTTTCTTTAATTTGTTCACATGTTTAAAATAAGATATACAATAAGAGTACTGTTTATAATAGTTTTCTAAGCAGTTTTATCCAAGAATTTTGTAATTTTGTAATAAACACTTTTTCAGTGTTAAATTTTGAGCTTAAATGCAGCTTACAGTAAATAAACTTTGTAAGATTGCAAAGATTTGTATGAGTTATACAATATGTATTTTAATTGAACAAATTAATCTAATTTTCTTATTAAACCAGCATTTTTTTAGTTTTCAAAGCAGTATGTTAAGTTTTGTATTAAAGCAATTAACCTTAAGTCTTGAATTAAAAAAAAATATACCTTGAGTCAAAAACCATCGTTGGCTGTTTAAAGCAGTTTTGGGGTTGTATTTTCTGAGATTGGCATTTGTTGCTTTTGATACTTGCATCTTTTTAGCATTGCTGAAAATAAAAGAACGGCCAGTAAAGCTGAGAACAGCCATTAAAGACGCAATTTGAGATAATTTTTTAGATATGGGTCAATCTATTTTGAGTTCTTGATAAATATGAGGTAAATCTTGGGGAGAAGATGGGTGGTGTTGTGTTGGTGGTAAATCTCTTAATCTCTAGTTACTCCCAAATGAGAAGATGGCTTCTACAATTTTGATGCACTGAATTTTGTAAAATAAAAATGGATTCTTAAAAATTGTATTTTTATAAACTTTGTTGTTGTGATGATGAAGCCATTTTAAAGAAATGGTTATCAAGCCCTAGAGAGGTATATTTGCTACAATGCTTGTGGCAATAAAGTTCTTTAAAATATATTTATTTCATTGGAGCATAAACTGAATTATTAGTAGAATAAAGCAGATTATGTGCTGGTAAAATTGTTTTCATCACTAATTAAAAAACTTACAATGTAAAATAGTTTGAATTGTGAGATATTCTGATTTCTGGTTTATATAATGTACTAGCTAATGCTCTTATGGCTGATCAGTACTTACTGTTTCCAGTGAATTCTAGCTAAGATAATGTACTAGCTGATGATCTTATTAGTAAATATAAGTATATAAATATATAGTAAATTCTGGCAGAGTTTACTTGTGTTCTAATGTTAAGAAGCAGATAACAGAATGGAATGGAGGAAACTGGTTGTCAGGTCATCAGTTGTGCCCCAACGGTCGACAAGATTAAGGGATAGATAGATAGAATGTTAAGAATACTGTTCTGATAAATGCTAACAAAGTGACAAACTTTCTGATTTTGATGGGTGCTAACAAAACTTAAATGTTCAAATGAATGACATAAAAGTATAAATATAAATGTTAAATACTGACATCACTAAATAATTCAGATAAACACTGACAAAATTTAATAATTCGAAAGAATTCTTATATAATTTATAGCTCCATGATTCTGGTGAAACAATTCTACTCACTGGATAAGTTTTGTCAAACAGCATTGTTCTATAAAGGATAATCAGAAAACGAAATATACTAATTTACTATCAAAACTTATTACACTACAGTACTGATCCTAACACATAGTCATCCTAATGAATACTGTCAAAACTAACTTGCACTATAATACTGTTCCCCAAGTGTGGTCATCCTAATGAATACTATCAAAACTAACTCACACTATACTACTGTTCCCTAAAGCATAGTTGTTCCAGTGAATACTATCAAAATTTAATTGCACTGTAGAACGGTTCCTAACATTTCCATTCAATGAAGACCATCAGAACTAATTCATTGTACTGTTTTCAGCGAGTCTTAGCAGAATTAACATTTTGAATGAATGAAAAGAATACTTTCATTTCCAATTAAATGTCAATACCTATTGTTTTTGTTGAGTGCTGATAGAAATTACATTTCTGAAGAAAAAGAAATTATATAATTCTGATGAAAACTGACAAAACTCAATGATGAATGATTTTGTCAAACCATAACAGTTCCGATGAATACTGACAAAACTTGCAATTCTGTTTTCATTGCTAATACCTAATTCCAATCATTTGTCTTAGTTTTTTTTTTTTTTAATATAATCTCAACTTTATACTGTTAATGTACTCTTTCAAAACTTACAGTCCATTAATTAATGCTGAACAACAACTTTCATTATTGATGACATCTAACAAGACAGAGTTCTTACAGTCCATTAATTAATGCTGAACAACAACTTTCATTATTGATGACATCTAAAAGACAGAGTTCTTACAGTCCATTAATTAATGCTGAACAACAACTTTCATTATTGATGACATCTAACAAGACAGAGTTCTGGTCAGTTTTGCTTTAAACTTTGAGTTCTGGTGATTGTTGACAAAAATTTCAGTTCTGACAATAAAATTACTTTGTTATGCAACAACATATTTTTCTTGAAAGTGTTGACACTTTTTAATTCTGATGATTGTTGAGATAATTTACTGTTTGATGAATAATTAAAAAACTTATAGTCTTCAACAATGAATGCTGATAATTATATTTACTGCTATGCTGAATACTGAACTTACATTTAATGAACAATAATATTTACACCTTCAAGAAATTCTGAGAAAACTCAATTCTGATAAATAATAAGACTTGCTTTTCTGATGAATGATAAGGTTTTCTTTCTGATGAATGATAAGATTTTCTTTCTGATGAATGAAGAGATTGGCTGTGTAAAGAATGATGAGATCAGCTGAATGATGAGATTTTTTTGTGCAGTGAGTGATGAAAATTGCTGCTGAGAAGATTTGCTGTTGTGATAAATGATCAAAGATTTACTATTATGATGATTAATGAAAAAAAATTGTTTTTGTGATAAATAATGAGATTTTCTGTTGTGATAAATGATCAAAGATTTGCTATTATGATGAATAATGAAAAAATTGTTTTTGTGATAAATAATGAGATTTTCTGTTGTGATAAATGATCAAAGATTTGCTATTATGATGAATAATGAAAAAATTGTTTTTGTGATAAATAATGAGATTTTCTGTTGTGATAAATAATGAGATTTTCTGTTGTGATAAATGATCAAAGATTTGCTATTATGATGAATAATGAAAAAATTGTTTTTGTGATAAATAATGAGATTTTCTGTTGTGATAAATGATCAGAAGATTTGCTATTATGATGAATGATGTGAATACTTGTTATGATGAAGGATAGGACTTGCTATTGAAATGAATGATGAGAAATTGTGCTGTTCTGATGAATGATGAGAAATTGTGCTGTTCTGATGAATGATGGGAATATATGCTCTTCTGATGAATAATGAGAATATTTGGTTTGTTGATCTCTGATAATAAAACTTTCTGTTGTGATGAATGTTGAGGAAACTTTCCAGGTAAATTTTAGAAATATTAGAAACATCTTATCATTACCAGGATGACATTTTATTCGGTATAAGAAACTATTTTTTTTGTTCTGATTAGTGAGGCTGTCTTACAAGATTTAACAGACAACCATTTCTTATTTTGTACTGAATGATTTATTGACATTCTGATGTATTTTTGCAAGAATCTAAATGAATGTGCATGCTATTTTATCAGTGATAATATTGATTTCATCCACCATGTGGTATTCATCTCTTCTTTGTAATTTAGAGGTGCATAAAACAATACTTTTAAGCATTTGTTTGTATTCCTCAGACATGGAATGCTATTGAAATTACTTGCCTCTACTCAGTGCATGTTTAATGTATATCACCATTTTAAGAAAAACAATTAAAATTATTGTGCTTTCAACAGAAATACTCTTCATTTCGATAACTAAATGCCATATTGAGCATTCGTTGATTACCAGTTTTTGTTATTTGTTTTACTACTTTATTAGGTTTTTTTTCCTTTTTAGATTCATTCATTCTATAGGTAATTACTTTGCTTTTAATTTGGCACCTAAAATTGCCTCTGGAAGAGTTGAAGTACGTTTACATTTTCTCCTGATCATTAATATAAAAATGTAACATTCTTCTTCTTCATTATTTCATTATCTACACTTTCTCCTGATCACTGATATAAAAATATATTATGAACTTTCTTCTTCATTATTTTATTAACTCTCATTTCCTCAAAATAAGGTTATATTTAATTTAGTGTTAATATACAAACTGTTTCTTTGCATCAGAGCATTTCATAGAATCCTGTAATAAACATTAGATCAGAGGAAGGTTTTTAATGGCACATCTCATCCCAACATTGAAAGGACAAATTCAGCATAGCTTGCTTTTTTACAAAAAATGGCAGGTGGTTCAGTGATGTACATCAGGCACTACTTCCCAGACCAATAGTTGAAAGGATAAGTTCAGCGTAGCCTGCTTTTTTTTTTTTTTTTACAAAAATGACCAGTGATTCAGGGCGTACACTGTCCATGCCATTGTGAATAGCAGATTCTGGAATATTCTGACAGCCTTGATTTATTGTTCCTGAAATGCAACT
This sequence comes from Sinotaia quadrata, assembly GCA_028829895.1. NCBI lineage: Eukaryota > Metazoa > Mollusca > Gastropoda > Architaenioglossa > Viviparidae > Sinotaia > Sinotaia quadrata. The sequence continues at coordinate 123,757,533 of CM054177.1, read as the reverse complement.
TTCAGTAAAATTAAACAAAATTAAACATAGATGACTTCAGCGGATTTGTAAACTATTTCACGTTCTTGATGAGCACAAAAATGTTTCTTGGGTGGTCTCTGATGCAATTGGCAACACAGTTTAGACATGCCAGTATTTACTTTTGGGTTGTTGGTTTTTATGTTTTTATTTTTTATTTTTAAGTTTAGATGTCTCTTCTTTTTTTAAAGAATACTTTGCAGCTTTGTGTGTGTGTGTGATTAGTATACAGGTGGTTTTGATAGGATTTTCTTTTCATTCTGCATGTATCTTTAGAAAACCCATGATGGTGGTGCCACCTGTACAGGCTTATTGGCAAGAACAAACCCTTGCACAGATGTAGGCACAATGTTGGTGGCTCAAAATAGCATAAGTCTGAGTTTGTTTAAAGTGCTGCAGCCTTTGTCATAATTATTAGCCTGCCCCTAAAATACTTTTATCTCAACTTAGTTTCACTACTTATAAATATTCTGTTATTGAGAAAGACATTTTTGAAATAGTCTGTTATGCTCATTATGAGTAATTAGTAATTGAAATTAGGTCTAGCATTAGCATTTATTGTATAATTGTTTTAATTAATTTAATAAGTTTTGGTGAAAAATGTGTGTGTGTGTGTGTGTGTGTGTGTGAGCGGATGGAGAGAGGAAGGAGAGAAAATATGGTTTGCCCATACTACTTTCTTTTATAAAATTATATTTAGATGACATATTATCTATAACTTCATCTTGTTGTGCGGCTTGTAAAAGTGTATATTTCTTGTATATACAGTCAGGAAATCCATGTTTTACCTTGTTAAATTTTATGTTGGATGTGTTTTGAAAGTATATAAACACACTTGTTATATACAAGTAACAGACAAGATGGTCCTAGCATAGTATTCAAATCACAAAACCAAATAGGCAGACCTTATGTGCCTTATACTTATAAATGACAAAGTATTTCTGGTACAGTGTTTGCCAAATCATAAAATCAAATGGCATATGTATTTATTAGTGACAGTTATAGGAATCCTAGTACAGTATTCACTAAATCACAGAACCAATTATGCAAACTTACTTGTCTTGTAATTAATAAATGATAGTTTTGGTAATCCTAGTATAGCATTCACCAGATAATGGAACCCAATGTGGTGCTTCAAAGTAGTCCTAGTATAATATTCACCAAATCATATAACCAAACCTTACTTATGACAGTCAAGGTAATCTATGTTAAGCATTCACTTCACAAAAGCAAACATTCACACCTTACTTGCCTTATAAATTACAGTCAAGGGATACTATGCTTAGAATTCACCTAATCACAAAGCAAATATTGCAAATCTTACTTTGCCTTACAAATTACAGTCAAGGTAATCTGCTTAGTATTCACTTAATCACAAAAGCAGACATTTGTACTTGCCTTATAAATGATAATCAAGGTAATCTTTATTTGGTACTCATCAGATCACAAGATCAGCTCCTTGCTTATTCCATCCACAATTTCTCTTTACCTTCCTATTTTATTTTAATATATCTCAGTGTTACTGTTACTTCTCTCCCCTTTCTCCATTGTGTCATACCTTGATGAGCCTGTATTTTGTTCTTTGGTTTCCTCTCTCCTGCTCTCTTATTGTATACTTTACTGATCGTGAGTTCTTTTACCCCTCTTGCTCTCAATACCTTGACATTTACCATGAAACCTGGTGAGAGGGAAATGCATGCAAGTGACACAGAATTGCAGAGAAAACGCTTTACCTGATTTACAGCAAGTGGGGAAGAGCCTTCCAGAGATTATAACTTGTGTAATCATACAATTATAAAAGCATCATGTTCCTTTCTGGCAAATGCATTCACATTTGGGGGAAATTAATAATCTTGTTGATGGTTATTGTACACAGGCCAAGTGTAGATGTCTTTTCCTGTTATAAACTGTTAAGAAAAAATATTTCCCAAGAGACATCTTGAGATAGATAGATAGATACAGAATGCAGAGTTTTCCTTGAAGTTAAACTTTCTATTTAAATAGCATGTTCTTATTGGATAATTTATCCTTTTTATTATCTTTTTACAGTTAAATAAAACAATTCATTTTAAAGCTTTCAGTTATAATTTAAAATATGTTCTCTGTTAATTGATGCATTTTGATAAATCTCAAGATTATACCAGTTCAGCAAATGAATCAGTGGGTAAATAATATTCCCTTGGATAGTTATTTAATAATCATACTTTTTCAAGTAATTTTTCTATTTAATAATGTTACTTGGTAGTAGTAACATTACACTTATCCAAGTCTTCTACATCTTATCTAGTGGCTTTAATCTTGAAACTAAAGATTAATTTTTAGTGCACTTTAGGAGCCAGTTGCCCTGTGAGTTAGACAAGAATCATGGGAGTTCTTTGGTCGGGTGTGAACAGTATTTCGTCAGCATCTCTTGCTTGAAGCATAATAAATTACATGTATATAAATACAGCTTTTAAGAAAGAAAAACTTATTCTGGATGTCAATGAATAAAAGAAGACAGAAGCAGAAACAAAATTCTTAAACTTAAGCTGCCATGGCTCTTGTCTTAACCAAAGGTTGGCAGTCAGTAACAGATAGCTGGAGATCAGACCATTTAAAGAGATAAGGGGAAGCATGGCTTACTTAAAGAGGAGATAACTGGGGTGTGCCAGATACATTTCAGTGAAATGATGTGATGTGAAGAAACAGAAAAGAAGAAAGATAGAGAAGTGTAGCTGTATACAGAACACTTTCGGTAGAGTTGATTTATGTGGTCATTTGTATTTATCTGCATGCAGTACTCTGTATTAGGAGTTAAATGGCCATTTTGACCTAGAATCTAAAATTAGGATTCTATAAAATAACAGTGAGTGCTAAGCATTAGATACTAAAAGAAAGTCAAAAGCTTGTAAGTTAGATGCTTTCTATATTGATGAGAGAGAGAGATGGATGGATAGATGGATTATTTTACTTAAGGGTTCTGTACAATAAAATAGTGATTCTATAGTCTCATAGGAAAGTAAACTAACATTTTAAAAAGTAAATAAAATGTCCATGTTCATTCACACAGAGAAAGGGGGCAAAAAAATAACAGTATGTTTGGGACAGGTTACTATTGAGGTTGTTTTTATTGAATGCACTGTATGTTGTTTGTTTTTATTTTTTTTGTGTGTTTTTATTTTGTTTTTATTGAATGCACTTTTGTGTTTTGTCTTTGGCTGTCTTAGATTTATTATTATTTCAGCAGTGTGAAAATTTAGTCTATACAGCAGTTCACATATTCAGATATTGATCGATGTAAATTTGTGGCTAATATCTATTAGTAATTAATGATTGGCAGTAGATTTGTAATTATTTTAAATGCTATTTGTTAAATATTCTTAATGATATTTGTTAAATATTTTAAATGTTATTTTTGTAAAATATTTACTGCTATTTGTTAAATGTTTTCAGACAATGAGCTACTCTGAAGATGAGGCACCACCAAAAAGTGTCAAGGACACTTCAAGTTTTCCCACAGAGCAAATTGCTGCTTTTACCAAAAAGGCTAAAGCTTATAAGGTATTTTCTTAAATTCTTCACTTATAATTGCTGGAGCTACTTGTCAACCAGCTGACCATACTGTAGTTCTTTTTTCAGTGCATTGTCAAATAGCTTCAACTGACCCTTGATCTATACTCATTCCTCTCACCCTGACTCTTTGTTTGTTTGTAATGTTTGTGAGTGTCAGTTTCTTTGGTAGAAGCATATGCAGGCATTAAGGGGTTATGAATCTTATTTATCTGGACAGGAGCTGGAATCAGAGCATGAACAGTTGAGTGAAGAATATCACACCTTATCTATTGAAAACCTCCGTTTGCGAGACAAACTTGAATTTCTTCAACAGCAAACGAATGGGAAATTTGAACAGGTCAGAATAAATAAAGTGTATTTATCTATCATTGCACAGGTCAGAATAAATAAAGTGTATTTATCTATCATTACACAGGTCAAAATAAATAGTGTATTTATTTATCATTCCACAGGTCAGAATAAATAAAGTGTATTTATCTATCATTGCATGGAGGTGTACTTTTTACCTCACCTGTATTTGTCACATTTTTGCCAGAAATAGATGTTTATTTTTATTTTTTAAACTGTTTTGTTTACATGATTTAAAAGGTGTATTATATTCTGCTTATAATTGTTTGCAAGATGTAAAATATTTGTGATATTTGACAGATGTGTTTCTGGGTTTTCTGTTTGCTTTTTTTTTTGAGTTAGAAAAAAATTAGCTTTAAATTGTAAATATTGACTTTTTTGTCTTAGGTTTAAATAATTATAATGATATTTTCAAATGTTCACTTCATTACTATTTATAAAATTTACCATGCTCTATTTAAACCTGTTTAACATGACTGAATCTTATAGACCTTTGTCTTGTTCAGTCTTTTTTTTCCCTCTAATATTTTCCTCTCTCTGTGTGTTATATTAATATAGGCTATTGGATTTGATTTGTTGAAGAATATCATTGTTTAATGTTAACCAGCTATTTTGTTTCCATTTTTTTGTTTTGTTACAAGGATTCAAAGCGAATTCCACAAGAAATACAAAACGAGGTAAATAAATAGTTTAGTTTATTTTTCTTTTTAATTTTAATCATTAACAGTAGCACAAAAAAATAATTGTTCTGTACATTAAGGAATGCACATCAAGATACACTTTGTAAGATATGGTGCTGTATGTATTCTATAATTATTAAAAAGACTAATGATATGTTTGATACATATGTTTTTTAGGCTGACATAACTTATTGTGCAACAACACAACATATTGATCTAAAAAGTATATAAATAGAATGACTAGAGTAAAACATCATGAACCATTTGTCATGAGACGATTGAGGACCAAACTATTCTTCCATCACCCGCCACCCTTCCCAGACTATGAGGAAACCTTAATGACCATCAGTTATAATGTTGGATAAAACTGAATAGCGTTTTTAAAATAACATTGCAGAAATTTAAAAGGTATTTATCAGCCACATTTAAAAAAAAAAATCAACCTGAAATGGATCACACACACTGCTGCAGGTATCCTCTTGTTGACTCCAGGTTTGAAAATAAATAAATTATATTCTGTTGAGCTGTCAAACCAGCTATTATCTGGCTTATTAATTGAAAAGCATCATATAAGGTCTGCCTTTATAAGGTTTTTAGGATGGCATTAGAGATAGAATATGTTTAAAATGATTTTTATGATTCGAGTAGCAAAATGATGATGTAATAGTATAGAAAAAAAAAACAAACAAAAAAACACTTCTTCATTTGAGGATAACTCTGTTGTTTAAATATGTTTTGGTAGAATCATTGGAGTATCTTTCATTTTACTGTAACCTTTTGTATTTTTCTTTATAGTAAGATGATATTTCCTTTAATAAAAGTAATTCATGAAATAAAATTTTAATACAAATTACAATTTTTTATTTACATTGATAAAAGTAATTTGAAGGGAAAATTGGTCTTTGATCCTTAATTTTTCTTTTTCTTGTTTGTAATTTAAGAGTTTTCGATGAATGTGACATTTTGTGTTTTTAAATAGATAATTAATCTGAAGAATCTTTTAGAAGAAGAGAAAGAGAAATGTAAAGAGTTAGAAATAAAGTTGAGAATCAAAACTGGTGACAATACAGAGGTAAGTTGATTCAAGTTTGCTATGTATCAATGTAAAGATATGTATTGATAAATAGAGCCAAATGTGTCATCTTGATGTAAAATAATTGCATATTGATAATAGAACCAAAAAATGTTAACAGCAGTATTTGATACCCTATAATTATTAATAAATCTTGATAATCATTGTTCGTATTATACACCATTGATGATTTAAAAGTCTACAGTAATGTGTCTGAAATATGAATTTCATTTTGTAAGACTTTCTGCTAGATTTTGTTTTACTTTTTAGCTTTAGAATCACTATTTCTCCAGTAATTATCTCTAACTGTGATTATATAATTGAACACTTTGACTCCTTCAGCATGATTTGTTCTCATATATTGAATGCGTTTGTGGAAAAATTTCATTCCAGTACAAACATACTTTCACCAAACCCCTTGTTTTCATGAATCTAATTTTGTTAACTCACTTCTGCTGTGTACTAATTTTGTTCTTCCATTTAATGATTCTACTATTTTGTCACCAGGCATTAACCATGGAAGTTCCAGACAGTGATAGCTGGCAAGACAGTGATGAAGACCTCTTTGATGGCAAGTTATTGTAATTTGCACTCTTTTGCTCAATAACATTCATTAGTGTGTTTATCACTTTTATCTTCACTTTTCTCTTTGCACTGTACTTTATATGCCAAGCCATTAACTCTTGTATCTAGTCTTGTTTCTGTCTTCACTTTACACTCTGTACTGTACTTTATATATGCCAAGCCATTAACTCCTAAATAAATTCAAGTACTTAGGAGCCATCATGACAGATGAGGGATCAAAACCTGAAAGATTGTCCAGGATTGCGATGACAATAACAGCAATGGCAAGGCTGAAGACAGTTTGGAAAGACAGAAACATCTCAGTCAGCTCAAAGATCAGACTGATGCGCTCCTTGGTTGTATCTGTGTTATATATGCCTGTGAATCATGGACCCTCACAGCGGATCTCAAAAGGAGGATACAAGCTATTGAAATGAAATGCTTTTGAAGGTTGCTTGGCATTTTGTATAGAGATCATGTCACAAATGAGGAAATGGGAAACAGAATTAGGCAAGCCATTGTGCTCAAAACGCAAAATAAATGATATGGGCATGTCACACTATCAACAGAGTTTGAAAATCATGCAAGTTACTGTGCAAGGAGGATGAGGGAGAGGAAGACAGAGGGAAAGATGGGAGTATAACATCTCAGAGTGGACAGGACTGAAACTGAGCAATACAGTAAGACTAGCAGAGAACAGAATGGAATAGAGAAACTGGTTGTCGAGTCATCAGTGGTGCCCCAACGGTCGAAAAGACTAAGGGAGGGAGGGATGTGTTTACAACATCAAAGTAATTTCAAGTCAAGCTTCAAATGCATGGCTACAGCTGATTCAGAATTAAATAAGACCATTCTGCATTATTAAGCAGATGAGTCCTTGATAAGTATTCATGAGAAAATTAAATATTTGCCAGTTCTTAGCTTTCCAAATTGAAAAGAATGAAGATGCTGAACTGGTGAAGTCAAAATGATGTGCTGTGAATCTGCAAGCAAGAAACCACCGAAAAAATAAATAAGGATAGTAGAGGGATAGAAACACTTATATGTACTTAAATATGTACTTAACAATTTATTTTGATTGTTTCAGGAAAAAAATCAAAGACTGAAGGTGCAATGAATGACAAGCAAATGATGGTTTTACTGCGAAGTCAGATTTTGACATTGCGCCAAGAAAATGACCAACTCAAGGACAAGTTACAGGTAAGTATAAGGGTGCAGATTAGTGTCACAAATTAATTAATATACAGCAGGCTGATGTCATGCTACATGTTAATTAATATTTAGCAGACTGATTCATGCTACATGTTAATTAATATACAGCAGGCTGATGTCATATTACAGGTTAATTAATACTAAGCAGGCTTATGTCATAATACAGATTAATATGCAACATCTGGTGCCCTATTGCTGGTGTCAAACTGTAGGTTTATATTTTAGGTTAGGGTATTTTTACAAGATAATAAGATGATGTTATCTTGTAGATTAGAAAGCTATTACAGAATTATGTCACATTAGTGTCTGGGCTGCTATTATAGGATGGTGTCACATTGTGGGAAAGGTATTTTTCTGCAGAATGGTTTCAAATTGTAGATTAGGGTGCTGTTGCAGTATGGTATCACATTGTAGATTAGGGTGCTGTTGCAGTATGGTATCACATTGTAGATTAGGGTGCTGTTGCAGTATGGTATCACATTGTAGATTAGGGTGCTGTGGCAGTATAGTATCACATTGTAGATTAGGGTGCTGTTGCAGTATGGTATCACATTGTAGATTATGGTGCTGTTGCAAAATGTGTCACATTATAGCTTAGGGTATATCTGCAGGATATTTTTCTGTAGGTTAGGATATTTCTTCTGGTTTGGATACTATTGCAAGATGGTGCCAATGGGCTATTATATTTTTACTTAACTGTCTGTGATTTTACAAATTCTCTTGAGAGTAAGATGTTTATAGAGATGTTTGCTGACTAACAACACTTCATAAATTGTTCATAATGATCTTATGTGTGGTTTCATATCAAATATATACATATATGTATATTTGATTGGTAATCACTCTGTTACATCAGCCTAACAACTGTGACTTCGTATTTGGCATCTTTAAATAAGTTTTCATTACCTGTTTTTCAGTTAAATATCAGCTAGAATTAGTATTTGAAACACAGTGAAACCTCACTATAACGTGATAATTGGGGTCCATAAAAATCGGATCATGTTAATAGCAGGGATCACGTTAATGTGGGTTTATTAAATGGAATGCATTATTTGCGAATGAATATACGAAATTTCAGGAGCCATGCCATGACCACGTTATTCCGAATTCACATTATCCTGGGGTTCCACTGTACATTTATTGATAAAAGTTTGATTAAATTATCTAAGGGAAACACTCTTTGATAAAAGAGTAACACACCAAACTAGAGTAGTTAAAAACTTGCTATAAAACTTAAAGAATGGTAAAAGTTGATGATCAGAGCAGTAGAAAATTTAGTAAAAGACTAAAAGACTGATAAAGAAGTAATAAAATACTACAAGAGTACATAACTCTCTTCAAACGGCAACATAGAAAAATCGTCCATGCATGGATGCCTCGGCTGAAACAGCGCTAGTAGTGAAAATAGGTAGTGGGGGTCTAGGTTATGAGTTTTGAGATACATTATTGAAAAAAATCATATAATGATCTATATTATCCAAGAGTCCTATCTTTAAGCAGAGTTTGCCATTAAAAGTAGTATTAAAAACTCTATAAGACAATATCAGTAACTCATAATCAATAGATGGTACATTAAGACTCAGAACCTAGGCAGAAATGTTGTAAATAAGCCCAGTGTTTAACGAGGAGCAAAATTACCAAAGTTTCATGTTGAAAGAGAGTTAAAGACTAAAGAATGCACAATGATTAAAAAAGACTAAAATACTAAAACAGTGACAAAAGACTTATAGTGAAAGATTAAAAAACTAAAATAGTAGTGAAAGATTACAAGTCTTAAATACTTTAAAAATACTAAAAGAGTGCTAAAAGACTAAAATAGTGCTCAACAACTACAATGCATTTATCTTTGAAGCAATTACAAACTAGTAAAATCTGCTCTTATTGCCTAAGATTACTAAGTGAACTTAAATTAACTACCATATATACTCAAATATTGGTCGAATCGAGTATAAGTCGAAACCTAAAATTAAAGGAATCCTAATCTAAAATTCAGCATCCGAGTATAAGTCAAAGGGCCAAACAATTAAATGGAGCAATGGAAAAGACAACAAAATTTTGATTCTTTGTCAATAATTTGATATAAAATCACCTTTTTATGTACCCATAATAAAAATTGAAATAAAATTTAAACTGTTTGAAAAATATTTGTAAACAATCAACATGAATAAAAATGGATAGCTCCCATTCTCTACTTCTGGTTTATATAAGAAATTTAGTAAGGAAAGCATCTTCAAATAGTGTAAAATAAAACAGGTGAATAGTAATTAATTAAATGTCAAATTAGTTTGAATCAGCAGTTGGCCTACTCTACATTTATATCAATGGTCTATACTAAATATTAAATAGAAATATGATCTTTGCAGTCAACGAACCGTACAGCGTAGTTTCCCATACTTTTCCAACCTGACCTGTCAGTCTTGCCTTGCCAGTCCAAAATGTTGAAGTAAACTTGCATGATATAAATATATTATTCAGGTGTATGTTAATATTTCTATGCTCAAACAATAATAAAGACTTTGTTGACAAAGAGTAGTAACGATTTTGCGACTTGATTATAAATTGAAGTGCAGTATTTATTGTTTTGAAAGGTGAACAAATTTCTTGACTAAATTTCTTGACCAATATTCAAGTTATATGGTATAATATATATTTGAAATTTTATACACAAATATGACTGGATAAAACAGTCATATCATGTATAAATTTTTGTCTACACATTCTCTTGTCAGCATATATATATTTATTTATTTATTTATTTTATATTTTATTGTCAATTTACTCATAAGTTCTACTCTGTAGAAAAGTATTTGCATTAAAATCATGCCTCTTTGGATCTTCAGGGCCAATGGGCTGTATGGTTGGCAGTTGTGAATATCAGGTGATAGCGCATGAATCTCAATGATTTGCATGGTTTTATTTTTATTGTAAACTGTTTTAATTAATCTTGACTGAGAAAGCACGTCTCTGCTGAGTCATTGTTTGTGGTAAGGGAACATGTAAGCTCCAATGGGTTGTGATTTGTGTGAGTGCTTGCGTGCATGCTTGAGTATATGCATGCATGCAGCTACACTAAGCTGATATGCATGTGAAATTTTGTGTGTGGGTTTGCATTATGTATAGTTTATAGAATGCCTGATAGTTTAACTCTTTTTTTTTAACCTTTCACCCAGATCAGTATTATAAGAACCATCAGAAATTGGGAGTGAAAACCTTAGAATGTAAATGGCAGAATATATTTAACATACTTTATTTGAATAGGTTTCATATTTTCATTTTTGCTTTGTTTTGAACCAGTCACCATTTAGGTTATTTTACTAGTGGGAAAAAGTGAATATCAAAATTACTTTTGAAACAAGTATTGTTAGTGTGATTTGAAACATAGAACTACCATTTTAAAAATGAGATTTACAGTCGGTTTATATTTAAAAAAAATAAGAAAGAATTAGCATACATGTTTTAAAATTGTAGATGAAATTTAAATGGAAAAATGTGCTTAGTTCTACAGTTAGGTGAAAACAAAAACAAACTTCAGTTATGATTGTGTATATTTTTATTTAATAAATTATGCAATCCATTGAATGCTTATTTTACAGAAATTAGTAAGTTTACTGTTTGTTATTTTACATTTATGTTTTACACTCATGATAATAAATATAACTGAATCCAATAATAATAATATAATTTATAATCAAATCAAATAATAGTATATTAATAATGTTATGCTAGGTAATAATGATCTCTTTTATTTGTTTATTCTTATATATGATAATTAATAAATTAATTATCATATATTAATTTTATTTTTGCTGTTGTGTTTTGTTTTTAAATAAGTAAACTGAAAACATTTCCCTCTTAGTACATCTAGATATGTCAGAGGCTATTATTCTGGGTTTTTTTTTAGGTTTTGTATTAGATTCATTTAAAAGGGCACAGTTGATAAAAGTGGCTATAAGTGAATATTCTTTAAATATACACACACACACTTTTTGGGAAAATAAACACATTGGACCATATTTAATTGTTTATACTTTATTTATCCCATACTGTTAACTTGCTGCAAAGCAGTTCAATATAATGAGGAATCACTTATGAGATTTACAGTCAGTAATTGAATATCATTTTTGGCTGACTATTACCACAAGATTGCTTAAAACATGGTCAACAGAGCTTCAGTTTTTACTCATATATAAAGCAAGCACATTTGACTAATTTAAGAAAACAGTCAAGAATTGTTTTCATAGATAGCCAATGACAGTCAAAAAAATAAATAAAAACACCTAATAAAATGCAGATGTGTGAACCACTGTGCCTGTATATGAACTAAGTAGACAAGCATACATCAAAGCAGAATTTTAACTGTTCACATAAGTTTGATAAAACATGGACTAATTTGTATATGGTCAAATATCTTGGACCCCAACTACCATTATGTCAGGTTTACAGTATGCATAATAAATAGAAATTAATGAATGAATTTAAAGTGATGAGCAATATACTTATTAAAATATATTTGTAAAATGCAGTGTTGTGCTCACATTGAATTGTTTTTAATGTCTGATGTCAAACCTAGCATTTTTTCTCCCTTTGGCAAGGTTAAGTTTCACACCTAAAATACAAATCTGTTGTCTTGCTTGATGTGGTGATGTTGATGTAGACAAAGTGTTTAAGGGGACATAACTCACAAAATGTGCTTAGAGTAAATGTAAACAAAACGTAGCAGAGAGATTCTTCTCAATACAGGGATAATACTTGATAGGTGAGACCACTGCTTCATTCAGCCCATGAGAAGACTGAGTGGTTGCTTTTATCTTCATGAAAATTTATTATGCATAGCTCAAAACACCTTGATTTGTTATATTTCAGTTTGTTTTTGTAATGAAGCAAGCCAGTCAAAGAAAAAGAGATGTGTTATTATTATTTTGTTTTTTGTTTTTGTTAAGAATGCAGAGTTACTTAAGCAAAGAGATTTAAGCACATGCCATTTGTTTTGAATAATTAATTCCTTTCAGATTATTTGTCTGCCACTGAATTGGATTCATGTGTTATGGAGTTAGGCAGATTTCTTAGTATATGGTGATTTTTCACCAACATTTGACCATGTTTTTGCATGTTGCATTTCTATGTCCTTTTATTTTTGTTTTACCATATAAATCAGCATAGATTTTTTTTAAATATGTACTTTCTTTTTAAAAATCATATTCTGAAACCATTGTTTCAAGATAATACTTGACAACAAGGCTGACAACATTCTATAGTTGACATACACAGCATTACTGTTAGTGGTTATAAAAAAAGTCATTATTGAAATCAGTATAGTTACAAGTAGACCCAACTATGTCTTTTTTTTTCTTCTGCTGCATCAACATTATAGTGAAATGACTTTGCACAAATCAGTTTTATTCTGAGCATGGAAAGTATATAACTTTACACTTTTGATGTCTGCTTATTGTATTTATCCTGGCAGTGATCATTACCTTCACAACTTACATATAGTTACAGTTCATATCACTTCTTTTTGTCTGGTTCTTTCAATTATAATTAATTATTAATCTAGAGCAACATTTATGACAAGATTCATTGCTCAGTTATGAATTTGATGAAATCAAACATTTCTCATAAAAACTCATTTAATATTTAATTTTAATTTCTTATTTTTTATTATATTCAATCCCCATATATAAGCATCCTGAATAGTTGCTAAGGATTCTATCAGTACTTATTTGTTATGATAGGAATAAAAGAATAAATTTTAAATAACTTTAAACTACATTGCCTGAAAACACATGACAATTTTAAAATACCATAACTTACAGATATATGATCATTTTAAATTTATAGTTTATAAGTTTACAGTCATTATATTTCTGTGTCCTGTTCATTTTAAATGATTTATTTTAGGGATCTTTTATCATTTACATTAAAATTCAAAACATTATTTTAAATGGATCAGTTGTAAATAAGTTGAATTGCCTGAATTTAAGAATAAATTTACATCTTGTTTTTGAATTAATGCCTAACACTTACTTCATCAGCTTTTACCCAATGGGTATCGAGAATCTTCACCTTACCTGTTCAGCGAAGGAGATAAAGCAAGAGCCTCAGCTGAAGTGCTAAACAGTAACCAGACACCAGAGGTAAAGCAGAAAATTGCAGAATTGGAGGCAGAAAAACAGCTGATCAAGACAGAATTACTCAAGGTTTGTGTGTGTTATGTTGTTAAATACTTATTCTTAGATATTAGGTCTAAGTGTATAAGTTCATGAATTTTTTTCTCTTACTTACTTTCCAGATACTATGTCCAAGTTTTTTATAAGTTCATGAGTTAAAAACTCTTACTTACTTTCCAGATTTTAGGTTTAAGTTTATAAGTTCATGAGTTAAAAACTCTTACTTACTTTCAGATGAAGGAGAGTACGATGGCTCAGCATTTAAATGGAGCTCTGAGTCAAGAAGAAATATTGAAGAAAAACAAAAAGCTGCAAGAGGAAATTGAATTGCTGAAAAATAGAGTTACAACACTGGAAACGGATAAATCTGAGCTGCAGAAGACAGTTCAGACCCTTGAAGAAGAAAAAGCAGCAATTCCTTCAGATAAGTTGGCTGTTCTCAATTCCCACAAACTCATGCAGGAAGTCACTTTTGATGAAGATGGTTTTGTAGATGGGCAGGACATGACAAAAGAAGAATTTCTGCAAGTAAGAGTTTCAAACAAAAATATATATTTAAATTGGTTTATATAAGTGTGATGCCATTGCCACCTAGTTAATGTTATGATTATTATTAATTAGGTAACCATCCATAACTAATTACAAGTGGAGGATCTTAATTTATGTATTAAAAATTCTCCAGTAGATACCACTTGTCTCTCTCACTTGGCGGATATGAGGGCACTGTAAATGTTTTCTCTCTTCCACAACATTAAAGACAAACATTTACCTTCACACAGTACTTTTGTAGGAAAACCTCTTTCTAAAGGAGAAGGCAAATCCATCTTTAATTTATATTTAGCGAGCCCCAATCCACCCACTTTCTTCTCCAAAATTGGATTATCAATTTGTGTAAGAAGCTTTCTGTAATAAAGACATGTTCATCATTGAATTAATGCAGGTTCAAAATGAACAGGTCAGAGTACTCAACACATATTCATGATTTAATGTACGCAGGCTCAGAATGAACAAGTCAAAGGGCAGTGCAAACTATTAACAGAAGAATTGGCAAAATTGCGGACAACATTTGATGCCATTCTGAAGGCAGGTGATAACTTGCAAGCTGACTATGATCAGTTGCAAGCAGAGAAAGATAAACTACATGACCAGTTGGAAGCTGTGTCCAGGGAGAAGGAAGAAGTAAGTTTTCATCTGTGAGGCAGTCTGTTGAAGAACTTCTCTTGTTTTTTGTTTGTTTGGTTGGTTTTTCTTTGAAATTTTATGATTTTGGAAATTTGTTGAAAAGGAACCAGTAGGAACATACAAATTAATGAAAGCTGAGAGATTGTATAAATTGAGTTGCTTCCCTAAGACCAGTTTAGATAAACTGATGGATGTTTCCCAGATTAATTTTGATTATTTATAGTAAATTATATGTCTGACTATGGTAATACAGTAAGATTAGCAGAGAACAGAAGGGAATGGAGAAAACTGGTTGTCAGATTATCAGTGGTGCCCCAATGGTCGACAAGACTAAGGGATAGATAGATAGATATGCCTAACTAGTTTGCTTCATCTCAGACAAAATTTGTTTAAGATAAAATTTTTATTTTGGCCCCACCATTTTGTTTTAATTAGATTTAAGTGATACATAGCATGATGTGCCAAGGCCTTGAACTAACTTCATTTGAAATTAGACTATTCACTCTTCATTATATTTTTGGTTCTTTTCACCAATATCTTTTTCATTTAGGTTCTTAATTTTTAAACAGTAATAATTAAAATTAAAATTAACCAAATATATGTACTTTTTATGTACATTCTTTTTCTTGCAATTCAAAAGATTTACAGTTCACAAAACAATATTGCTATTATAATTGGTTCATTGCACATTGGCATACATATACTTATTCATTTTGATTGCATTTTTTATATTAGAAACAAAAGAAAAGAAAAGAAAAATGACAGACATTGAGTGGGATATGGACATAGAGAAAACAGTATTTACACATGATGAAACACACGTGCACAAACTAACACTATAAACAATCTTCAAACTGTAAGAAATAATAAATTATTAAGCTATTTAAGTGGTAATAAGAGGAAAGGCAGAATGTATTAATATAATTAAAGAATAGAATCATACTAGAATTAAGCATTGAATGACATGAACAGATAATAGTCTTTTAAATTCTCCCCTTTCCTTCTTTTAAACTCTTCTCTTTCCTTCCTGTCAGAATCTTTCTGGTCACTGTCTCCATCTCTTAATAAAATGTGATGCGGTCTGGAAAAACCAGTCGCTAAAATTGGTTTTCGCTACAGCCATTTGTAGTCGATTACTCACCTTTGATAGTCCAGAGTGTCATATACTTTTAAAAAATGTATAGTGAAAAAACCTGACATAAATTAATTTTTTTTAAAATAAACATGAGATTCTGAACTTTAATAAATTATAAAATCCCACTTTTGAATTTTTTTATTTTAGCACTACAGCCATTTGTAGTCGTTTACTCCCCTTTGATAGTCCAGGTAGTTATGTACTTTAAAAAAATGTATAAAAAAGAATGTAAAAAAATGTAAAAAAAACTATGACATAAATTAATTTTTTTTAAAAATAAAAATAAACATGAGATTCTGAACTTTAATAAATATAAAAAAACACTTTTAATTTTTTTTCACTTTAGCCAGGTTTTCTCAGACAGCATCACAAATGACATTTGCCTGAAGCTGATTAAGAAATCTGAGTATTCCAGATAAAACTGGTTTGTTACAAAAACAAAACAATATTGATAAAAATTGTCAACTCTCAGATAGTGATTAATTAGTTACAAGCTTTTAGTACACCATTGTTTGATTTTATAGGCTAATCTCTTCTTAATTCATGAGTTTAAAAAGACAAAATGAGAATGTTTATTGATCTCTTTTAATGTTCTTGTTGAAAAGACTGTTTGTTTAAATGTGTATCATACAGAAGATGGTAGTTATGTCTCATCAGTTCAGCATGAATCTTTAAACAAGCTTTAAAAGTGTATATTGATATTAGTGATACTGTCGTGTACTTTTATGCAGGTTGTTAAAGAAAATGAATTTCTGTTGTCTGATGGCAATGCACTCCATGAGGACCTTAAAAAGATCGTCCATGAACTGGAGAAAATGCAGGAAAAGTACAAAAAGATTTCTGCTGAGAAAGAAGAACTCCAACGTCAGGCCTCAGCAATTACTATAGCTGGAAAAGTGGGGGAGGTGGCTCGACTGTTGGAAGAGCGTGAAAAGCTGCAGCTGCAGCTTGGAGAGTTAGAGAAGACATCAGGGCGGCTGTCACATGATAATGACATTTTGTTGGAAGAAGTGCAAAGCCTGCAGGAGAGCAATGTGGCACTAACTGCGGAAAGAGATTCACTGCAAGCTGAACTAGAGGAAACAGAGGTATGCTGGAATGCATTAAGAAAACAGCACATATATTTCTTTCAACATAGTTCTTTATTTACTTCCTTCTGTCTCTCTTTATTTTTGTCTCACTTTAAAAAGCTTATTTAATTTTATATAGAAAGGAACTTAAATTTTCAGTTTCTTTACCCCTCTCTTTCTCTGTCTCTCTAAAGGTAAGTCCTTTATTTTCTCTTTACAGTAAACACTTTAATTGTTTTCTCTTTATAATAAACTTTTTAATTCTTTTCTCTTTGCAGTAAATACTTTAATTGCCTTCTCTGTACAATAAACACTTTGATTGCCTTCTGTGTTTAATAAATACTTTGATTTCTTCTCTATATAATAAACACATGCATTTTTTGTATAGTAAATACTTTGTTTCTCTCTCTTTAATGCCAACTTTTATGGAAAATATCTTACCCTCCCTTGATAATAAATGCTTTGATTGCCCTCACATTGCAGTTAACTTTTTAATTATCCTCTTTTCACTGGAAACATCTTGCCCTCCCTTGACAATAAATTAAATGGTTTGATTGTCCTCACATTGTAGTTAACATTTTAATTATCTTCTTTTTACCAGAAACATCTTGCCCTCCCTAGACAATAATTTAAATACTTTGATTTTCTTCACTTTGTAGTTAACAGTTTGGTTATTCTTTTTAACTATAAATCTTTTGAAACCTTCATTGTGCAATATGTGCTTTGAATCCTTTCTTTTCTAGAAAATCTTATGTCATGTTCATTTTTTTTAAATACACTAAGTTTTGTTTCCATTCATCTTCCTTTTCAGTAAACTCCTCTGTTTCTAGTCATCATTTTACAATAAAATCTGTTCTGTTTCCATTCATCTTTTTTTTTTTTTACAATAAACTGTTTCCATGTGACTGCTATATAGATAACTTTGGAGTTAGTGAGGTCATTTATTTACACTCATCTGTAGTCCAGTCTGATTAATTGCTTCATAGCAGTTTTGATAATCTGTGAATATTTCTTTAAGTTATAAATCCTATTTGTCAGTGAACATTATATTGTAACATTGGTAATTTGGTTGTTCTAAATTCATTGTTAGCTTATGCTGCTACTCATGTTATTGTTGTCTCTTGTTTTTGTTTTATTTGTTTTATTGATTTAGACCTCAAAGAATATTTTATTCTTGCATTCAGGCAATCCTTTCCCAGCATGATGTTTTAACCCAAGAATACAACCAGCTGGAGATTGATTTCAATGAACTTCTAAAAGACAAGGACAGACTGGAGCAAGACTTGCTCACCAAAGGCAACAGCATGGTTCCAGAACAGCTAAATGACAAAATGCATGGATATGAAACTTTAGTTGAAGAGCGTGATATTTTGATTGCAGAACGTGACCAACTAGAGCTGACTATTCAGGAGCTCTCGCGTGAGAATGCTCTTCTAGAAGAAGAGCTGCAATCAGCGCAGAGCAAAATCATCTCTTTGGAGGCAAACAGTCACAGCACTGGCACTGATTCACTTAGCAGCCAGAGTAAGAATGCAGCTCACTGGATTCGCACCATCGAGGAACTGTCCAAGGAGAAATCGGAGCTAGAAGAAGAACTGCTGAATGCACAAGAACAAATGACTGCAATGGAAGTTCAGATGGAGGCCACCAGTAAGGGTCAAGGTCAGGCAGTAGGTGACGATGAAGATGTAGAATCATTGCATGCAAGCTTGTCACACCTGGAGCGTACAGTCACTGAACTTTCCTTAGAAAATGCCCACCTTGAAGATGAACTAACCAGTTGCAGAGAGCAGCTGGACGAAGCACAGATTGCACTAGAAAATCACAACTTGTCTAGTGCTGACTTGGCCATGCAGACTCTGAAGCAAGAAAAACAAGATTTGGCTGAAATGGTTGAGAGTTTGCAGGAAAAAATAGAAGAACTGCTGCAGAATACATCAAAGTTGAAGAATGATGTTGAGTCACTTCAGAATGAAAAAGAGGGCTTGTTGCAGACAGTTGCTAAATTTGAAGAGAGAAACACAGAGCTTTCTGATAAATTAGTCTTAATGAAAAGTCAGTTACTAGGGCTAGAAGGTGAGGCAGGGGACAGCACACAGAATTCAAGGACAGTAACAATGAGGATTAGCATGAATGGCACAGAGACAAATGACAAAGGAAGTGTGGAGCAAGAACAAGAGATTAAATTCCTTAGAGCACAGCTGGGTCATCTTCAGCAGCAGCTTACAGTATGTTTGTTTGTTTTTTTAATTTTCTAAAAGGGCTGATTATACTGCAATAATATAAGTAGGGCTTTTTTGAAACATGCATTTAGGCCTTTGTCAGTTTCTACTGAAATGTTTGGAATCACCACCTTTTTCCTAAGGAGGGGTGGGGGTGGGGGATGATTAAAAATTATTTATGAATTTAATTTTTTTAAAATTAAAGTTAGTCATTTATATATTTGGATATGTGGCGGAAATGTTTTACTACTTGTATGTAGTATGCAGGACATCTTTTCATAAAACCTTTGATATATCACAAATTTTCATATTACAAATCCTGTTTTCTCCATGAAAATAGTGTCATAAACTGGAGTCATACTCATGAAGAACAAAAACCACTCAAAAATATGAGTAATAAAGAATGAATATATGTTTATTAAGGCAAGAACATTTTCATAAAACATTTCAATAAAACAAAAATATAAACAGATAACAGTTAATAAGATATTTCTTCCACTGTGTGGGGCTTCCTCTCAAAAACCTTATTCGTTATAATGCCGCCTCCTTCCCCCTCCCAAAGAAGTCCATAAGTGTCAGGTTGGGTGAACATGGCAGCCAGTCAATGCTATACCTACTTTTGGCCCATCTTGTATATCTCTCATTCAAAATTCTATAGCAAAATTATACTCTGGCTTGAAAAATTAAATGTTTTAATCTCATTCCTTATTAATTGTCACAAATGATTGTTGATATCCATTATTACTTATTTGACATTATTGAGTCATGGAAGGTGCAGTCAGAAATTGTGGATGTTGCTTATTACTTACTCAGCAATATTCCTGTTATATTTGGTGCAGTCAGGGATTGTGGATTTTGCTTATTACTTACTCCGCAATATCTATGCTTTGTGTCTGGTGCAATCAGGAATTGTGGATATTGCTTATTACTTACTCAGCAATATCTATGTTTTGTGTCTGGTGCAATCAGGAATTGTGGATGTTGCTTATTACTTACTCAGCAGTTTTCATGTTATGTAGGGCACAGTCATTGACATGCATTTATTCAGCAAGAATCTCAATGCATACTTTGTGGACTGTTCAACATAATTTTAAGTATGTGTATAACATGGGGGCATATGTAGACAAAATAAATATTCTGTAATTTACTCACATTTAAAGAATAGGACTGTGGAAAGGTGAGAATAAAAACTTAAGAGTTTTACATATTTCAATACAAATTTCATTGCTATGTATCTCAAATTTACAATATTAACCATTGAAATTCTGGACATCTTTTTCATTGACCATGCATAACAGAATAATAAAATATTTAATACATATATTAAATCTTATGTCTTTAAAATATAACAAAATCTGTAATGGGTCCATTTTTGAATGTGTTCTGGTATTGATTGAGATTTTCTTTTTTTGATAGGAACTTGAACAAACACATCGAAATACAATTAGTATTTACAGAACACACCTACTGAGTGCAGTGCAGGTAAGACTATGCGTTTATTTTGCAGAATAAAAAAGGAAAAATGTCAAGTTTGCAGTTGTCTATTTGCATCTTGCTATCATAATTATTCACGTTATTTATTTATTTCCTGCTTCCTCCCTTTTTAATTATTTTCCTCTCTCTTTCCTTTTATTTTTCTGCATTTTTTATTTCATTTCCCTTTTCATTTATGTTCTGGTCTCATCCCTTTTATTTTCCTACTATCTCTGTTTCAAAAGAAAATTTTATTTTTCAATCCCATTGAAAAAATAAAAATGCAAAGTAGTAGACCTTCTGCATTTGCAAATTTCCATTTATCTTTTATCCAATGGCCTCTTTAATATCATAAATTCATTTTGCCAGGATAATTATGCTTAGTGTTTCTCATCAAGAAGACAGTTTGTATAAAATCATGGAGCACACACTTCTCTGATTTCAATTTCTCTAAGAAAAGATCTCACTGCATAAGAAAAGATCTCACTGAACATAGCTTCTCAATGAAAATAAAACTAATTTTAAAAAAAAATCATCACTAGTTATTAAAAATGATTATAATCAAAGAATTTTGTGGAGAGTTGATAAAGTTTTTAACTGAAAGGAACTTTTCATGTTGCATGCAGTTTGATTAGATTAATTAATCCAAATATGATTAATGATTATGCATAAATATTGTTTGGGGCATATTTAGAGAATTGATTAGAAGTTGTATTACTGTCTACCTTCAGCAGAGGCAAAGCATTATGGTAGTGTGCCCACATTAGAGACCATACTGCATTGTTATACATTTAAAATGAAAATCAGTTGTCAAAAGTAAATGTTGCTGGCAGTGAGAAGCTTTGTAGTGAAGTATAATGTAGTTTAATGTCCTAAACTTGGGCTGATTTATCATATTTAATTTGTTATTTAGAGTTCCTTTCTGAGAGGAAACTCACAGTTTAAGAGATATGCCATTTAGTTAAGAATATTGTATTTGTTATCTTAGATCCTTTCTGGCAGTAGCTCATTCAACTTAGAAATATATACCATTTAGCTGAAAATGTTATATATAGCTCTTTTCTGAGTAGAAAGTTCACACCACTTACAGATGTGCCATTTAGGTGACAATGTTATATTTAATTGTTATGTATAGCTCCTTTCTGAGTAGGAAGTTCACACACAATTACAGATGTCCCATTTAGTTTTATACCATGTTTTATCCTGCTGCAAATCGATCCCATTTTCTCACTACTGAAGAACGGTCCCTACTTTTGTACAGTCTCTATATTCATGAAAGTGTATAATAATCCCTATTTTTGTGGATTTTCTCCATTCATGAAACTAAAGTGCATAATAATCCCTACTTTTATGAAAGTGTATAATAATTCTTACTTTTGTAGATTATTTACTTTTATGAAAGTGTATAATAATTCTTACTTTTGTAGATTATTTACTTTTATGAAAGTGTATAATAATTCTTACTTTTGTAGATTATTTACATTCATGAAAGTGTATAATACTTTTAATAGAGTTGTTACTTATAATAACATTTACTATCAGAACAACTGCTTCTTATAATAGCATTTAATATCAGGACAACTACTACTTATAATAACATTTAATATCAGAGCAACTACTACTTATAGCATATCAGCAGTTGCCTCAAACATTTACATCATTTGTGTACGAAAACCAAAACTTAAATTGCTGTTTATTCTTGTAATATTTTTGTTACTTATATTAATTTTTTTTAAATTAACAACTGTTTACTTAAACATTTTAGTTTGCACAATACACTGATTAGAATTGTTCTTTTTTTCTTTTACACGATTGTGTTTTAGTTCACCATAATCCACCCAAAGGAACATTTTTGTTGTTGAACTGATGAATTATTGCTAAAACTAGCAGTTGTTATATACAGTTTATGAGAGTTAATCTGCACTTTAAAAAATATAAATAAATGTTAGCAGAAATGCTCATGAGTTGCAAATTATAGTTTTGTGTACTTTTAATGATTCTTTTTTTGCCCTTCGTTTATCTGAATATTTGAGTCTTTGCATTTAATCTTCATTTCAGGGTCACATGGACCCTGCAGTGAAGGAAGCTCTGTACAACATCATTGAGATGCGGAGTATGGAACAGTACTGCTAATTGGAGACAGAGTATGGAACAGTATTGATGATTGAGATGCAAAGTACTACTGATTGAAATTTGGAGCATGGAACAATACTGCTGATTGAGATAATTTAAAGCTTATTAATTACTGTCTCTCAGTGCAATTTGTGAGGTAGTTCTGGACAAGCTGATGCAGTGAGCAGTTACATTGTTGTTTTTTTAATTGGGTGGACTTCCTAACTAGAAACCATTTTTAAAAAAAATTGATTATTATTTGGCATGCCACTGCATTAGTAAAAGACAGTAGATGGCTTGATTGTAGCATCCACTACAACTTAATATAGACAAATATGTAGATTCACAACCTGATTTAATTCAGTTTTTTTCCCTGTGAAATTGCTGTACAATGAGTAATACTAATAGTGATATAAATGTTTATTTGCAATATGTATGTTGTATATTGCACTTGTAGCATGCTTTCATTGTAATCTCCTCACTTGTTTAAGTACTTATACTGTACCTCAGATAGCTTAATTTGTTGTGTTCATTTTTTATATTGTCTTTTCCATTTAAATGTTCACTTTCAGGCAATATATCTAACTTTATAAAGATCAGAGGATGTATACTTTGCTTTATCACAGTAATGTGCTAAATGTAATGGCATTTGTATCTATGTAATGTTAAACTTCATACACAAATGTAATAAAGTTTCTAACAAAAGTGAAACTTAAAGCCATTATTATGAAAGTCCTTTTACAAAATGTGTCCATTAAGATATGGTTTGAGTGCTGGACTAGTTTTGTAAGTAAATTCTGATATCTCATTCCTTGTTACATATTCTTATCATTGGTTACAACAAACATTATTCAAGAAAATGAATTTGACCAAACCCCTGATTATATATTCTACAATTTACTGAGGTCCTTTCAGACATAAATTGATGTCAGGCAGAGAAAATTAGTTTAAACATTTGCATGGATAACCAGAACATCTGTTCCATACATCAAAAACAGAAAATACTAGTTCATACTCAAAAGGACAATTTTATTTCTTTTACAGAACTCATTTATAAAGAAAATAAATTTACTGACAGATTAAAAAAATAGCCATGAGTGTCATTTATGAATATATTTGTAATTTGCTGGAAAATTTATATTCTGTGACAGAGATTTAAAATCATTTACCCATTTATTTGTAATTACATTGTATTTCTAAAGTGCCTTTCTACACAAAAGATCAGTAATTCTTTATGTGATGACATTACTTGTCTCAGATTTCTGTAAATAGAATGAGAAGAATTTACACATTGTATTGTGTGTGAAAATGGGTGTTTAAATGGGTTTAAAAGCAATATGTATTGTGTGTGTGTGTGTGTATGTATGTATTAGATCTATTTAAATTAATATTTAATATCTTAAGAATACATTGTATTTTTGTTGAAATAATTGTGAGTAGTAATCATATATCATAATAGTAAGCATTTGACAGTGGTTGAGAAAAATATTTCAAACTGATAAATGTATAGCATAGAGGATGTTTGCATTCATTCAAGTTTGTGTATTATATTTACCAGATTCAGATAGTGATACAATTCTGTGACTTTAATTTGTTTCTTATTTAATCAGTTTTGATATTTGTACATTTTCAAGTGCATTTTACCTAAAAGTGGTTATATGTTAATTTGTTACTTTCTCTGGGGGAAGCAGTTCATCCATGTTTATGTTATTTTTAATGTCACTTCAAATGAATACATAGTAAAATAGTTTACATATTAGATTTTTGTATATAAAAATCAAACTGCTAGTTTTCGCATCATGGTAGATAGTAAACATTATTACTTTGTTGGCCAGCTTAGATGTTGGTTTACTTAATATCATCTGTGTCATTCAAGGTTAGTAAAGGGGTACATCTTTATTCCAGTCCAATCTATCAGAAGTCAGACAGATCAAAGTGAAAGACAGTAGAGACAGAAGGTACATCTTTATTCCAGTCCAATCTATCAGAAGTCAGACAGATCATAGTGAAAGACAGTAGAGACAAAAGGTACATCTTTATTCCAGTCCAGTCTATCAGAAGTCAGACAGATCATAGTGAAAGACAGTAGACAGAGAATCACCAGATGGTTTAGGTTTATTCACTGTTGAAGGAAACAAGTATTCTCTGGGAGAAGTACATTTCCCTTATCATTCCAGATTATATGCAAGCCTGTATTATTTCAGGTCTTCTTGAAATGATCATGTCTGCCAATTACATTCTTAACTATTGTCTCATTTATTTTTCTGTATGTTTTAAAATATAATCAAGTGTTGAAATATCACTTAACAGTCCAATCTGTAAATTTTTTTGGTTAACTGTAGATCATCTTATGAAGGATACTTATAAAAAAAATACAAGTGCAAAATAGCATTCACTAAAACTCGTGAAGCATTATACTGGTTTCAACTTTGTAGTGTTAACTTTCTTGCTTATTCCAGCCATCTACAACCAATTGTATTTGCATCTTTTTAGGGCTAAAACATCTATCATGCATTCATTGCTTTTTACAATGCTTTTAGGTTTCTTTCATGCAAAGATTTCATGCTTCCTTCAGACAAATTTAATCCAAAGATTTATGTTAGATTTTGACAATGTATTATTTTAATTTTACATTGTTTATTTATACTAAGGGTATTTTATTAGACAGCAAATTGTGATTATGCCAATCTTCTTAAATTATACAAATGTTTGTTATGTATATAGCAAGAGTTTATTGTTGCAAGGGATATAGTTTAATCTTTTGCTTTAAGAAATGTCTGATGTATGTATTCAGAGTTCATTGCAAGTCTTTTGCCGTAAGAAATGTCTGCTGTGTGTATTCAGGGTCCAAAATTGAAAAGGTTACAGTTTAGTCTTTTGATGTTCAGTATTTTTCACTTGGTTCAGTTATTTGAATTCCTCAGGACAAAACATAAACACAACACATCCTATTTATTATAAGAAATATGATACTATTAATCTCCATATATGATTTCAACAAGGGTGTATGGACATAATATAGGAATTATAAATTGAAGAAATGGAATTAAGAGGCAAAATTACACATAACTGTTTTTTTTTTACTAGAATTGCATTAACAAAAGGCAGCTATACTTTCTTTTATATAGGAAGCAAGATTTTTCAAGCTGTGGACAAGGAAACCTGGCATCTTTAAAATGCCTGCCCTTATCTGGTTTTTATTCACTATTTTTTTTAAAAAGAAGAAATTATTAGTTGTAGTTTGTTTTCCTTTGCAAAGTAGACAATTTACAGATGGATAATAGTCTAAGCCAGATCTGTTACATGAAGCTCTGCATATTTAAAAATTATGGTTGTACTACCCAAAATATTTTATTACCTGTGGCTACTTAATTATTTTCAATGCTAACACAACAAAAACTATAAATGTAGTACCTTTTTTAAAAGAAAATTTATTGATAGATTAAAAACCTCAGTTATTTATGTAATAGTTAATGGATTCCATTTCATTATTAATTATTTTGAACGTTGGTTTTATCTCCACTACCTGGCTTATTTTATTAACCAGAGGCATTTATTTACTGCTTTTAAAAAAATATTTTCTGTT
This sequence comes from Sinotaia quadrata, assembly GCA_028829895.1. Taxonomy (NCBI): domain Eukaryota; kingdom Metazoa; phylum Mollusca; class Gastropoda; order Architaenioglossa; family Viviparidae; genus Sinotaia; species Sinotaia quadrata. The sequence goes on along the minus strand of CM054177.1, from coordinate 123,731,140 downwards.
ATGTTTTGCTATATCAATCATCTTGTTAGAATGCCACACAACTCTTTGTGTTCATAACTACCATCTTTGTCAAGTACTGTGATCAAGAGCACCAACAATTGTTCATGATAAAATGAAAATGTGTCTATGCATTGATGTGTTCTATACTGTTAATTACAAGCACAGCTGGAGAGTCCCATAAAAACCTCCAGGCTACTAAACCTTATTGCCAAATTTGTTTTTGTCAGATTTTAGTTTGTAACTTGGTATTACATTGTTTATTGCAGTAAGGCAAGTAGAAAACAAACAAAATAAGTGTCTTTTTCATTTTATTCAGAAATAACTGTATTATTTTTATTACTTGATTTTTAAAAGTGGTAATTTTTATTTCAGTGTAAAATTTTTAAGTTTAATAGTGTCTTTTCTTTATACATATAGTTTATTATATGCTTAAATAAATATATATGGTCTCTTGTTTTAATCTTCAGGTATACATATTTTGAAAATGGTTGTAAAGCTGTGTGATTCTTTTTTGCAGAGTTGATATTTATTGTCCATACTTTTCCTGTGATTTGTGCCACAAAATTGGAATATATATATTTTATCAGATGATCTTGCTATACATATGTATAAGTTTAGCAAAATTATATAGCTTGTGTTTACAAAGTTAATAAATTATTAAAACTAGCATTTTCCCTAAAATATTACTTTTGTTGTAATAAATTATATTATGTGCTAAATATCTTTTTACATATATTTATTTTTCAAAATTCACAAGATATTTCTTGAAAATATTTATAATTTATAAAACTACAAAAGAAAAAACAAATTAAATTATATATAGTAAATATCACTGTATTTACACTTTAGAAATATGATTTTTGGTTACAATTTGCTGTTTTATGTAAACATTGTTACAGAATATTTTTTACATCCATGGCAGAGCCAGATTTCACACTAAAGCTATGTGAGGGTGGACCATATATTGCTTAGTTAATATGTGACAGACTGTCATGATGAACACTATGGAATCCATACAAATTGCAACATGTATATAGCTGGAATTCAGATTTTTATACATTCAGCAAAACATGTGTTGCAACATTTTTGTTTTTAAAAATTCTTTTAAAGATGCTAGTTTGCTATTTTAGCATTAAACAATGCATGCTTTATTTGCACATGTTTCTGAAATAGTATGCACTATCACACAAATTCCTTTTTTTTATCAAAATGTGTGCTATGCTCTTATGCGATAGTATACATGAGCCAACTGTGAGATCTTTTTTTAATCCTTTTAATGTTCAAATCCATTTTGTCTTAAAACAGAAACTACTTCCTAAATTAATTTATTATTTGAATCTCATTAATAATTATTATTCCAGTAATTTTCTGTTCAGCATCTTAGTGTTATTGATTATAATCTTTACAATTGTTGTAGCATGTACAATAAGAAGTGCTGAGAAATGATGAGTATAAATATACAATTTAAATATATATATATATATAGATAACTCTGGAGGTATCTTGTTACCACTTCTTACTGATTAAAATCTCTAAGCACTTTACATTTGGGGTGCAATCTTGAGCTTCGGACAGGTGTTTGGGTTAAAAAATTTCGAGCTACCATAATCATTGTGGTAGGGCTTAAACCAAGTCACTACACTATAAGGTCAGTGCCTAAACCCAGCTTGTGCATTTGGATGTTAGAATCTTTGATACCACACTGAACAGTATGGACGTAGTCATACATGTGGTCCAGTACCTTCTTACACAATCGCATGTTTGGAGTTGACCATCTTATGTATTCACTTTAGGTTGATTACCTTCTTAATATTCATTTGTTTGGGGTTGACACCTTATGTATTCACTTTAGGTTGATTACCTTCTTAATATTCATTTGTTTGGGGTTGACTGATTTACAAATTTCTTTATATAATCAATTAAATATTAACACTTTATTTAATAACCTAGTGCTTCCATTATATGATATAGCTTTCAATAGCTAAGATTATTTCATTGTGTGCATATATATTTTTTTTTACAAAGGAGATTGGAGATAGTGAATGTCATTCAATTCCTTTCATCATCTGTCTCAGTGTTTAAAGCTTATTTTATTATCTGTAGTGGATGCCAAGTTTTTCTATATTATTAACTTTTTATTGCAGTAAGTTCATATAAGTGTTTATGGCTTTGTTTTGATAAATATTAATCTAAGATCTGAAATGCAATTTTTCTTAAAATTAATGATCTGTGTTTTGAATAGGGAGTTCAGTATTATGATCTTGAGAGTATCATAGCATTGCCAAGATCAAGCTGTGTTAAACTCTTATGGTTCTCATACACACAATTATTTATCTGCATAATAGCAACAAATGTTGAATGTATTGAAGCAGAAGGGGGATTCTTAGGACATCATTTGCAACTGATATGAAGAATATATATATACTTGTAACAATTATTAGAAATGAATTTTTGTTGCTGAAGTTATTAAGATATAAAATTATTGGGAGTTACTGTGCTCTGTGGCTCTTTATGTCTTCATTAAATAATGTAGGGCGATAAAGTTTAAAATCTCTCAAGTGTTGTACTTGCACTAACACCTACAAACTCTGTACATATATCAAAATCATATATTAATATATTCTGACTGTAGTTACAAGTGCTATTTCTTTATTAATATTTTCATAGAGATTGGTTCATTGCAGAGAAAAAAGCAATTTTTTAAATTTTAAAAGAAGAAATATGATGGTTTTCAATATGCTAACATGATAAGGACAGTATTTCAGTATTGTATTTTATAAAAAAAATTAAGAGTGGTTTTCCTTCCTGCAGAAAAGTCTGTTGTGGAAAAGGTGATCATTTCATTTGAGTGTGATTTCCAAACAGTTTATATATATGTGCTCATCATTGTTTATTTTTATTCTTCATGTGATTCTATAAAGCAGCATTTCTCAAACAATGAAATACCAAAAATACTAAGATTAATATATAACCTAGTGATGTTCTCATCCATACTTTTTGCCATATATATAATACACAATATTTTTAGACATGCTTATAAAAATTGGTATTTAAAGAAAGTGGCAATCTGTTTCAAAAACAAGAATAAAATTGCCTGATAGTTTGCATGGTAGTTCAAACTTTATGTGAGGTACTTAAATCTTTAAGAAATAATGTTTTATCACAACAAAAACTGATTCTAACAAACAAGTAAAAAAAATATAACATGTTGTTTATTGAACTAGTTTTTAGTACTCGCATTGTGCAGCACCTACTACATGTTTGTGTGAATGTGTAATTCCACTCTCCCTATTGATATGTTTGTGTGTGAATGTGTAATTCCACTCTCCCTATTGATATGTTTGTGTGTGAATGTGTAATTCCACTCTCCCTATTGATATGTTTGTGTGTGAATGTGTAATTCCACTCTCCCTATTGATATATTTGTGTGTGAATGTGTAATTCCACTCTCCCTATTGATATGTTTGTGCGAATGTGTAATTCCACTCTCCCTAATGATCATCTCTGATTGTTGTGACTGCTTAATTTGATCATTGTGCTGCTTTTGGTAATAACTGCTGAAATTTTATTTCACTTTGCTACCATCTCTCAGTTGTTTCATATTGTGTAATATATCATCAGGGATCACTCTTCTTGTCATGTTGATGATTTTTAGTCACATAGTGAATGCTCTTTTTAGTCCTAAAAAGTAGTGATCCACATATGTATATATTATTATTACATAAATGTACTCAATGACATGTTATAAATTAAGAAGAGCTTTTGAATATTCTGGTTTTATATTATGCTTTAAAAAATATGTAATCTTTCCATATACTAAATGTAAATATTTGCCCGTGAACAAATAACTCTTTTGCCTTCATTCATTTCAATGACTTGTTTCTGTTTTCCTAATGCTCTTATTACAAATGCAACTGTAAACCATAAAGTATTTATATTTATAACTTTTGTATTGGCTTTGATTATTTCAGACTGTGGTAAAATATATTTAGAAACTTTCTTTTAAAATCACATAGTTTAAAAATACATTGTCAAATAACATGGCAGTTCTGCAATATAAACATCAAGATTATCCATTATTACATAAAATGAAACATGAAATTTCAAAAATTTTTAGATATACAACAAATTGATGTTTTGAATAAATAACCTTCATTAGTAAAAAATAACACCTAATAAAAATATGTAGAGAGTTACACAATTTTTGTTACTCAATTTGCGGACATTAACAGTTTGCAAATGGCTCAAAACGGACCTATACTGTGAGAGTATTCACAGATTAACTAGTGAAAATCACCTAAAATATAAATAATAATACATTTAAGGAGAAATTTAAAAAGTGTTATAAACTATGAATTCCTCTACATTCTAAATATGCCAGAAGTGGGAGGTTAAAAAGAATTTTGCTGGAATGATGAATCCTAACTTGTGTGCAAAACGATGTCTATTAAAAGCCCCATACTGTACTATTAATCAGGAATAGGTGTCAATATAAATGTAGCTTAGATTGAATGAAAAACCTCAACAACAACAAAATTATAACTAAATATGTTCACAAGAATGAGATAAATCAGAACTGACATTTATAACTCTGTAATTAAAATACAGTAATTTAATATAATGAAAACTGAATATTCCAGAAATAGCTAATAATTAGATAAATTGTAAAATTTATTATAAATTAAGACAATAATAAAATGCCAGACAGCATTCAAAATCTTTTAATATAACAACCACAGAGACAATCCATTCATATGATTTTATATATATATATATATCAAAAGAATAATAAAATTCAAATCTGGTCACATTCATTAAATCATTCAGATGCTTCTATGATAACTATCAAAGAATAATGAAATTAAATTTTGGTCACATTCATTAAATTATTCAGATGCTCAGTGATAATATCAAAAAATAATTAAATTAAATTCTGGTCACATTCGTTAAAATTTAAACAATGCACACATTCAAAGTCGATCACTTAAAAATTCTAACTGTAAAATTCATAGTTTATGGATGAGATTTTCTATAAAATCACCATTTTAAGATTATAAAAATCCTTCCGACATCCTAAATAGAAAACAGCCAAAATGTTAGCAACAGTAATACAGAAATTTCTTTTGAAAGTAATTGGTCTTGGGTCATTCATTGCTGAACAAGCCTTTTTAGCGTGTGTATGCATTTTGTGGCACACTTAGTGTATGCCCAGAAATCTGGTCATAAGTAAACTCCTAAGAGAAAATTATGACAACAATCTGGTCACTAGTAGACTGCTAGGAGAAAATTATGAAAACAATCTGGTCATAAGTAAACTGCTAAGAGAAAATTATGACAATAATCTGGTCATAAGTAAACTGCTAAGAGAAAATTATGACAATAATCTGGTCATAAGTAAACTGCTAAGAGAAAATTATGACAACAATCTGGTCACTAGTAGACTGCTAGGAGAAAATTATGAAAACAATCTGGTCATTAGTAGATTGCTAGGAGAAAATTATGACAACAATCTGGTCATTAGTAGATTGCTAGGAGAAAATTATGGCAACAGTCTGGACATTAGTAGACTGCTAGGAGAAATTTATGGCAACAATCTGGACATTAGTAGAGTGCTAGGAGAAAATTATGACCAGCACTCTGGTCATCAGCAGCCAAGAGATTAGGACTTGTGCTAGTAGTAATTAGTAGACTTGTTTTACAATTGTTAGTGTTATTTAGTGCTTAAAGCAAAAATGACTTGAACTTCTGAGCTGAGATTTTTTAGCAGGAGATTCCAAATATCAACTTTCATTCTAAAATGCACTTAGACTTGATTCCATGAAGAAGTCAGCAATCTTTGGATGGTGTATCCTGCTCTAGTTAATTCTTAAATAGTCTTCCAAGACTGATAAATGTAAAGTTTATTGAAGTAAATTACTGGAAGACTATTGAAATATTTGACTATATATCATCAACTTTTCATTTACATGCAAGAAGTACAAAATTCCTTGGAGAAAGATTGCTGTCAAATATAGGTACTAAAATGCTTGAAATACCTGAAAACAGAGGAAGCAAGAGTTACAAATTATAAAATAGAAGCAATGAGGGATATATATATATATATATATATATATATAATAAAGAATTTAATTTACTAAATAAAATTAAATAAGGTACTAATAAATTAATAGTTTTAAAAAATTGAATGAATGTCTTTTCAAGCCATTAACTGTACAAGTTGTACACAAATACTATTACTCACCTTGCTCATATAGAATGAGCATCCGATCTAAGAGGATAGCACTCTCAACAAGGGGAGCTAATGACAGGCGCAATGTGTAGAAGGCAACCACAAGGCGCCACTGCTTCACTAAGGATTCTCCTGTTCTGTAAATATCTTCTGGTACATCAGATTCATTGATACCAAGTTTCTGAAAACACTGCTTGGCATACCTGAAAAGGCATAATTCAACTTTTTTGAGTTACTGTTTGGCATCCCAGAAAATGAACAATTCAACTTTCTGTTGTATTGTTCTGCACATCACAAAGGACACAATTCAACTTTCTTCATATTTCTGAGTTATTATATTAGATTCAAGAGATATGCAACTTCAATAAACAACTGATATGGAATACTTTAATTAAGTAGACAATAAATAATGATTTTATGATTACTGATACATTCAAATAGGTGGCTGGCTTACAGTGGCAAAAATTCTGAGATAATGATATTTTGCATTTAATTTCTTGTAATTAACTGAGCAATTCCACTCTTGAAATCTGTTATAACTATCTAGGATGTAAACTATTGTAATACATTATAAGCAGTATCCTTTTAAAATACTAAATTTATTAGTAGAGAAAGGACATGTTAATGTTTCATATTTTTTTGTTAATAGTTTCTAAAACACACAAACATAAAAATTATTTAAACCTCACTCTAAGAAGGGAACTGCAGCCCCTTTTCGAAAGACGAGTCTAACAGTACCAAGTTTGAAGTTTGGACAAATTTTCATGATCATATATTGTACTGCAGCTCGATATCCATGAATGAGAAGGTGAGGTGAATTGTCTGCACAGGACAAACGAAACATAATTAATAACTATAGTTATCTACTAATAATCAGTTCATATTCATGTATAAATTGATCTGGAAATATTTTTTTAAATAAATTTTAAAATTTATATTAAACAGAGCCAGCAAAACAGTTTTTTGATCATGGAGGGAACTAACACACTTTTATTTTTTAAAAAATATTTAGTATGAGAAGTAGTTCTTGAAATGAAAATTAACAATCCTTAATTAACTCACCTAGTGATTAGTTTGCTTTGGGTACACGGGCACTTTCTAGTCATTTCCAATCCCATAAGACTGTAGTTCTTTTACACTGCCTAACTGGAAGGTCACTATATTGTTTAGTTCTCTCTAATCTTGTTTTTAGAGTGTAATTATTTTACATTATGCAACTTAGAAATTTTTATTTCCCTTAATTACACTACTATTACAACTCACCTTTTAATCGTCTGATGTAAGCATCCAGAAAATGACAAGCAAGCTCTCTAGCAGCATAGGTTAATTGATGATTTTCCAATGTTTGAACAAGATGGCTAAGTGGATAGCTTAATTTTGAGTGGAGTTTTTCTTTTCTATAACATGACAAATGAAGAATCGCAAGTGTCTTTTTAAGAATAAAATATTTGTGTAGTTTTCTTACAAGTAATGTCTTCTGTTAACAATATCAAATAAATGTAATTTTCTAGCAAGAGATGTTCTTATCATTTCAAATAAGTGGATTACTGATTGATGTTAGTTAAAACATAAACAGCTCAAAGCACTAAAAGTGAGTTAATAAACAAATTATCATTTATGAAAGCAGCAATTAAGTTGTGGTACAAGGCTTTGGGTCTTTTTAGCCACCAGTAATTAAATTATTCCAAAGAATTCAAACTTCAATCACCCTTATCTAACAGTCTTGGGGAATGACTTAAGGAATTTTATGGATCATGGATGTGAATGTTACATCAATTAGTTATATCATTAGCCAATAAATTATGTACACCTGTTATCAATTATACCTTATACCCAGGGAAATTATCTTCTTTTTTTTTTTTTTGCATAGAACAAACATTCTGTTGACACTGCAAATTTATGCACTATGCAAAAAAAAAAAAACCAACCCTGATATTCTTGCTTGCCCAACCCCCCTACAAAGGCAAATTCCAGCAAACTGGTACTGAAACAAATCAACAGTAGCACTGACTTCAAAAACCAAACTACATTTATATAAACTATATGCCTGTGGAATCTAGCTTGGTGTAAAAGTGTCAAAATTAGTGTTGACTTTTCTTCCATTTTATAATTGTGCAAACTTAAAAAAAATAAATAAATAAACAGGTGGTTCAATAAGAAATTAAACATGCAAGGGAAAGATCAAGTCAAATGAATAAAACTTAATATGTGCTCATGTAATATAAATTACTGTTGACATACATTTAGTATTTTTAAAATTCCAGTCACATTGGCAGATTCACAAAGCTTGTAATCATGAAGGGTTCACCAGATTAATCTTCTCACAATTCGTTTCCTGTTTTATGCTGGGTCACGGGACACAATAAATCACAGATTCATGAGATTCCATATACAATTAGAGAAATATTAGTTAACAGTCACTTTAAAAATAAAAAATCACTTAAAAGTATTTGTATTCAATTTTTTTTTTTAAATCACAAACCTGTTACAAGTCAATTTCATGTAGCAGCAGGCAACTGATGCCAGCCCAGCCACAGCTGGACAGTTGATAAAAACCCGCAGTAGGGTGGGTGTTAGATCTCCACATGCATGCAGGCCCACTAGTAACAGACGACCCTTATTCTTTTCCTTCTTTCTTCTCTTAATGTGTCTCAGGTTTCCAGATTCAGTGTCTCTGTCCCCAGCACTTTCTGAACTTTTGTCTCTATAAATATTAAGGCATTGTTTTTCAAATACAACAGAGTGGTCAGATTTAGTGACTCTTGAAGACAACTTTGTTTCATTGTTGTTTACTAATCCTTCTGGTAAAACCTTTGATGAAGAAGTAGATATATTGGGAACATGGCTGAATGTTGTGCTGAGATGATCACCTTTGCAATTCTTTTGGAGAAATTGATCTAAAGTGGAATCTACATCATTGTCTTTATGAGGAGAGTGATGAAACTTGTCACAAGACGAGACTTGATCATACATGAAACTTTGTGAGCAACTGTCTTCTGATGTACAGTCAGATTCTGCCTTGTCAATGATATTCATGAACTCTTCAGCTGTAATATCTGTCTGCACAGTACAGACAACATGGTTGGGAAGCAGATCTGGATCCACAGAAGCTATATCAACCTTATCCTGCGACTGTATGCCATCTGTTTTCTGAAAGAGAAATCAGTTCAAAGATGCCTGTTTAGGCTTTTTAACCCTGCACAAGGAATCATGACATGTTTGCTTCCAATAGCCAAAATCACAAAACACTGACTTGTATATTCTATTTACTTATATAATAAATAAATAAGCTCCCAACTCATAAATGATAGTTATTAATAATTTACTTTTTAAAGGACCTTTCAGGGTGCAGTCCTCTGCAGGTGGAATGATGTTGATATTTTAGGTACAATGTGCTAAAATAAATTTATAATCAAGAGTTTTAAATTAAAAATAATATATATATATATATATATATAAAAATAAAAAACCCAAATCTATTTCACATTCACCTCTCCTTATTATCATGCCACTATCACTATGGCCTATATCTACTGTCATACTTCTCTTATGTCTATTATCAGCACAAATATTACTTAGAAATATAAGCAGAGCACAAGTTTAATTTATTAAACGTAAATATTTCATGCAATACATAATTTTTCTACCTTGCTCAGGTGTGTCAGTGTGGAATAAAGATATAAAGGCACAACCTAACTGAAAGGACACACTTAAGTCAACACACACAAAGATACATATGTAAAAGACATAAGATCAGTCTAACACATTCTGTGTAGACACATACCAAGATACAAATGTAAAAGACATAAGGCCAGACTGACACCTGATAAAATTTCTGTAGACATATTCAAAAGATGCATACAGATCTGGTAGTGGCAAAGAATGACTAGCAACATACCTTTATTTTCTTCTGAATGTCCTTTTCCAGTTCACTGAGAATTAAATAAATGAAAAATATTTTAATTTAACTTATCAATTTACAAAAATGTTCAAGTTTTAAAACTGCTTTCTATATATTCTAATCACTGAAATTACTAATTGTGATATCTTCAGCTAACACATAACACATTTAAATTGTTACTAGTCACAAAGTAAAAATGCTTTGATTTAAATAATGAACACAAATAAGAATGTTAATTAAAACAATTTTAAAAGACATTCTCTTGTATACATATCTAAAACAGAATTAGTTTTTTTAATTTTTGACAAAAAGACCAGAAACAGAACTCTAAGAAAAGTTTATATTAACAGAAGCTCAGTTTAAGTTAATAATAAAATATATACCGATCATATTCATTTGCTTTTGGAACATGACTATCTGCTGCCTCAACTGTTGTTACCTTCAGCCCAAGACCAAAATTCAGGAGGCGAGAAAGGTGACCTAGCCCTGCCCCTACATCTATAACATGTCCACACTCAGAAATGTCACTCAACCAACTGATAACCTGAAAGATATTTTTTTGTTGTTGTTAATTAGAAAAGCTTTATTTTTAATTTTATCTTATTATATATTTTCATAATTGAAACCTGTATTGAGATATTATTTAAAATAATTAGCACAACATTCTATCTATAACTATTAACAATGCCATGTTTTGTTGTTGTTAAGTAATGTTATTTAATTACTTCTGAAATATCTCCTATATTTATCATATAAATTTTAAAAATTACTTATCTATAAATCATAGACTGAATGCCCTTTATGAAAAAAATCACAAATGAAAAAAAATCTATTAGAATTATTTTTAATTAAGCTGTATGATGATTAGGTGGAAATTTGTAAATATGTTTGTGAAAAAGTACTTATGCAATAGTTGTACAAGAAAAGTCTGTCACATTAAAGTTTCTGATACTTTGATAGTATTATTATAACACTAAAATAAATGAATATCATTTAAACTAAAATAAGTTTGAAAATTACATAAATTTGTGATTATGGTCTATATTATAAAGATATGCTGATATTTCAAAAGACATTTTAAAAAATGAGATTTCCATCAGCAAATCACAAACATTATACATTTGATAAAATGAATAGAAAATAAACATTTCAGTGATTTCATTAATAAAGGCAATTCAGACTTAAAAATCTACTGCAAATAAAGAAATAATACAAATAGTGGAATCATACCTTCATAATCCTTCAAAAATGTATTAAATAAACCACTCATTTATAAGGAAATTCAAAGACTGTTACAATTTAAATGGAGGCCACAATGGCTAAGGGAGTCACTCATACAACTAACTCAACTGAATTAGCAAGTTATAAAACGTCTATGTGAAATAAGTCAACAGCCGCTTTGGATATAAAATAATATTCTGATGATTCACATTTTTTATAATTGTAATAAAATTAATGCCAGTCAAAATTAAGCATAAGAAATGCCACTTATATGCTGTGGCATTTTTATAAACTGCCCAGAGAAATATTTTAATAAAATAATTTACAAAACTAGGTCATCTCAAATACTGTCTTTAAAAATTAAAAGGATCTTGATGATTAGAATTTCCACTACACAGTAAAACTGCGCTATACTTTAAAATGCTAATAATCCCAGTCAATCATCCTTAAGCAGCCATAAAAATAGCTGGGCCCAATCAGTATTCACTAGTCACCTTACTCAGATTCTGTATTTCATGTTGTTTCTTCGGTTTCACATGTTTCCGGAATATGTGCTTCATCTCCATCAGCTGTCCATTTTTAAACTTTGGTATGGCACTGTGGGTTGGCACTGAGAATGTAGCAGCAGATGACTGTGACTGGGCATGTGAATTATGTGTACTGAAAGAAAACATTCTAACAAACCTATTAAGCATGTAAAGAAAAAAATAAATAATAATATACATAAAGAAGCTATATTGCATTACCAATAAATAAATACCATGAAGAACAGAAATCTTGTTCTGATTTGCAAAAGAAATAGCTCCAACTAGCCCTGCTTTGTAGAGCATTCAAACACAAATTTATAAACAGACTCTTAAACTTCAATGGGGGTAAACACTGTTTGTTTGAATACTCTAATTTCTTCAGTTGTGCAGAAAAGAAAAATTGTATGCAAAACAAAAACCTCAATGCTCTCTTAAACACTGGGGTTTTTATTGTAAGATGTTGGATTTCTTGAAAAATCAATCAATGCATACAAACCTATGCGATGGTTGCAAAGCCTTTGTCATGGATGTCAGGATGTCTACATTGTCAAGATTAATGCACCAGCGATTTAGGGAATAAAACTGGATGCAAGCCTTCAAAGATAGCAGTGACAATGGACTCACTCTGTCATGTCAAAGAAAGAAGGGGGGAAAAAAAAGGAAGAAATAATTTATCTATCACAAAACAGCTTATACTATATATTGAGGAATACTGGTAAAATCATCAAAAAATATATATTTAAAATATTGTTCCCTAAATGCATCCTATTCCTAGTTCCACTATTATTTTTTTTTTACATCAATTGGGAACAAATATATATATATATATATCCAAATCAGTAATATACACAACAGAGATACATTTTAAAAGCAGAAAGAAAATATCCTTTCAATTCATATAAAACATCATCTTTGTAAATTATTCAAGCATTTTAGCTGCATCAAAGGTTGAGAAACCATGTTAAGTATACTGGATTGCTTAAGTTCCATGAATGAGCATGTCTATTCCACTTAAATCTAGCAATAGGTCACCTGATCAGTCCATAATGAATCTTGCTGCTAGCCAATTATTTCAAGATACATTTAACAATAAAAAGTCTATGCTAACGTGATGATATTTGAGATAGCAAATTGATACCAGATCTATGTTTGTGAAAGAATAAAGTTTATCTTTGCATCACAATTTCATTCTGGCTATACTAAGATATGCTGCTATTTGCAGAGTAGACAAAAACTTTTAGATGTGGCAGAAAAATTGTTCTGAATGAACTTGATTTTAGCCTTTTAGTTTGAATTAACAATTGATGTGTGATCAATTCCAGGTCTTTATGCTGATATGGTCACAATGTAAAAACAGGAAATGGTATAGATCAAGATGCAACCTTTGTATGCCAGTCACTATGTTAAGTTTTGGCTATTATAGTATTATATAAACAAAAGAGGGCCATTGGTCACTGTCAAAATGCAAAATTATGCATTGCAAGCCATCATTCTGCTGAGTCCACAACATTAAATAAGAAAAATTTTAGACTTAACATTAAATTTGAAGCAAATCTCTTTAGGTTTGAATTAAGTACATTCTACTGAACAATAAACTATCATTACAAATAAGATAAAAATAAAATTAACAAATGTGAAAAGAATATTTAAAAAAACAATATAACATAAAAATATGCATTGATTAAAGGTGATATAGTTTTGATTGTAACAAACTAACACTCAACAATTATGCTAACCTATTCTGCTGTGTGGCATGGTTCCATGGTTCTCCTGTTAGCAAACAAGCCAAGAATGAGAATTCCAGTTTCTCAAAGTACTGTTGCCATGAAACAGGAAGATCAGACCAATAGTCCTTCACAAAAAAGTCCTTGAAAGAGAAATTTTACTTGCAACTTAAACTTAAAGAAATTAAAATTACAAACTGAAACCTTTTCTCTAGATAGTATATGTAAATATTATAATGCTATTATAAATCTTGTAAGTTAAAATTAACAAATATTTTGTCTAATTGTGTATATATATATATATATAATATTCAAAATACATAAAATAATGTATATACATATTTTTGTGAGGTTTTCAAGGCTGTGATTTTGAAGTTTTGTGAATTGGGTAGTTTTTATTTTCTTTAATCAAATCTTTGAAAAGCATTTTACTTTTCTAGTAACAACTAACAACTCAAAGTAAAACTTTCAAAGGTCAAAATGAGCATTTGCTATATCTGAATCTTTTCATGTGATCAAAGAATTCTCCATGAATCTAGTGTTTATAAACTTTATATATGTCCTTAGAATGTCAACTTACCTACGCACATTTTATTCTTTAAAAATAAGATGATCCATTAAATAAATATATTTATCTAAACAGAGATAGATAGATAGATAGATAGATAGATAGATAGATAGATAGATAGATAGATAGATAGATAGATAGATAGATAGATAGATAGATAGATAGATAGATAGATTATTCGTGTGTAAACAGATTTTAAATAGAGCTAACAAAAGTAACATCCATCGACTATAATTTTTTTGTTGTTAAAATGCGAAACAGTCTTTACAGATACATAGGCGTCGATGACTGGACGATAAAGATTAATTATATGAAATGTGTTTTTCAAGTGCAATTTCAACTGTTCGATCGAGTTTTCATTACACGATACAAAAGCAGCCATGTTCTCTTCTTTACTAAGAGTGCTTTCTCCGTCGAAAGAGCTCTTAGGTGAACCTAAGTTGCCTTACCCCCCCCCCCCATCCCCGCCCTCTTCCAATGGCGTGAACTTGGTATTGCTCATTAATTATCGAGATGGACGCCACTTCGGTGGCTGGATCCACGGACGGACCTCGCTTAATATAGCTTTTTTCATAAAACCTACTTCCAAACAGCATTAAGAAACATTTTCATATTTCTTATTCAGAAATTATGTGTAGCAAACCAACTCTGTGGAGGAAATATGCATTTCAAATTCATGCTATCTGTGATGAAAACACTATGCTTTCATTTTCAGATTATTTATATAGCTATACACAGAGAGATACATCAAAGTCGGTTATTGTTTCAAATCCAGGTAAAATACCGTCATTTTATATCTAGCTGGCTGTTGCCGAATAAACGGTACATGCATTGATGCACATTTCCGGTAGAGCGAAAGCCGGACTCTTAGGCCTATGTGTTTTATCCGGCATGAGAAAAATAAATAGGCTCATTCAGGTGAATATAAGGAAAATGATTGGGTGAAGTGGAAGCGACAAATAAATAATTTAATTAGACCGAGCAGGTTTAGACAGGGAGACAACTCGGTCTATGGTAAGCGACACAATAGTGCCTGGAACTGCCAGATACCCATGCAGTTTATTCCAACATTTCCCTAGTAAATATGCCGTGACCATCTTAATGAGCAGGTCATCTGTCACATCTAAAGTTGATCACTGAACTACTGACTCAGCAATAGTCAGTTGAGATATTTTAGGGACATGGTTTTAGATCTCCTTTCAAATAGTGCGTAGGGCAAACCAGAATTTTCAGGGTTTGATTGTAACCTGTTTGTCGCTGGATATGTTCTTTTCCAAGTCGATCAGTGCACTTCTAAGTTAATTAAGCCCAGGTGTTTATGCTTTGGGGATAGCCAATGTCTCGACAGTTTATCAAAACAACGTTTTTAGATAAGCAGATTGAGGCACAACTGGGTAGAGACTGTTGTTGACTTGAATGTGATCACTGAGATGATTTTTCCTTGAGCTGCGACTGTGTACAGATCTGCTGAGTTGTTTGGCGTCAGAAACACAATTAAGAGGATTTTAAATATGAAGATTAAAGAAAATCACATAGCCATAACACACATACGCGTACACACACACACACACACACACACACACACACACACACACAAAACGGCTTGTGGTAAAATAAGAGCAAACACTGTTTCGTATTAAATTGAGAAATCATCACATTTAATTACCTTTTATCGTGGGGATCCAGTTAGTGGTCTGAAGTTTCAGATAGACAACTTCTGACTGAATACAGAAGTATGTTTCAATACGAATAATGTATTTAATGGTCAGTGGCAAAATTAAAGTAGCCAGTAGCAAAATTAAAGTAGTTTGTGCCAAAATTAAAGTAGTTAGTGGCAAACTTAAAGTAGTTTCATTACCATCAAATTCAGAAGTGAAATCTGCTTTATTACAGCCAAATGACACCATTTTACTATTATTGTGGGGAGGGGTGGCGTGTCCCAGCACTTATTACTGTTTAAGCTTTGGATTATCTGAATTAAAGGTTCGGTTCTATTTTTAAATCCTAAAGGTATGAATTTTGATCCGTGTTTTGAAAAAGACAAAAAGCTTCTGTGCTAAATCCGAATTTGTTTGTTGAAGGAAAAGATGACAGCGAGAGTAGCCACCAAAACAGAATAAAAGTAT
Source organism: Sinotaia quadrata (assembly GCA_028829895.1). Classification (NCBI taxonomy): domain Eukaryota; kingdom Metazoa; phylum Mollusca; class Gastropoda; order Architaenioglossa; family Viviparidae; genus Sinotaia; species Sinotaia quadrata. Next base: position 123,714,844 of record CM054177.1, on the reverse strand, counting down.
TACTATTTTAGCATTTACAGGACAAGTGTACTGGAACCTTGCACTTCCATTTCTACTGCTCTGGACAAATGTTGGCCTCTATACTGTCAGTGCCTTTGATGACTTCTACAGTATATCTATACTGTTGTAGTAGTCATGACAACCTGTTCAAACACCTGTTTGCCTTAGTTAAGTGAGCTAAGTAAGAAAGAGGTTGATGATCTGTCTGAATAACAAATGCTTACCATATAGGTAGGCTTTGAATTTCTGGACTGCCCAGACAATTCTGAAAGATTCTTTCTCTAAAGTCGAATAAGTCTGTTCAGCTGCATCTAACGTATGACTAGAGTAAGCTACTGGATACGGAATATCAATGTGTTTTTGCATCAGTACAGCACCTAACCCTGCATTGCTAGCATTGTTCTGTGTTTGAATTCTTCATTGAAATAAGGCAAAAGGAAGACAGGAGCTTGTGACAGGCAGTCTTTCAAAGTAGCAAAGCTGGCTTCACATCTCTTTCATTAACTTACTTGTAAATTGAGTCCCTCTATTAGACAAGAATTCTTCCAAGAAACCTACACGTGAGAAAATGGTGAACAGCACATTTGCTGCTGACATGGTACTAATAGAACTAAGAGCAACTGCCTCAGGGTATTGCATAGCATAATCAATGACAGTGAGAATCCATTTGTGGCCTTGTCCTGATGAGGATACAAATTCTCCATTGAGAGTGATGGCTACATACATAAAAGAAATATCAATTGTCAGGGTTTCACCTAGTAGAACCAGGCATTCCGTCTTTCTATTCAATCTCTGACATATATTGCATGACTAAACCGAATGGTGCCCCCCATCATACCTGGCCAATAAAACTCAGCCTCCACATGAGCTATAGTTCTACTTGCTCCTAGATGACCAGCAAGGGATGGGTCATGAGCCAAATGCAGCACATTCGCTCAATAGCTCAAAGGTACCACCAACTGACTGCTATCAATCCCTTCCTGTTTACAAATAAACCATCCTCCATCAAAACTCAATAACTTTATGTGATGCCAATGCCACCTTAGTTATTGGTTATGATTATTATTTAATCATCCATAACTAATTAAAAGTGATGAGAATCTTATTTTGTGTTATTAATAATTCTCTAGAAGACACCACTCATCTCTCTCACTTGGTGGATATGAGGGCACTGTAAACGTTTTCTCTCTTTCACAACATTAAAGACAAACATTTACCGTCACACAATATTTCCATAGGTGGAAAACCTCTTACCAAAGGAGAAGACAATCCGTCTTTTATTCTATATTTAGTGAGCCCCCATCCACTCACTGTCTTTCCACCATATGGTTATCAATATGTGTAAGAAGATTGATAAATTTACAATAAATTTATTAAATCAACATTCTAATATACAACATATAAATATAAAAAGATCATTGACTTTTATATCACTTCACATGGGACAATCATTCACTTCATCCTAGCATAGACATTAGCATTCAATTAACATAGATATATAATCAAGTTCATTGATATCATCAAGGAAATGAGAGTAGAGTTTCAGAGAAATAGCCAAGTCAATGCACATAACTTGTTCAAAGATGGCGGCTGTCACCGGCATGTGTTTCATGATCCCACAGTTTGCAACAAGTCATTGCGTTTCAGATTAGGTGAGGCCCCCAAGTGTCCCTTCTAGATTGTTTCTAAATGAAATAATCTCGAAGGAATTAGAGAAAATATTTAAGTGGAATAATAATATTTAAGTGGAATATTTAACATTCGATTTAAAACACAATACATGTTATTAACAATTTAAACACAAACATTCATCGGTTATATTAAAAGTTTGCAGAAAATTCTTGACTTCTAAATGAAAATAATCTAAGGAATTTCAGAGTAGTCATGTGATTAAAATATTTAAAATATGTAAAATATCACTTAAAATAACATTTTATTAACAATTCAAACAAAAATCTCCATCAGAATTTTATTAAAAGTTTGCAGAAAAGCAAAGCTGAACTTAATCTTCGCAGCACAAACACTACAAACAATATGTCAGTTTTTAAAGAGTTTTTCGAAATAAATCAAGTCTGGTCGTCGGTGTTAAAAACGATAAGAATTGTTGTACGCTAACTGCCTAACCCCAAAATTCACAGCAAGAATTCCTCGGCATGTTTATACTTTCCCCCCTGTCCTACCTTCTTTCTTTCCTCCATTGCAACTCATCACCATTTGTGGGGATTATTTCGAATTAAAACTATGTCAAAAGTGTTTTTCATTTTCCACATTATTTGTTTCTTTTGTTGTATGGCAGATAACCTTTTGCACAGGTTTTGTAATTTTGCAATCACCGGGATGCTCAGCTTTCTCGAAAACCTTCCTGTCGTATCAAACCACGAGCCAAACTTCATTCAAACAACGTAGTTATCAGGGAGTAGCCCACTCTATTTCTGGCAGCATCCTTTTCTGTAGAAATGCTGATAAAACAGAACACTCGCCAGAAAGACGTACGGTATTATAAACAGTCGATAAAAGAGTTATGACACAGGTAGTGTACTGTATCCGTCCTAGATTTTGGGGCTGACATTGATAATGATTTGGTTTGCATTCATTGCATTAGGCATGGATTCTGTTAGTTTTCAACGAAACATTTAATAAAACTGAAGATAGATAGATAGATAGATAGATAGATAGATAGATAGATAGATAGATAGATAGATAGATAGATAGATAGATAGATAGATAGATAGATAGATAGATAGATAGATAGATAGATAGATAGATAGATAGATAGATAGATAGATAGATTATGGAGAGTATAGGAGTATATATAGTATATATATATTGAGTTTTCTAACAGCAAGGAATAACAGTCGTATAGAGTTAACAAGTTCTCAGTTTACCAATGGTATCGTGCTAATTAAACTAGATGAATTAATCACTTTTTGCGCTAACAGTAATTAGTAGTAGTAATGAACATTTCTCAGTAAGCACCTAAGTTAAATAATTTTGAAATAAACAGTGTTCAGTTTATAAATCGTAAAGTATAATTATATTAAGCCTAGAGAATGAATGGATATATTTCCTCAATAGTAATCTAAGATTATACTTCAGTCTCAAGACACCGCCCGTTATTAATGAAATACTGAAGTAATAAATAATGAAATAATGAAATAATAAATAAAGAAATTCTGAAGCAATATTTGCAGTCTTCCAATCGTGATATTAAACCTAATAAACCAATTATTTATTCTTATATATTTATTAGTCTTTAGCTTGTTGTCTCTGCCACAGAGAAAATATAATTTTGCGTTCAAGATTTGTAGCTAGTCAGAATAAAATGGTTAGAACAATAACTCTCACAGTCAGAGATTTTTTCCTCTAGAGATAAAGAACATTTATAACTTTAGACTATAGTAAGTGGGGTCGCGTGCCGTGTGCAAACAGATCATTTACTGCTTGCTCTCTGTGTTGTTGTTTCTGTGTGTGAGAATGAATGAATGTTGATGTGAATGTACACATCAATAACTACTGTATTGCGCTTAATTAAGCTAGTCTTTATTCTTAAGAGCAACCAATGAAATTTGAAATTAAAATTTGCGAAATGTATATATGATTTATTTCAGTTTTGTCATTATGTCTTGTGATTATTGCACAATTAATTTTATGGCTTCATCGCATTTTCATTTAAAACTTTTTGTCAGATTAATTATCTTACGAACGTAATAAATGACATGATGACTGGGATATGTGTGTGTAATGATAAGTTAAATTTGTTAGCAAAGAATGTTGTTAAACACTTCGCTGTGAAACGAGATAATCAAGATTTTTTTTACGTTTTTGCTTAGCAAGTAGATATCCATTAGTTTGAAATTAGTAAATATTTATTAGTGAAGTTGAATAGATTAAATACATAATAATAATAAATAAATGCTGGAGACTGACTATAGTTATAAAAGTGCTGTATGAGATGCTGGAGACTGTCTATAGTTATAAAAGTGCTGTATGAGATGCTGGAGACTGTCTATAGTTATAAAAGTGCTGTATGAGATGCTGGAGACTGTCTATAGTTATAAAAGTGCTGTATGAGATGCTGGAGACTGTCTATAGTTATAAAAATGCTGTATGAGATGCTGGAGACTGTCTATAGTTATAAAAGTGCTGTATGAGATACTGGAGACTATACACGTTCTGTATGAGGTATTGGAGACTGTCTATAATTATAAACGTGCTGTATGAGATGCTGAGACTGTCTATAGCTATACATGTGCTGTATGAGATGCTGAGAGTGTCTATAGCTATACATGTGCTATATGAGATGCTATAGTACTGCATGAGAGTTTGTTCGTGTGTGCGAAATTAGTGTTTGTTTTGCTTTAGTTTTTTGTTATAATGACATGTGAATTTCTCTTTAGATAAAAAGCATTTTTGCCGTTATATAATTAAAATTTTACTTAGTAAATAATTTATTCCTTTCTTTTTTTTTTACGATCACTATATGGCGCAAGCAAACAAAAACAAATATCATACTAAATGATAATTTGCTAAAGTTGTCTTTTTTCTTAATCAATTATGAAACTTCCCTTTCTGATTTGAATTAACTGTTTGGTTTTTTTAAAAGAAACCCTTCACACAGGTTTTTTTTCTTAGTACTTGTTCCCATTTTCTCTTTTCGTTCCCACGAAAATCCTGTCCTCTCGCAAGACAAGGTCACGATTTCTGAACCTTGGAGAACAACAAACATCCTATAATAGAAACTTATTACTCGGGGTACAAAACCATCCGGTACTAACTATGCCGCACCTCTCTATAGTTCTAGACCCACATTCACCCTGATGAAGCAAACTTTGCCATTAACGCATATTAAAAATCTATCTTCCGCCATTTGATTGGCGTGTAGTGGCCTGACAACACGGGTAACCGAATTCCAGTGTTTGTCGTCATGTTATGGAGCTGATGACGAGATTCTTGCTGGAGTCAGTTATGGACTTAACGATGAGTTGAAAGAAAAGTACACTGCCATGTGTTCGTTAGTATTCTGATCAAATGGTTGCAATATTTTACTCTCGTTTGATTATCTCTAAGCCGTGCAGACGTGTGAAATGTCTGGCTTGAAACAGTGTTGTCCCGCTTTGCATACGTTGAAAGTGAAAATCCTTGTCTGGCTATTAGCAATATCTCTCTGTTCCATCGCTAACCTGTTCCTCCATAATTTCAATTTAATGCTACAGAAGACTCAATAATTTGCATGGTCATGAGGACTGGTCATGAACCAGTTAAACAGTATTTGGTAGCAGTCGTTCTCCTTCTTTAGAAATTAGCTGTCGCTCCCCTTCTTTACCTTCGACTAATGCGCCACACAGCAAATTTACCTCCCTTACCCCAGGAAGAAGAAGCCATTGTGTAGCGAAGAGCGAAACAGCTGACACAGATCACACGTCTAAAACTATAAACAACAATAACAACAAAACTATATTAAACAATCTCTTAGTAATATTGTACATTAAGTTAATTTTTAAAAGTTACTGAAATATGTCTTACCAAATTCATACATTTAAGTAAGAGCATCAAACACAAAACCGCGATAATCAGCGCAAAGGTTCAGCAAGGGATTGCATCTTAACTCGAGATTTTTCCATCACGCATTTTCAACTCGTACTTATTTCCATCTTGACTCGGTTCCCCTCCCCCACCCCGCCCCATCTTAATGTTCACTTGTACAAATGTAGATTCTCTGTCATTTATAGTGAATAATAAAACTGTAAAATTTTGAAAATTAGTTTGGTTGTTTGACTTACATGAGATAGTTTGACCCAATCTTTTGTTTTTGTTGTTTTACAAAAAAAATTAATTAATTAAAAAATAAAATAATTGCAGAAATAATAATTAATTGTGGGCCATGGTGAATATATGGAAAACAGCAAGAGGTCTGAATACTTCTCAAAAATTAACTCTTCATTATTTTGTGATATACAATTTTACATTTACAGCACAATTTAAATTTAGAAAAATAAATCACTGTTCTACGGAAAATAATGATTAATGGCTAAGATTAGACATGAATTATAATTATATATTTAAAGTTAAAACACCAGTGAGTGTTATTAATATTAGTCACATTTTACATTTTGTCAGCTAGTATGTCGATTTTAATTATAATTAGTCATTATTAATCTAATGCAGTTAACAAATTATTCAAAATTCCAATTAGTTTTGATTAACACGAATTTACTAATACATTGATGAGAATACCAAAAAAAAGTAGTCTTGAAAAAAGACTTCTTTTTCAGCTAACAACACTTCGCTTTATCAAGATCAAACCTACATACTGAGTAGAAGCTTAGTTAGTTAAGATATCGCATTTAACTAAATTATTACACCAAGTTTAATTAATGATTAACAATATTACAATAATAATTTTATTACGACTATGATTTCTCAACTCGTTCAGTCGCATTCTGTGCGTGTTTCTTCAGCACTAAATATTTAGAGCGACCTTTACAAAGTATTGTTTGAGATGCAACACACGACAATTGTATGTTAAATAAAATTATCGTGAACACATTCACGCACGTGCATGGAAGCACGCGCGCACTCACGCACTCACGCACAGACAGGCAATCAGAAGTCAGGCAACACCAATCGTGATACAGGATGCAAACTTTTGTATTGAAAACAACCAACAAGCTTGTTGTCAGACAAATAAAATCGCTTTCTTGCTTACGCGTGTATATACACGAAGATATGTTTTCGAGCATCGTAGCTATCCAGTGCTTCTCAGGGCCGTTTCGACAGACGACCAAAGTCGCTCAGTCTGATGTACTTCTCTTTAATTTCAGTGTTATTCACTAACAGTCATAACCCACAAACAGATTAAGCACCCACCGACATTTATCTGTGCACATTAAACGACTGGATAATACCGGAATACTTCAAATGACTGGAAAAGACCGGAATATTTTAAATGACTGGAAAAGACCGGAATGACTGAAAGAAACCGGATTGTATTAAATTACTGGAAAAGACTGGAATGACTGGAAAAAAAATCCGGAATGTGTTAAATGACTGAAATGACCGGAATTATTAAATGACTAGAAAAAAACCGGAATACTATAAATGACAGGAAAAAACCGGAATGCGTTAAATGATTGGAGAAGACGGGAATGACTGGATAAGACCGGAATGTATTAAATGACAAGCTAAGACTGGAATATATTAAATGACTAGGTAGGACCGGAATACATTAAATGACTGGATAAGACCGGAATACTTTAAATTACTAGATAAGACAGGAATGTATTAAATGACTGGAAAAGAACAGAATGCATTAAATGATCGAATAAGACCGGAATACTTTAAATGACTAGAAAAGACCGGAATACATTAATTAAATGATTATATATGACCGGAATACTTTAAATGACTGGATAAGACCGGAATGCATGAAATGACTGTATAAGACCGGAATGTATTAAATGACAAGCTAAGACTGGAATATATTAAATGACTAGGTAGGACCGGAATACATTAAATGACTGGATAAGACCGGAATACATTAAATGACTTGATAAGACCGGAATACATTAATGACTTGATAAGACCACATTAATGACTGGCTAAGACCGGAATATATTAAATGACTAGCTAAGACTGGAATACATTAAATGACTTGATAAGATCGGAATACATTAATGACTGGATAAGACCGGAATATATTAATGACTTGATAAGACCGGTATACATTAAATGACTTGATAAGACCGGAATATGTTAAATGACTTGATAAATGACCGAATAAGACCGGAATACTTAAAATGACTGGCTAAGACCGGAATTATTAAATGACTAGCTAAGACTGAAATATATTAAATGACTAGCTAAGACCGGAATATATTAAATGAGTGGATAAGACCGGAATACATTAAATGACTTGAGAAGATCGGAATACATTAATGATTGGATAAGTCTGGAACACATTAATGACTGGATAAGACCGGAATACATTTTATCACTAGCTAAGAACGGAATGTATTAAAAGACTAGAAAAGATCGGATTAAATTAAATTACTAAGACCAGAATGCATTAAATGACTAGAAAAGACAGGAATACATTAAATGACTTGAAAAATCGGAATGTATTAAATGATTGGAAAAGACCGGAATACACTGAATTGGCGGGATAAGACCAGAATATAATAGGGATTCAGTAAAATGAAAGAAAGATAATAATAAAAATATTTTACATTTTATTTAGATCGTCTTTGCTTAAAAATCCCACAACAATAACAACCAAGGGTGTGATTAATAGAAGAGCGAACAGAAGACACTGGGAAAAGCTGTACTGACTTTTCTGAAGAAAGAGGATTATTTTAATTTAAAATAAATACTCACTAAGGTTATGATTGTCTTTTTATAAATCAGTAAATAATATACAATAAAGCAGGGATAAATACGTACTATACAAATATATAATTTCGTATTAACATAGCAAAATATGGTACTAAGTATATGCATATATATATTATAACTTTTGAAATAAATCATACGGCAATTTAGTACTAATATAACATAGTACCAAATATAAGCATAAATCGATATAATAAATCATACATATTATAAGCTTTGAAATAAATCATAAGGCAACCCCATATAAATATATAATGTAATAGCACATACTGATAAATCAATATTAATAAATAGCAGAGAAGAAGTGTTAAATAAATAAATAAATATTAAATAAATATATAAATTAATGATATGCATTTATAAAAAAAAAAAAACTTTATAAATGAGTATATAAATCTTTTCCATATAAATTATTACAATATTATAAATTAATTTAAGTATTATGATAAATATGTGAATCAGTACTAAACAATAAATCTACAGTACTAATATAAATAAATAAAATAACATGTATATAAATTAGTATTACTTAAATATATAATTTGTAATAAATGAGTATGTGGCAGAATAAATGTGCTTATCCCTATTTATAACCTTAATTGTTATATAAATTGTTAAATTGTCAAAGTGACCCGATCTTGGGCACTCCTTATGATGGTATTTTTGTAAGTGTCAGGGGTGGAGAAAACAACTTGGGTTGAGAATATGCTAGAAAATTGCTGATGCAATCCAAACCAGCTCCAACTGGATGAGTAGTTTTCTGTCTACGCCAGGGTAAACTGAATGATTGTCCATTGTTAAACGAACATTGTTGTCAAGTGACGTAAATGTCAACCCTCTTTGATTATATTGATATGTTGTATATTTGATTGTTGATTTAATAAATTAATTATTACATTTATTGACCTTTTTACACATTTTGATATATGTTGGAAAGTCAGTGGGTGGATTGAGGTTCGGTAAATATCAATTAAAGACCGGATTTGTCTTCTCCTTTATTAAGAAGTTTTCCACTTACACAAAGAAAAAAGTCACAAAGTAATGGTCATTAAATTCATAAATCCGAACAATAATAGCTATGTAAAGAAGCCTTCATAAATATATAGAAATAAATACCAATGTAAATAAGTAATTTAATACCAAAATGAATATGTAATTAATTACTTTTGAATAAATATAAAATCCAGCAATACAATTTATGCAATTAAATTAACTGAATGAATATAACAACATAAAATTGTGACAAAGTATAAAATGATTACTAAATAAAATATATAAATCAATATTAAATAAATATAATGACTCTATCACAAGTAGATACGTAAATAAGAGATAATATATGTAGTCCAACTCCCTTTGATGACAGTAATTTAAGTGAAGTCGGCAGCTAGGAGAAAAGGATGTGTTGTTGAGGTGTCAGTTACACTACCAAAAAAATAAGGTACGAAAATATAAAAATATCAGATGATAAGACACAGACACTGAAGCCTGAGAACACTCCTAAATGTTGTGTACTTCGGAGATACGGCGAACCTTTCATGCAATTTTGGGACGGGCCTGATGAGTTTAAATAACTAGACTAAGATTTCAACATTATTTTCGATTAAATATATTGTTTGACACAATCTTGTCCTACAGTGCATAATCTTCTTTCGACACACCGATCACCAAGCAGAAAACATAATCATTTGAATTAATTAAAACCACACTGATAATGACATCTCTGTTACTTGTATTGAATGTATATTATTTTAGTTATTCAAAACCACACTGATAGTGACATCTCTGTTACTTGTATTGAATGTATATTATTTTAGTTATTCAAAACCACACCGATAGTGACATCTCTGTTACTTGTATTGAATGTATATTACTTTAGTTATTCCAAACCACACTGATTTCAACAGCTGTGTAATTTGTATACAATGTCCATTATTTTAGTTAATCAAAACAACGTTATTGACAACTCTGTTACGTGTATTCAATGTGCATTTGTGGCGGAGTAAATTTGATTATCCCTATTTCGAGACTTAATTGTTATATAAACTGTTAAATTGTCAAAGTAGCCTGACCTTGGACACTCCTTACGATGGTATTTTTGTAGGTATCAGAGTTGGAGTAAACAACTCGAGTTGAGAATATGCTAGAAATTGCTGATGCAATCCATACCAGTTCCAACAGATGAGTAATTTTTATTATCCAATGGTTACGATTCACGGGGACGAGACCAGCCATTAGGCTGAGATCAAATATTTACCTAATGTAAAGAATCCTATTGCATAATCACTTGAATTTGGAGTGGCAAGAAGTTTGGTCATAAAAGGTGGTCATTAGATTAATGGTTAACAGACTGATTGAGAGAGAATGGACATAAAAATATTTCGTGTATTTTGTTATTGATATTTAATACTTGTGCTTTATGTAGAGATTATTATGTGAGTAGACTATTATTTCTACAAATTTTAAAAATAAGATGCTCGTATATAGTATACTAAACACTTGATATTGTTTCTAGTGAATGCACTCATAAAATTGATATGATATATTTATTAAGCTGTGTGCATATATTGGGCTAATATATAAATACTGTTGCAGAAATCTGTATATTGAGACTTGAATATAAGAAAGAATGGAGTTACAATTTGTTCCCTGATTATATATTACAGGGAGTAAGCAGCCTTTCCTTGTTTTACCTAAATCTCTTGGTTTACTGATTATAATCCGCTATGACCATGGTAGTCATGAAAAGTATCTACCTCAGTGTGTAAGTGTAAGGAACACACTGCACTCTGTATGCTGACTACATTGTGCAATTTCTGGTATGAGGAAGTTATTGGAAATTGCTACAAATGTTGTTCTGCAAGAGGGAACTAAGACTGTGGAGCATCAGATGGCCTCGAGAGAATAGCAGCAAATCAGTGCTCCACAATGTGAGAAGGAAAGACGTGGAATTGACAGTAATAATGTGAACAATAAACTTGTGACTTTTCTATGACAAGAGGACAAGAGTGTGAAAACATTATTGCAGCTTTGCTTAAACAAGGTTACGTAGAAATTATTATTGTTTATCTCTAATAACTCCATTTATGTTCTCTAATAAGTACTATCCTGTGATTTGTATTGACCCTAATCTGTTGAATTGTGTTTTAGGATATAAGACGGTATAGGTATTAAAATTATTTAAACAATATTTTATGGAAATACTGATGACAAGCAATTATATTATTTCCATTGTATTTGTTATATGTATAATTTATTGTTGATTTAATAAATTTATTGACCTTCTTACACATATTGATGTTAGAAAGGCAGTGGGTGGATGGTGGCTCCCTACTTATAGATTAAAGATGGATTTGTCATCTCCTTTAGTGAGAAGTTTTCCACCTACAGAAATACTGTGTGACGGTACATGTTTTTTGTGGAAGAGAGAAAACGTTTACAGCGCCCGCATATCCATCAAGTGAAGGAGGCGAGTGGTGTCTTCTGGAGAATTATTAACAACCTAAATTAAGATTCTAATCACTTGTAATTAGTTATGGATGATTAATTAATTAATAATAATAATCATTAAGCATTGGCGACACAGTATTATTTTAGTTAATCAAAACCACAGTGTTATTGATACATTTGTTAAATGCATTCAATGTCTATTATATTTTATTTAATCAAGACCAGAATATTATTGACAGGTCTGTTACCTGTATTGAATGTATATTATTTTAGTTAATCAAAACTACAGTCTTACTGACAGCTCTCTTACTTGTATTCAATGTGTATTATTTTAGCTAATCAAAACCACACTGTTATTGACAGGTCTATTACGTGTATTTAATGTGTATTATATTAGCTAATCAAAGACACGTTACTGACAGGTCTATTACGTGTATTTAATGTGTATTCTGACAATCCTACGAACAACTATAATTGTTTTCTATACGTCGACTTAACCATTTCATTTAAGGGAAAACAACTTCGTTCTGAACACATGCATTCCATCCCCAGCGCCATTCCCCAGCGGTTACATTATAAAGAAACAAACATACACAAAATACACAGTGCAGTTTAATTAAAATTAAACTCTGCTTACTTACAATCAGTTTTCACATTTCAGCTTCAAATGACACACCTCTCTAGGCTTTATTTTCTTATTCTGATTTAATCATGTAAACCTCTGTTCTGGAGGTCCATTTCTTCTGGTCATCGACTGATAATCAAGTCGACATCTTCTGTCTGGTTACATTAAATCGCGCGACATAGTCACTAGTGGGCCAGACTTTCCATTTACGATTAACCCCTTCACTCTTTTTCGCAAAATACTTCGTTTTCCAAATTCCATTAGTATAGATCGATGATTCATTTCTAAAGGATTAGTTTCTCTTCTCCCCGTTAGAACGTCACACTTCCTTCTACAATCTGTTTATTCCCCAGTTACATCGCATTTCCTTTTAGTCTGTTTATTCCCCAATTACATTGCACTTCTTTCTATAGTCTCTTTATTCCCCAGTTACATCACACTTCCTTCTATAGAATGTTTATTCCCCAGTTACATTACACTTCCTTCTATAGAATGTTTATTCCCCAGTTACGTCACACTTCTTTCTATAGTTCTGTTTATTCCCCAATTACATCATATTAATCTCTATCTTGATAGATTAGGTTCTCTCCGGTTAATGATATCGCTCCCCTCGTTATAGGATATCCTATAGGGTGTTACTCGCATCACTCTCCTCATAGGGTTCCTCCGGTTAATCGCATCGCTCTCTACATAGGGTCTCCGGTTAATCGCATCGCTCTCCTCTAAAGGCTGTCCTTCTTCGGTTACATCACATAGCTCCCTTCTCTGATTAATCATATCGCTCCCCTCTTTATGGGTTCTCTCCCAGTTAATCGCATCGCTCTCCTCTAAAGGCTGTCCTTCTTCGGTTACATCACATAGCTCCCTTCTCTGATTAATCATATAGCTCCCCTCTGTATGGGTTCTCAAAGAGAGCTATGCGATTAACTCTCCTTCTCTGGTTAATCATATCATCTCTTCTCTGTAGGATCTCTTCCAAGGCAGTTTTCTTTACCCTCCTCTTCATAACTTTCGTTATCCCTTTTGGTTAATGAAAGCAAACATTCTTTTCAAGGGCTCATTTTTTCCCACTTAAACAAATCGGCTTTATAAAGAATAAATTAGCTCCCCTTCTATGGACATTTATATCATACCAATTTCCTTTTAGAGAGAGTTAATTTCTTTCTGACTAAACACTATCAGCTTCCTCCTTCACTCTCGACTATCTCAGCTATTTTCCAGCTAGTAACGTAGAGTTAATTACCTTGTAACTAGCTGACATTTTCCACAATTAAATATATGACTGTAAATTTCAGTGGTTTCTCAAATGTATGATTACAACGAAGCCCCAACGTTTTGAAATTTTTTGTAGCCAGTTCAGAAACCAGGATCTAAAAATAGATGGTATGGATGCCAATAGCACGTGATGAATGTTTGCAGGTTTACAAGTTCGGTCCACATCCTCAGAACAGTAGCGCCCCCTCCAGATGACATTCGCAGTCAGTCGCCAAAACAAAAGTTCTGCGTTGCTCCAATCCAAATGGTTCGTTCCGCATTCCGACTTTGCACAAAGGGTGGGGGTGGATGGTGGTCCAGCCAGTTTGGGTATGCAACACTGGCCAGTCGGAAGTCGAATAATAGATACGACACACAAAGATGAAAGAAAAAGTCAACCAAATCAAAACAGGAGACGGCTTTAAAAGAAAAGAGACAAAGAGAAATTTGTCAGCAACAACAAAGAGAATCTTTTGAAACCAAAAATAAACATTAAAGCAAAAAGGTTTATTAATGTGGCATTTATAGCAGCTAAGTGCGCGCGCGCGCGCGCGCGCGCGTGTGTGTGTGTGTGTGTGTGAAAGAGATCGAGAAACAGGAACTAGAGAGAAAAAAGAAAGGCGGTGGGAAGAAGGGTATATTTTTAAAAATCTAATTACAGAACACCTCGGAATTACTTTCCATTTCTTTCTATTGAAAAAGTTGTATACAATATCTTAGATCTTCAACCACAGCTAAAATAAAATCATTGATAATTAATACGTTATACTATACATTTCATCATTGCTTGAAATGTTCTCGTGAAAAAAATTAGAAAAGCTGCTGGCTTAAAGAAAATAAAAACTTCTATTTGAAACTATCCTTCCAAAAGAGATTCATACTGATTTTCGTTATTGTTGTTAAATTACCACAGCGAAAGGTAAAGAAAAAAATTAACATGCACAAATCAAGGGTGGCTAGAAATAAAAGTGACGTGGTTGAAGACATTAAATCAGGTATAGAAATAAGAACTCGTTGGTTTTTATTTTGTGATAAATCGTGTTTTGCAAAGAGTGGTGTGTGTGTGTGTGTGTGTGCGCGCGCGCGGGCGCTTTCAATCTGAAGGTGATGCTAGTACCTAAGGAAGACCTCTGCACCCAGAAGCACACAAGTCAAAGGAAATGGACGGGGGCGCACCGGATGCAGGGATTGGAGGCACGGTAAGCATCCGGGGACTTTTTATCCGGGGAGAACACGTGCACTGGACTTTCCCCAGAAGCCTATCTCGATTCTCCTCCTCTTCTCAGCTACCCTGAGCATCAGCCAACCGGTGGCTTGTCCACTCTCGTACCCCTCCCATCCTCTTGTTTAAGGAAAACAGTATATAACTAAAGAGCTCTAGGGATTTCTGTCATTCACACATTAAGGACTTGGTTCTTTCATGCTCTCATTGTGCTGAAGAGAACAGTCACTGTCTTGGCTGGGGAGGTTCTCTGTTTAAAGCATTGATCAAGTGGACTTACAAAGAACGAAGTGAGCAGTCTCCCACTCACATTCAAGGAGCTTGTAGTAAGTCTGTACATTTAGTTGAGCGTACACATTTATCAAAGGTTTAGAGTTGTTTCCCCTAGTATTTCTTTCTTTCTTTCTTTCTTTCTTTCTTTCTTTCTTTCTTTCTTTCTTTTATATTTAATGTTGTACTGTCTTTCTTTTTTCCTGTTTTTTGTTTCAATAATTAATATATTTCGCCGTTAATCTTTTTCTTTCTTTCCTTTTCATCTCTCATTTCAAATATTATTATTGTGTGTTGTGTTTAATGGAATTGATAAGTCTTAAAGATTTTAAAATAAAAATAACAGAAATGGATCTAAACCTCATTATCGTTTTAAACAAAGTTTAGTTTTCATTTCAAAATTATACATGATTGATTAAGTATTTGATTGAACAATTGATGTTTAGAAAAAATAACCTGAATGAATATTGGATATAGTGTATATAAATCAAATTACAAAAAAGTATTTAAAAATGTGCAGTAGTCTTAAGAAACGTGTAACAATTTTTTAAAACATTCCTCCTCTCAAAAAAATAAATAAATGGAAACAATATTTTTACAGGTCACAATCGATTTCATGGAAATACTTTTCTTTAATATAAACTGTCAGCAGAAGAAGTGATTTATAAATGTGTCTTCCTACGCTATAATAGGCAGATTTTGATTAATTCTGACAGTAAATTAATGATGAAAAAATATTTCTTATTGTATTATATTAAGGAAGGTTGGCTAATTCCAAAAATAAATTTTCATTGCTAAGCTGATAAAGAAGTTTTGAAATCAGTATTTATCAGCGGAGAGTGAAGTACGGAAATAGTGAGTGAAAGAGTGATTTGTATACAAAAAAGCAATATTTACAGTGGAGAGCGAAGTACAGTGAATTAGTGATTTGTGTACAACAAAGCAATATTTACATTTCAATATGAAGTACAATGAAAGAGTGATTTGTATACAACAAAGCAATATTTACAGTGGAGAGTGAAGTACTGTGAAAGAGTGATTTGTATACAAAAAAGCAATATTTACAGTGGAGAGTGAAGTACAGTGAATTAGTGATTTGTGTACAACAAAGCAATATTTACATTTCAATATGAAGTACAATGAAAGAGTGATTTGTATACAACAAAGCAATTAGAAGTTTATCGCTAGAAACGTCTTGAGTGAGAAATTTGCAACATATTTCAAATTTCAAGAATTGTCAATTAATCGCTTCTTTCAGCTTAGAAAACATATTTCACATTTCAAGAACTGTCAATTAATCGCTTATTTCAGCTTAGAAAACAAAGTTTTAAAAATAATGTTAAAAAAATCTGATTTAGTGTCTTAAGATTTCTTGCGAAATCAATAACAGTAGTCTTTCGTATATTTAGCCCTAACTGGTTGACTGACGATCCAGAAAATTGTGACAAAGAAATGTTTCTACATTACAATTCTGTGACACAATGTCTTCGTTTGGCTGTCAGAGAAGTACTTAACACTTTTGTCGTTACGCCAAGAACTAGAGCCAAAGATTCCTTGCTGGTTTGCATAAAGCGTTCAAGCAGTCTGGCTGATCAAATTTAATAATAATTTTAGCGTTCAAGCAGTCTGGCTGATCAAATTTAATAATAATTTTAGCGTTCAAGCAGTCTGGCTGATCAAATTTAATAATAATTTTAGCGTTCAAGCAGTCTGGCTGATCAAATTTAATAATAATTTTAGCGTTCAAGCAGTCTGGCCAATTTAAAAATAATTTTAGCGTAAAAGTATAAATAGTAGCTTGCAACTGTATGCGAGTATTTTATAAACCTAACAATCACTGTTTATGTAAAAGTAACTGTTGTAGTGTTTCATCCATTTTTAAAATCTTTAAATAATAGCCTGAACACAAGGCCTGAGTCTTGGTTAGCCCCATGTCAGTGATTGGATTTTGCCAAGCGCTTCTAACCATCATGCGAAGGCACATCTAGAATAACTGAACTTCAAACCGTTATAAACAAGATGCTTTTTATCTTATTTTCTCCAGACGTTTGACCAGAAACTAGTCACTGTGGTAGAAGAAGAAACGAAAGCCGTCATTCGATCAGACCCTTCTACAAAGACAAGGTGACCAAAAACAACCCGACAAACTAACATTAAAAAAAGAAAACTCCCTGCGAACAGAAATGGCCTCTTCCCAAGCCTTCATTGCAGTAGTTCTCTGCCTTCTGACCTTTGGTCAAAAATCCACGATGGCGCAGCCTCCGCCTGTATTTGTAGCAGGTGGCGAGCAGCTCTGCAACTACCAGTACGCCATTCCGAGCGGCGACAGCTGTCTGACCTACATGCCGGCCCTGGAGAAGAATGTGGAATCGATACAGCAGGATCTCGATCGCTTCAAACTCCAGTACTTCTCGCAGAACAACTTCGTGCAGGAGCAGCTAACCAGGCTGCAGCAGCAGTCCGTAGCCACGGACGGCAGCGTGGCTGATCTGGCTAAAGACGTGCAGAACCTGCAGGTCGCGATAGCCTCGCTGCAGAGCGAGTTGGCGCATGTCACGAATCGCGCAGGCAATGGCAATGGCAATGGCAATGAGAATGGCAACGGCGGTGGCAACCCCAGCAACGCCATGCTGCAGCAGCTGGTGACTACAACGCGGGCGCAACTGATGCAGGACATGCAGAAGATCGAAAACGAGGTTAACGACTTGGAGCAGCAGCGGCAGCTGGACGCAGTGCAGCAATCCCAGGTACATATGACGCTCAAGACACGAGGTGTCGCTCTTACTTTTGCATTCAATCTCACCCACACATGACAACAATTAGATTCCTAGGATTTATGTGACTCTCACCCATTGCAGCAGTTAGATTCCTATGATTTATGTGATTCTCATCGCACGCATATTATTCTCTTTGAAGTACTAAGAGAGATGTGCTGCAGTCGAACAGTATTTTTTTTTTAAACTTAAAATCCTCTTTAATTTCTTTTACAAGTACATACATTTCTAGTTTAAAGGACAATGTTTATAACAACAGGGATAGAGCTAGGAAGCTGAACGTTTACACAGGGACGTGATATATTTAAGCCTAAGACAGACATAGGAAGTTAAGGTACCACTCCTCCAAGTACATTCATACCATGGGTTATTAATGATCCATGGTCGCATGAATGAACTAAGAAGCTAAAATTTCGTACGGAGGCAAGGAGTTTATCCCCAGGACGAACATAAAGGTTCTAAGAAGTCCTGTCCACACTGGCTAGACAATGGTAAACATTTTTTCCTTTTGTTTTCTTCGTTTAATTTTAATTTCTTTCTATATCCAGGCAATGCTATTTTTTCCTGCTAATAACAACAAAAATGTTACCGTCGTCTGCCGTCTAGTCGTCTGTCCCTTGCTAAAATTTTAAAAAATAAGCCAACAACATTTTTAAAAAGTCAATTAAAAAAAAAAACTTAGACAATTGAAGGAAAAAATTAGTTTGAAAATATATTGTAAAGGAAACTAAAAAGTCTTCTCCGTCCAAAACATTTATTTTCGTAAAACATCGAAAGAAGTCGGAATTTAAATTTCATTTGAACCAATCGGATTTGTTCCAGGTAGACGCAGCTCTACAAGCCCAACTCCGACACCATGAGCAAGAAATCAACACACTCGCAAAAGCCTTGGAGAACGTGAATATTGCCATCCAGCAGCAATCATCACAACCAGATGCACCTACGGCCTCTGTCGCTGCACCCACTTCAACATCCCAAGCCTCGACTACAAAAACGTCTATCCCTCTTAGAACCGATTCAACCGAAAGCCCTGCTTCCAGCGCTGCCTTACAACAACTGCAGGCGGATGTGACGCAACTTACGTCTCAGGTGAATCAACTGGAAAAGGAAATCAAGTTGGATATGGATGATTTGAAAAAGAACTTCACTTTTCTGGAGCAGCAGGTGAAAGTTTATTCACTGTTTGTTGGTTGTGTGTGTGTGTGTGTGTATGTGTGTGTGTGTGTGTGTGTGTGTGTGTGTGTGTGTGTGTGTGTGTGTATGAGTGTTTGAAAGAGATAACAATACACATTATTTGGATTAGTTGATTTTATTGTCATAATTCATTTTCATGGAGACCATTTTACCCATTATTTAAGATTGTATGATAAATTAGAATGTGCTATCTCAAAGTCAACCATTTACCCATTATTTAAGATTGTATGATAAATTAGAATGTGCCATTTCATAAAGGCAACCATTTACCCATTATTTAAGATTGTATGATAAATTAGAATGTGCCATCTCATAAAGTCAACCAAATAGGATAGCTAACGTTTACGATATTACGTGAAAAAATTATTAAAAATACAAAGGCCACTCGTCCCGTACACAGCTGAACACAGTATAGCACTTGGCACATATTTTCAACCTTCAGTTATTCACAAGCAGACATTTGACAACGAAATATAAAATGACGAATACAGAAACATAAAGAACATCCAAGAATCTAAGAGCAGCTTTTTAAAAATAAAATTAAAACAGTGAGAAGTATATGAAATGAAAATGACGAAAACTCGCGACACCATTAATTACGTCTGAAGACATCTAAGAGACATCAAAAAAACGAATAATAACGTCTGCGCATTAGGAACAAAACAGTACACAACTCTACTTAAGCAATACTCGACTGTATTAACGGATTAAAAATATCATATATATATAAAAGTACGTTACGTTCAAGTTTCATTCACGCTAAAGTATGACCTACATCGAATTTGGGGCGAACTCTTACAGGTATACAATCAAAGTCTGACAGTGAGTGACGTCAAGTCTGAAATGTCCTACTTCATGGCCCAAACGTCCGAAATGGACGAGCGCATCAGCACCAACTACGGAGCCATCTCTCAGCTCCGACAGACCACGCAGGTCACGGTGCCAGCACTGCAGAACCAGGTCCAGCGCATAGCTCAGAACGTCTCCTCCCTGGCCGCCCAGGTCACGACCCTAGGAACCAACTCTCTCACCATGACAGTGGAACAAAGGAACGACCATCAGGAACTGGAGGACCTGCAGGTACAGGTGAGCTTCCTGTCCAGACAGCTGGCCAGCATGAAGACCGAGTTGAATATAACAAACCCGACGGTACCTCCTACCACTACAACGAGACCTCCGGTTCCCACGCCAAGACCCCGCACCACGACCCTGAGGCCTAGTTAAATTTGCGGCCGCTGCTGCTGGTACAATGGCTTGCAGCAGATGTCGTTGGACGAAGGAAACCCGAATTGACCATTTCAAGAAATCGATACTTAAAAATTGGTAGGCGATTATTTTACATAAAATACAGATTCACAGTTGTAGATTTGGGGTTACTTGCGTTTTGTTTGCACAGACGGTCGATAGGACAGGTTTTGCTGTTTGTTAGTTTGTTGTTGTATTTCTGTTACATTTTGTTTTCTCTGATGAACTGTTACTAAGTATGAAATTGAAGCCGGTATAGTTTTCATCATCACCACTGACGTAACACCATGTATGAAGTGTATGCAAGCCAGTATAGCATTCCTTACTCTTATATCAATTTATCATTTTAATTGTCATTCACATATCTTGTCAACAAAATACTGTATAACGTTGGGTAATATAAACAATCCGATTAGCGGAATTTAACAATTGGTTGAACACTTTCAGAAGTAGTAGCGGAATATCTTGCACTGGTTCAAACACTTTATAAAGTAAATAAGACAATGATTGTCAAAACTGTTTTGATTTAACAAAACAAAGTGTGTGGCATTTGTTCCAAGAGCATTATGAAGTTAAAGAAAAACAGGATGTCTGGCATTTGGTTTGAAACAAAATAAACAAACAAACTGTAGCACTTGGTCAGAAATGTTTGAGTAAATAATATATAACTGTACATATTTTTTTGAAAAGGGAAATAACAATATTTGTAAGGAGTAGAACACTATTGGAAGTAATAAAAGAATCTAATTTTAGGATAACAGCTTGAAATGAAACAATAGCACAATCCAACATTAACTCCAACTTTTCTTTGAATTAATAACAAGTGCTTAAAATTCGGTAAAATAGTTTTTGACAAAAGTAAGAGAGTGTAACTTTGATCAAATACTTTCCTGAAGTAATTAACAAAATAGTCAACACGACGACAAACATTCTGCAGTAAACAGAATATCTAACATTTTCAAATTCTTTCGGAAGTATATAACAGAATATCTAAAGTTTTTAAATGCTTCTTGGAGTAAAGAAGAGAATACAAGAAGTTATATCAGATGCATTCTGAAATAAATAACAGAAGACGTGACACGTTAAATACTTTCTGAAATAATTAACAGAACAACTGTCATGCTGTCAAATGTTTTCTGAAATAATTAACAGGACAACTGTCATGCTGTCAAATGCTTTCTGAAATAAATAACAGAACAACTGTCATGCTGTCAAATGCTTTCTGAAATAAATAACAAAATAGCCAGCACTATGTCAATCAAATGCAGTCAGCAGTAAAAACGTTATAAAACACTGTCTGAAGTAAATTATAGAAGAAATAACACGTTATAAAACACTATCTGAAGAACTACAGGAAGATGTCCAGTATTACTTGGAATATTCTCTGACAAGGAAAGAACATAACTGTCTACATAGGATAGGTTTTCTGATTTAAACAATAGGATGTATAAAGTTAATCAAATAATTTTAAAATTATTTTAAACCAGAATGATCAAACTGTGGGTCAAATAATTAAAAGGAAAGTTTTATGCTAGGTTAAATATTTCCAAGTATGTAAAACTATATATATTTTGTAAAATTACAACATGGGTCTCCGTGAGTTAATTTTTAAAAAGTTTTTGTATTAATACAAGATAATAAAATACTTCGATTGTTTTATTTTGCCTAATTTCTGATTATTTAATTATTTTTGAAAATGTAATTAAATTTAAGAAAGAAAAATATATTATTTTATGTTTCATTTATTAAATTTATTGTTACAAATCAGATATTGTGTTTATCCATGATAATCTATAATATAAGGTCTATAATGTATTGTACAGAAATATACGAAGAAATTCGATTTTCATTGTAAGAAACGTATACAGTAAAACCCAATGGTATATTTCCTTAAAAAAATAAAATGAAATAGTGATTTTAAAATATATGATTATATTATAGAAAATGAGTCTTTATTATTTTATTCAATACCTTAACTAATAATTATAATCCAACGAAAAATAACAAGTATACCTCTGTACACAATTTTGTTCTCACACAATAAATACACTCAGGCACTCACGAACACAACACACACGCATACTCATAACAATGCCTGTCTTCAGATTCAATACAAATCACAAATAAAAATGTATGAAAAAACAAATATTGGTTTTCTGAATTTTTTTCCCTGAAAGGAATCTGTAGTAAAGTAATTGTCTGTACACTTAATGTAATACTTACCTTTCTTATAAACTGAGTCTGAGGATTTATGCCTAAGATAATACTATATTTTAGCATTTCAATAACAGATGACAATTACAAAAGTAACAATACCATTTGTATATAAACATGCACTCATTAAGTATGCAAATGTCTAGACTGAAATACAAAACAGATGGCAAGAAAATACATGAGAAGTAGTAAATATAATTGTATAATAATATGGAATTAAATAAAGAGGCAGAAACACAAAAAGTGGTTGGGAAATACTAAACTGATCGAAAGTTAACTTACACACAGACAGACAGACAGGTAGAAAGAGAAAAGAGTCAACAAATGAATGTGTGTGTGTGTGTGTGTGTATGTTTGTTTATGTGCGTGTTTGTGTATGTGCTGTGATATAATACAACTAGCAAAAGGCTATGGTGCCTTTAAAATACAAGCACTTTATAAGAATGTGAGTAGTGAAAATGAAAAGAGTATCATTGCCACAAGCACTTTATAAGAGTGTGCGCAGTGAAAAGGCTATGGTGCCATTAAAATACAAGCACTTTATAAGAGTGTGAGTAGTGGAAAAGAAAAGAATATGATTGCCACAAGACACTAAGAAGTGTTCATACCAAACAATAAATATCACATGAAATAAACTAGTATCATCTCACGAGAAGGTCATTCACAATCCTTAGTTGACCACTGTCTGTCTGATCTATGTGAGTATTCGTACTTCAAACACAGTCCACACTGGCTTAATATGTAATAACCCTGGAGCTACTGGAATGTGTAAGGTTTTGTGATACACAAATACACACCCACACACACTCTCTCTCTCTGTCTCACACACACACACACACATACACACACACATACACACACACATACACACACACACACACACACACACACACACACACACACACATATCCGCATATTTCATACATCTATATAAATCTCCCATCCATTTCTTTCATTGCTGTTCTTAAAGGTTGTCTTTAATGTCAGTTTGTTAGAATAGCATAGGATCCCTGCCACTTTTAAATAATGTTCCTTATTTAAGCTTATTTACAATCACCAACTGACTTAGGGAGAATATTATTATATTCTTTCATTACTCAAAAGAGAGAGAGAGGGAGTGTTTGTGTGTGTGTGTGTGTGTGTGTGTGTGTGTGTGTGTGTGTGTGTGTGTGTGTGTGTGTGTGTGTGTGTGTGTGTGTGTGTGTGTGTGTGTGTGTGAGTGAGAGTATTTGCAGTATACATCTATAAAATTTCATGAAATTATTTAATTGATATACATGTTATCACTTCTGCAATAACTTTGTGAATGTAATTTCTAGACTGCTCTTATCACAGTGTGTGATTTTAATATTATACTTTATAGCAGAATATATATATGACTCTTAATATCATAATTATTTAATAGAATAAGTATAATGTAAGATTGCTGTGCTGACTATAATAATTGTTTTATTAACTGTCAGCTCTTTTCATTTCAGTAGGTGACCTCTACTTGGTCTTTTATTTCTAACTGGTCATGTCTTTGGAAATAAGGCGTTCTGTCTGTTTGAAATTGTTTAGACTTTTCCAGAAATGACTGAGTGTGACTTGGGGCAAATCATGTCTGACTATCAGCCTGGTTTCCAACTAATCATGTCATTTTATGACTTTGATCCCTGCCTAATCTGTTGGGTGCATGAAGAGTATCTGTGCACGTAATATCAATACTTATTTATCACATTCATCCCTTAGATATGCCACAAATGGACGGAAGAATAGAAGAAACAGATAGATAAATAGATAGATAGATAAATAGATAGATAGATAAATAGATAGGTAGATAGATAGATAGATAGATAGATAGATAGATAGATAGATAGATAGATTAGAATAGATAGATAGATAGATAGATGGATAGATAGATAGATAGATAGATAGATAGATAGATAGATAGACAGACGACATGAAAGCCCAGGGTATTAGAACAAACTAGCACCATGAAGAAAGCAACAATGTCAAGATGACAAGTGTTGCCACACCAATACAATGGATAAGACAAGTGTTGCCACACCAATACAATGGATAAGACAAGTGTTGCCACACCAGTACAATGGATAAGACAAGTGTTGCCACACCAATACAATGAATAAGACAAGTGTTGCCACACCAATACAATGAATAAGACAAGTGTTGCCACACCAATACAGTGGATAAGACAAGTGTTGCCACACAATTACAATGGATAAGACAAGTGTTGCCACACCACTACAATGGATAAGACAAGTGTTGCCACACCAATACAATGGATAAGACAAGTGTTGCCACACCAATACAATGGATAAGACAAGTGTTGATCGTATATTCGACATCTGATTTTATAAACACTGTCTTCACTCGAGAACAACTACAATAGCAATTTAGTGACAACCAGTGACATGAGTTCAGTGCTTCTCACCTAATTAACCAAGAATGAAATAATCAATTCCATTTTAGTAGTCTCAAACCCAGTAAACAATAGCAAGATGTATTAACAAAAGGAATCCATGAAATAGTCCAACCGATCATGACATATATCGGAATATGTGAAACGTCTCTCTCTCTCTCACACACACACACACACACACACACACACACACACACACACACACACACACACGAATCCGAGAGAATAATAGAAAAGTAAGATAAGGTCTAAATGTAGTCTCTGCTAAGTCAGAAGTAACAGTTATTACAAAAGTAGATATTATTAGAATAATAATGTAACACAAAATAGTAATATAAAAATTTGAATATGCTATTATGGCAGTCAAATCACTCGATTCAAGTTGAAATAGTTAAACCATCTTAAAACTGTTATTCACAATACAAGAGCAACATGTCTGCATGCATTGACAGGACAAGCACGAACACCGACCCAAGACATCTTGTGCCATCTCGATATTGTGGACAGCATTCAGTATTTCTGTTATTGCGGACAGCATTACTATTTCTGTTATATTGGGGACAACATTCACTATTTCTGTTATTGCGGACAGCATTACTATTTCTGTTATATTGGGAACAACATTCAATATTTTTTTCTACCCTAGTTATTGACTTGAAAATTGAAACGCCATAACAATATCGGCAGTAACTAGAGATTCAAGTAAGGTAACTACAATATCGGGTGTCACTACAGATCAAGCACGTCACTACAATATCGGCAGTCACTACAGATCAAGCACGTCACTACAATATCGGGTGTCACTACAGATTCAAGCAGGTCACTTCACTATCGACAGTCACTATAGATTAAGTGATTATAATTATCAAAATATCGGGTGTCACTATAGATTCAAGCATGTCACTACAATATAGGCAGTCACTACAGATTCAAGCAGGTCACTACAATATCGACAGTCACTATAGATTAAGTGATTATCAAAATATCGGGTGTCATAGTAGATTCAAGCAGGTCACGTTCAAATAAGCCAGTTTAATTTATCAGGAGTCGTTGTAAGTTCAATTTGATCAGTTTAACACCAGGAGTCGTTGTAGGTTCATGATGATCAGTTTAATATAGATGCCTGCTGGTAGAGCGAAGCTCTTAGTAGTAATGGAAAATCTGACGCAAGGAAGTGCAGAGGAAACACCATATTTATTACAAACACCAACGGGTAAAACTGTGGAAGACAATTAGCAACCAAAATGTCTCTCAGTGCTCCGTGAATTAACAATAGAACCAATAACAAAAAAATAATAACCGAATTTGTTGTAGCAAATGTAGGACCAGTGTGTGTCCAAATATTTCTCTTCTACACTTAATAGTTAGTTAGAAAAGTACAACGAGTTATTCCCCTTTGTTTCGTTTTTTGCATTACATTACAGCGAAACCATTCATCACAAATTACAATTTTTCAAGATAATTTCTAGTACTGAAAAAAATTCCTTTGACCTCTCTGCATCGTGTGCCACCGGATATATGTTATTTCCGATGTCACTTCACGGCACTCATTAGGCCTACGCTAAAATCTTCGTTTTATTGTGCTGCACTCTTAAGCCTATGCGAAAAACTTCGTTTTACTTTACTGCACTGCACTCTACGCTGAAATGTTTGTTTTACTTTACTGCACTTCACTCATTAGGCCTACGCTGAAATGTTTGTTTTACTTTACTGCACTTCACTCATTAGGCCTACGCTGAAATGTTTGTTTTACTTTACTGCACTTCACTCATTAGGCCTACGCTCAAATCTTTGCTTTACTTTACTGCACTTCACTCATTAGGCCTAAACGAAAGTCTTGGTTTTACTGCACTGCAACCATTTGATTTTACTTTGCAGCTCACATTAGGCTAAGTTTAAATCTTGGTTTTACCGTACTGCAACCATTTGGTCTAAGTTTAAATCTTGATTTTACTTTGCAGCTCACATTAAACTAAGTTTAAATCTTGGTTTTACTGTACTGCAACCATTAGGTCTAAGTTTAAATCTTGATTTTACTTTGCAGCTCACAGGCTAAGTTTAAATCTTGGTTTTACTGTACAGCTTTCGAGTGTTATGCTTACGCTAACCTCACTACACACTGTTTATTACACATTATTTACATTACGCTAACCTCACTGTTCACAGTTCATACTATAGTATTTAAATTACGCTAACCTCACTGTACAGTTCATACTACAGTATTTACATTACACTAACCTCGCAGTTCATGCTACAATATTCACATGACACTAACCTCACAACACAGCTCATACTACAGTATTCACATTACGCTAGCATCAAGTTCATACTACAGTATTCACATTACGCTAACTCAAGTTCATACCAAAACATTCAGTGAATAATATAGGTAATCGTTGGATGTGGAGAGACTACAAAACATTCAGCAATAGATAGGCTACTGATGTATTTTGCCTTCGTACGTTTTTAAAGCATGCAATGTTTCACTTCTGATTAAAATTCCGTACGACTATAACGAATTTGAAGGGTTTCTGATCCTGAATATTCCGTACAAAATAATATAAGTGGACATATCTATCTATCTATCTATCTATCTATCTATCTATCTATCTATCTATCTATCTATCTATCTATCTATCTATCGCACACAAACATAATAATGTGTGAGTGTGTGCGCGCGGCGCGTGCCTGTGTGTATAAGATTTTATTTCCCCAATGTGTGTTATTACTTACAAAATTTGTACTTATTCACCTTTATTATTTCTTTAATATATTTCAGAATTATTATTTGTTTTAAATTTTATTTCATTGTTTTTGTTTAAGATCGTACATTTGACCTTACAGCGTTTCAGAACACAAAATAATAGTACACAAAGTTATATGCAAAGAAGCCATCATTTAATCATCAGCTCCTACGTCACAATCAGCATGCCAACATAGCTTAGACTTGACAGCGATCTTGATGTCAAAACTTGTCATGCTTCACACCATTATCCGTGACCTTTAGTAACGTGCTTTGTTGGCAACGCGTTTTACTACCCCTCCCGAGATAATTTAGATGAAAACTTCCCTCTTGAATGAAGTGCTATTCTGCTATTGCAAAATGGAAGTCGCTCCCCCCCCCCCCACACACACACCACAAAATGTGCCTTGAAGATAAGAGGCAAGATGCTTACGACACTATTCAAACAAAATGTGTCGGGAGATTAAGCTCTTGCGCAGCGAGTAAAACCCAGAGTTAAAAACTGGAGGAAGAAGTTATGAATACACGTACAAATTATGGAAAACTTTGTAAATTTTTTGAAAGACATACAATGAATAATAAGAACATTGTGGGTTGGTTCATAATTTGAAATTTCAAACGAAAACCTTTGAATTAAAAAACAGAAAGAATGAAAAGCACATCATCTCCAACCAATCCAATCTTTTAATTAAAGCAATGAATGTTATTTGCAAACAACATGGAATAAATAAAAACAAAACAAAATAAAAAGCCACCCCACCCACACTCGACAAAATGACTATCTATCTATCTATCTATCTATCTATCTATCTATCTATCTATCTATCTATCTATCTATCTATCTATCTATCTATCTATCTATCTATCTATCTATCTATCTATCTATCTATCTATCTACCTACCTATCTATCTATCTATCTATCTATCTATCTATCTCTATCTATTCATCCAACCAAGACTAGTAAATACTGAATATAACAAATGGTAAAACACTAACAATACGTACACGTGTATTAAAACATTTAGTTTAGATTTTAAATTTCGTCTTAATTAAAAAATACAACTATGATTTAATTAACAACTTGATTATAAAGAAATTTCTAAAACTAATATCCATTAAACTATTTAAAGTATAAGGTTCACTATTTGTAACCGTGACTTAAGTAGAATTTTATTGAATTACTAGTTGCCCACGAAATAATGTGTATGTATTAATTCACAACTAAGGGACATAAATCTATTTATGTTATTATTTAGGTTTGGTGCTCCTGAAAGAGAATGAAAGCATGACAACAACGCATCTAGAACAGCTACCACTAAAAAATATTTCAGTCACATTTTTGTGAAAATGGACACGTATTGTAACTTCACACTCGACTTTCTTTGCTGTCTCACTGTTCTCTAACCCTAAGCGAGATGAATTGATCCGAAAGTATAAAATGATTATGAAACTAGTTGGCCATTAACACGAATATATAAACAAAACAGAATGCACTAGCAAACATTTTATATTCAACTTTACGAAAGTATAATTCCTTTGCATATATGTCCAGCGAACAAAATCTTTATCAAAAGAAAAAACAAAAAAGAATTCAAGGTGCAATTCTTGCCAGTATTTGGGTCACATATTTTAAATCAATCAGCTACAGGTCTAAATCCGATATTCATTGTTAGAAGAAAGTACTCTTTTTGGTGATGATAGAAGCATTTTTCTTTGTTTAAAAAACAAATATATTATAACAAAAGTTTTGTAGAAAGTGTAGTGTTACCTGGCAACATTGTAAAGCACACGTTTAGGAGAAGCTGGAATTCATGAATGTGAATGAAAAATGAAAGACATTTCCCACAACTTTGTACAGTTTAAAATGATTTTTTTAAAATGCTTGTCAGGAAAGTAATAAGGGTGAAAAATATTCTATTTTTTAAAATTGTAACAAAATGATTTAGAAAATACAGCTAACTTGAATTTCTTTCACATCTAGGCTTTTTCCCTATGTACACTTGATAAAAGTTAACTTTTAAAAAATAGGTGACTGCTAAAACATTCAGGTTCAGAAACTGGCAGTATTAAATTTTTAAAATATTTTTTAGGCAGATTAATTATATACGTCATGTGTATTTCCATTCTGTTGTAAAACTGTATTTTAAATTTTATGGAGTACTCTACGTAATTTGAACTAGGCAGGTGTGTTTTTAAACTTAATAAAAATAAATTAGTACAAACAAGCAATGTGGCTACCAAACTCCAATCCCAAACCTTACAAGAGATGGACAATGCTGATCATTAATAAATAACCACAAACGCCACAAAACCTTTTAGGGAATTATTTCGATTTAATAACGTATTTGACTGCAGTAAATTCACATCCAAAAACACGGATTCAGACAATGCATGCCCACCAAGTGTTTCAGACTAACGTCTACCTCACGTCTACGTTACTAACGTCCACAACACTTTTAACGTTTACGTCACGCCTACGTCACTCACGTCTATGTCACTAATGTCTACGTAATTCATGTCTATGTTACTAATGTCTACGTCATTTAATGGAAAAGTTATGATTGCAGAATTCTTTGAGCTTGAATACACAGCATGCTCATGAGGAGCATGAACGTAGACAGTTGGCGTAAAAAGCGTAATGGGCGCCGACGACCATGGCCTGTGCACTCCTCTAGTTGTGCATCAGTGGTGCAGAATAAAGTTCCGAGTCTATACAAAGAAACAGAAATCCTTTCCCTTAAGTTTAAAGTGGAACGAAAGTAGATGCTTTAAAGCATTTGGCACGTCATTCATAACTTGAGAAAGACGATTATAATTATAAAAGAAGGCTTACAGCATTCCTACAATAAAATTGATTAGAATGAAACAGTGAGAATGATATATAACATACCTATGACTACTTTTATATATTTAAAAAGCCCATTTAAATTATGGACATAAATGTGGCTGCTTTAAAAAGCCTATGTAATTATAGACATAAATGAGGCTGCTTTAAATAATAAAAAGCCCATGTAATTATGGACATAACTGTGGCTACTTTAAATAATAAAAAGCCCATGTAATTATAGACATAAATGTGGCTGCTTTAAATAATAAAAAGCCTATGTAATTATAGACATAAATGTGGCTGCTTTAAATAATAAAAAGCCCATGTAAATTGTGAACATAACCGTGACTAATTTATTTGATTAAAAAAACCCACATAATTATGGACACAACCGTGATTACTCTGTGTAATAAAAAGCCAATATAAAATTATGGACATAATCATGACTAGTTTACACAATTAAAACAACCTTGTAATTCAATACACTTGTGTAGCTGTACTTTTATGTCCCTTCGATTCTCATCACTTCACATAGAGCTCAAAGACCAATAAATTAGCTTTCAAAGAATCCTTTTTAAAGTAGACAAGAGGTTTGCTTAGTATAACAGTATATTCTTTCATAAGAACTTCTCCAAAAGGTCTTACAAATGAAAGAAAAAAGGAAAATAGGTCAAGGTGATAACCATACAGAGTTGGGTGTGGATAGGTGAGACGTAACAAGCATCTTCGACCTTTAAAATTATCAGACAATGTCAGACTGACCTCATCTTGGGAAGGGTAGGGGCTGAACTGTTTTGTTGAAATCCGTCAAGAGGATGGCACAACATTGCGTTGAGTCAGGGTCCTGACGTCACAGCAGACAAATTTGCCCCCACGCTGTTTTCGTGTTCGGAAAACACTACAATCACTGATTAGTCACCAAGTTAATCTGCATGGCTACAGGGTGAACGAACGATTTTACTCTACATTTGCCTACTGTGCATAAATGAGCAATGTATAATAATATATTATATATTTGATTCTGGGGTATGGGGCACAGGTTTTACTGCATTGTAACTTATTCTGCTACCGAGTTGGGGAATTTGCTAGTTATGTTGTTAGTTCTTGACGTTGTCACTTAACAATTTCTGACTGGCGCAGCCATCAGTCCAACAAATAAATTGAACTTTTGCCAGACAGTTAGAAAACAAAAAAAAGTGTATTAGAAAGGTGTGAAGTTTTGGTATCATCTACCATATGATATCTGCAGTTAAGTGTAAATTGTTGACAATTATCAATGTACCTGCTATCAGAGATAAAGCCGATATTTATGTTCCTTCAGACCACAACATGAAGGATATTTACATAAGATGTTTACAAAATCTATAGATTAAATAAAATGATAGCACGTGTGATTTTCTTTAAAAGAAAAGAAATGTTATCCTTGTCGACTGTAATTCTGCATAAGTGTTATAAACTTTTCTTTGGTAAGGGAGATAAACGCACTATGCAGCCTGCAGCCGTCAAGTTTCGATGTCTTAAATAAACGAGGGTATTATCTTATCAGCTCTTTTGCCAATTGTTACAACACATAGGCCCGATCGCTACATGTTACACATAAGAAAAACAACTCGCATCATAATGGCCAACCCTTTCTCAAAATGATTAAATCTCAAAATTTTTTAAACTAGACAGATTTAAAATATTTATGTTACACGTCACTCTTACCCGCGTGGAATTAGGGAAGCGATTAGCCATAGGGAGGAGCCGACAACTCATGGATTAAAATTTTAAAATCACTTTTCAGACCGACAACAACATAACTGACTCAAAACTAACTGGACCGATCTATTCAAATGGGAATGGTGATTTGAACTGTATGTGTGTGTGTGTGTGTGTGTGTGTGTGTGTGTGTGTGTGTGTGTGTGTGTGTGTGTGTGTGTGTGTGTGTGTGTGTGTGTGTGTGTGTGTGTGTGTGTGTGTGTGTGTGTGCATATTGGGAAACTGTTTCGGATAGGGAGGGGTGGGCTAAGTGACTGCACACTGTACTGAGATCGCTTATTATGCAAGTTTTTGCTAAAAAGGCGTTGAACGATTGTGGGAAATTAGTTTTCAGTTTAGTATCTTTTTATTTATTTTCTTAATGTAAGTTATCAATACAGAAGATAAACAACGAAAACAGACAAACGAACACACAAATCAATATCTATACTCAATATATAAGATGTCACATATACCACAACAGCAATCTTACTACAAAATCTATCTATCTATGTATATGATCTATCTAGCTTTTGATCTTGAGGCAGAATAAATTTTGCCTATCCCTATTTCTAGACTTAATTGTTATATAAATTGTTAAATTGTCAAAGTGACCTGACCTTGGGCACTCCTTATGATGGTCAGAGTTGGAGCAAACAAGGTGAGAATATGCTAGAAATTGCTGATGCAATCCAAACCAGTTCCAACTGGATGAGTAGTTTTTATTATCAAACAGGTTAAGATTTATGAGAACGAGACCAGCCAATGGAATGAGATCGAAAGTTCACCTGCTGTAGAGAATTCTAATCACTTGAATTTGGAATGGCAAGAAGACTGGTCGTGAAAGGTGGCTGTTATGTTAATGGTGAGTTAAATGACTGATTGAGAGAGACTGGATTTAGAAATATTTTGTGCAATTTTTTTATATTGATATGTTATACTTCTGTTTTCAGCATTATGTGAGCAGGCTATTATTTCTGCAATAAAGATGTATAAACTGGAAACTTAGCTTTTGTTCCCTGACTATATTTTACTGGGAAATAAGCAGCCTTTATTTGTTTTTACCGGAATCTCCTAGTTTACTGATGATAAACTGCTACGACCATGGTAGACGTGAGAAGTATCATCTGCAGTGTGTAAGTGTAAGGAATAATGTAAACAATAAACTTGTGACTTTGTTTTACAAAAGGTGTGCAAGTGTAAGGAATAATGTAAACAATAAACTTGTGACTTTGTTTTACAAAAGGTGTGTAAGTGTAAGGAATAATGTAAACAATAAACTTGTGACTTTGTTTTACAAAAGGTGTGTAAAAGACTATTGCAGCTCCACTTAGACAAGGTTATGTAGAATCTATTATCACTTATCTCTAATAACTCCATTTCTGTTCTCTGATAAGAACTGTCCTGTAATTTATATTGATACTAATCTGTTGAATTGTGGTTTAGGATATATGACTATATCGGTATTAAAATTATTTGAATATGGTTTCGTGGAAATATTGATGTCAAGTAACCTTTTTCATTGTATTTGTTATATGCATATTTGATTGTTGACTTAACAAATTTATTGTAAAATTTATTGACCTTCTTACACATATTGAATACCTTATGTTGGAGAAGAAAGTGGGTGGACAAGAGCTTTCTAAATATAGATTAAAACGTTTTACCTAAGGAGAAAATAAATGTCTTCACCTACGGAAATACTGTGACAGTAACTGTTTGTCTTTGATGTTGTAGAAGGGAGTAAACATTTACAGCGCCCGCGTATCCACCAAGTTAGAGAGACAAGTGGTGTTTGCTGGAGAATTATTAATAACATAAATTAAGATTTTCATCACTTGTAATTAGTTTGGATGATTAATTATCATTATTAATAATAATCATAACCATTAACTAGATGGCATAGGCGTCACATAAAGTGGGAAGGCTCTGTCTGGGGATGTGTTCAAATTTGTTCAAAATTGTTAAACTAATTGTCATTGTGTTGAAATTAATAAATGTGGAAAACTTGTTGACAAATTTGTTGAGCTAGAACCCAATGGGAAACCCTAGTTGAAACACCTAAATAGAAAATACAGTTGATTAAGAATAGACATTTAGAAAGCAGTTTTATTTCACTCATTATTTTTTTTAATAAAACTATCAATGTTATAATATTGTATGTAAACTTTTCATTTATCAAATTACTGATTTAATTATGCTGTTTGTAAACGTATCACTTTATCATTTAATTTCTCGAATTATTAACAAAGTTATGCTATTAATAAACTTATAATCTTAGCTTCATTTATTGAATTATTGACAATTACATAGTTTGTAAACTTATTGTTATCGTTGAATTGAACCAATTGTTAACATAATTAAATTACTAATAAACTTACCATTGTCACTGAATTGATTCAATTGTTAACATAATTAAATTGTTAATAAACTTATCATTATTATTTATTGAATTACAATGATGCGTCATACTGAGAGTTAACCTGTGCTTTTCTAAAACCTGTGCGTATATCCGCATCGTATTTGAAAATTTAACGCCTAAATATACAACAATTAACATTTACCCCCCCCCCCCCGCTCCCCATCAAAATGGTAATGTTATACAGATTGTGCTATGACGCAGGTAGCTTTTGACGTCCAAGCAAAAATGTCGTCAAAACACACGACTTCAAGAAGTCAAACAAAAGGTTTCATAACTAAAGAAAAACAACCGATAGACGGTAGCGTTATTTTGTGAGTGGATGGTATGTGGCGGGTGGTGATTTAAAGAAGCAACGTACGCCAAATATTAGTGTGAATATTTGGGATTTTCTTTTTTATAAAAAAACGGCGAGGATCTCCTTCATTATTAAATTTACATTTATTATTTAAAAGTATCTAAATTTATTATCATCAATAAAATAAAATAAAACATTTCTTAATAAAACTATCATAAACTTTCTATAGCAAGAGATTACAAAAATAATGTTAACTGTGCTTTTTGAAATATATTACTAATTATGTTTTTTTTTAAGTATGTTACTTTTTACACCGAGTTTTTTTCTTTTTCTTAACATAGGAAAAGGTATCAAATAAAATAATCAAGACTGTTTTATTTAAAGTATTGTTAAGAATTATTTCGTCTGTGTAAATGTTTTCGTTAACTATCAAAATGCACTGACTTGGCCTTGTGTAAGATTTATTTTATTGTATTATATTCTGTCTTGGACTTTGAACACGTTAATTTATATGTTGTTAGTTATATCAAGATAATACGTACATACTTCTTTTATATTAAAAAATTCTGTCCTGGACATTGAACACGTTAATTTATATGTTGTTAGTTATATCAAGATAATACGTACATACTTCTTTTATATTAAAAAATTCTGTCCTGGACATTGAACACGTTAATTTATATGTTGTTAGTTATATCAAGATAATACGTACATACTTCTTTTGTATTAAAAATGTCTTATAAAAAAACATTGCGTCAAAACAAGAGATCACCTCAATTACTTTTCAAACATTCTCAATTACCAGTACTGCTTAGAGATACGAGAAGATACAACCCATTACAAGGCAGTCTAAAACATTTATCTCAAGAAACTAGTGAAATTTTATCAGACTTAGACAAACAATGATTTAATAAAATATCATAATAATTTATTATAATATTTATCTACCCCCTAAACACATATCTATCTATCTATCTATCTATCTATCTATCTATCTATCTATCTATCTATCTATCTATCTATCTATCTATCTATCTATCTATCTATCTATCTATCTATCTATCTATCTATCTATCTATCTATCCATCTATTTATCTATCTATCTATCTATCCATCTATCTATCTATCTATCTATCTATCTATCCATCCATCCATCCATCCATCCATCTATCTATCTATCAATACAGAGAGATATAACATATAGGAAGCTGGTTTGAAAATATACAATTGAAACATTTTAAATTATTAAATGAAAAATATTCAGCAAAATAAGTTGTAACTAACTGATAATAATAAATATAAATTAAAAAATATTTGAGCAATTGACTTCAAGCAGTAGGCAAGATGGCGGACAAACTGAAAGCTAAAAAATTTACACATAGATAGATAGATAGATAGATGACAGACAAACACACGCACACATACAAACTAAGAATAAACCGTTTATAGTTGCTTTAAGTCTGGGCGGATTCCAACAGGTTTGGCCAATGGATATTTTGGGTGGATCAGTTGCAAAGTATGACGTGGAAGCTTACATAAATGGCCACTAACTACATCTTTCCAAAAACAAGGCCTGCTACGGCTCGGCATTAGCCATCGAACATAAATACACTCTGAAACTGCAATCAGCCATTGGTCACAGATCTGAGAATATTCACCGAAATGTTCACTTAGTTCAACAAAGGGACATAAGAGCGACTGCCTTTACAAGGCAGGGAACCACCTGCATTATACCACTCTATGCCACTTGCAGCTGATAAAAACAAACAGAGGTAAGAGAAATGACTTGTTTCTAGCATTTAATAAGCATTTCACGACATATATACTAAGATAAATGAATCAATATCTTAGCTTTCTCAACAGACGCTTCGATTATAGTGGTACTTTATTGTTAACAATTGCAAGTAGTGGGATTAGGACTTAAATTTATTATTGTAATGTATAATTTGGTATATTTAAAAATTAATTTATTATTGTAATGTACAATGTGAAGTATTAAAACTTAAATTTATTATTGTAATGTATAATTTGGTATATTTAAAAATTAATTTATTATTGTAATGTACAATGTGAAGTATTAAAACTTAAATTTATTATTGTAATGTATAATTTGGTATATTTAAAAATTAATTTATTATTGTAATGTACAATGTGAAGTATTAAAACTTAAATTTATTATTGTAATGTATAATTTGGTATATTTAAAAATTAATTTATTATTGTAATGTACAATGTGAAGTATTAAAACTTAAATTTATTATTGTAATGTATAATTTGGTATATTTAAAAATTAATTTATTATTGTAATGTACAATGTGAAGTATTAAAACTTAAATTTATTATTGTAATGTACAATGTGAAGTATTAAAACTTAAATTTATTATTGTAATGTACAATTTGGTATATTTAAAAACTAATTTATTATTGTAATGTATAATTTGAAATATTAAAACTTAAATTTATTATTGTAATGTATAATTTGGTATATTTAAAATTAATTTATTATTGTAATGTATAATTTGAAATATTAAAACTTAAATTTTAAAACTTAAATTTATTATTGTAATGTATAATTTGAAATATTAAAACTTAAATTTTAAAACTTAAATTTATTATTGTAATGCATAATTTGGAATATTTAAAACATGATCGTAATACCAAGTTCTCTTACCTAAAGCTAACTAAAATATGTATAAACATTTACCTATGAAACTTATTCATTTTGAAGATAAATGTGCACTCAGAGCTACGTATCTTAAGATCTCGACAGCGCTTAGTTTAGGTTTAAGAGATGTATCGATTGGGAGAATTGATCCGCCAATCTCGACAGCGCTTAGTTTAGATTTAAGAGATGCATCGATTGGGAGAAAAGATCCACCAATCTCGACAGCGCTTAGTTAGGTTTAAGAGATGTATCGATTGGGAGAAAAGATCCACCAGTCTCGACAGCGTTTAGTTTAGATTTAAGAGATGCATCGATTGGGAGAAAAGATCCACCAATCTCGACAGCGCTTAGTTAGGTTTAAGAGATGTATCGATTGGGAGAAAAGATCCACCAGTCTCGACAGCGCTTAGTTTAGGTTTAAGAGATGTATCGATTGGGAGAAAAGATCCACCAATCTCGACAGCGTTTCACGATCGTTACGCTGCACTGAGCTCGTCAGTTTAAAGAGATGGATCGTTTAGGAGAAAAGATCCGCCAATCGAAATGGGTCATGAGTCTACAACCACGCAAGCCCTAATATGTGAATCCAGATCTTAGACTCCAGCCCTTTCATATATCAAACGATCATTACTTTGATATCAGACAATTTTTAGGCTCAAAGATAGCCAGTCTTATTAACTGAAGGGTAAGCAGTTCTCAAATGCAGTAAACAACCCTAGCAATTATCGAATTGGCATTGTAGACCGTTATTGAGTGTCAAATAAACTATTATCGAATATAGACAGCAAACCATATTATTGTAAGACTTGACACTTTTCAAATAGACAGCAAACCGTTATTACAGTAAGACTTGGTAATTTTCAAATAGAGATAGCCTTTATAAGTAAGACTCGACAATTTTCAAATATATCAAACCCTTATTACTGTAAGACTTGGAACTTTTTAAATAGTGCTAGAAAACCCTGATCACTGTAAGATGGAGCTAGTTTGAGATGAAGAGCTAGCGTAAGACTTGGACATTTTTAAATAGTGCTAGAAAACCCTGATCACTGTAAGATGGAGCTAGTTTGAGATGAAGAGCTAGCGTAAGACTTGGACATTTTTAAATAGTGCTAGAAAACCCTGATCACTGTAAGATGGAGCTAGTTTGAGATGAAGAGCTAGCGCACCACTAACATTTTTCGAATTAAAATGACAGCCTCTTTGGCGTTGTACATAAATGCATGTAACAGGCGACTGATGTTTTAAAATTATATAAAGCATTATTGATTTAATGGCTTTATACACAGAGATCTGGAGAATTATGTAAGGAAGTTGACCTTGCAGTAATACATATAAAAGTATATTAGATATATGGCACTTTACATATTTAGATACGATACATACTGACGCAGTGATGAAATAATCTGTAAATTTTGTAATATAATACCACTGTACATGTTTAATGGATATTAAAATAATGATGGCACTATATATATATTATATATATTTGTACAATATATTGATACAAGAGCGTTTTAATGAAATAATCAGTGATCCTTATAACGAGTATCTTTATGTGACGGTGTTACAGATATACAATGAACTACAGATGTCAAATAACAGTATCTGAAATACTCATACCATTAGTGAGGAAAATTTCGTTATATAATGTTTTTGTGCGTGTTTTGTTGACAATTATTATTGATACATTTGTGTCATTATTACATTGTGAAATGGTAAATTAATTGTGGTTATAGGTGGTTGAGGGATTAATGATAAAGTGGTGACTATTAGTTGTCCACTGAATTAATGGATGGTCGTAGGGATTATTTATATATAAAAGTTGTGTTATTTATTAGTTTATTGAAGTAATGGGGTATAGTTATTTGAGGCTTAATGGCAATGTGGAATTGTTGCTGGTCAATGT
The DNA here is from genome assembly GCA_028829895.1 of Sinotaia quadrata. Taxonomy (NCBI): domain Eukaryota; kingdom Metazoa; phylum Mollusca; class Gastropoda; order Architaenioglossa; family Viviparidae; genus Sinotaia; species Sinotaia quadrata. The sequence continues at coordinate 123,675,184 of CM054177.1, read as the reverse complement.
ACTAGTGAAATAATGTGTTATATCTCTTTGAGGGTTAATGATAAAATGACATTATTGTTAGTCAATGGTCTAAGAAAGTAATGAGTTACATTTGTTTTGAGTGTTAATGATAAAGTGAGTTGTCAATGGACTATTGAAATAATGAGTTATAGTTGTTTGAGTGTTACTGATAAAATGTAATTATTGTTAGTCAATGGACCACTGATGTAATGCGTTACAGTTTGAGGGTTAGTAATAAAGTGGAGTTATTGTTAGTAAATGGACTATTTAAGTAATGGATTGCAGCTGCCTTAATAGTACATGCGCTAAGTTTTACAAATTTTACTTTCAAAATTACTCATTTATCTGAGCGCTTTGCACTAATAAGCTGTAATTACTTATTTATGTAAGCACTTTCAGCTGATGAACTATAGTTACTCATTTATAGTGAGCAATTTCAGCTGAGCCATAATAACTTTTATCTGAGCACTTTGCGCTGATGAGCTATAATAACAATAATTGCTTGTGACGTAGCAATCTTTATTATTTAAGCATTGGAGCGAATGACTACCAATTTATTACCACTGTCGTGAATTATAATATTTTTCTTGCTAATCTTTTGCTATGAGTTTACTTATTTTAGCATAGTGTATTCCTTATTCTTTTAACTGGCAAAATACATGTATTCATTACTTGTACTATTTCAGTGCCAATAATAGTTGTGTACTTGTAACTGGCAAATACATGTACTCATTATTTGTGTTATTTCTGTGTAATAATAGTTGTGTACTTGTAGTGATTATGACATATGCCGACTGTGTTAATAGCAGGATTGATATTTTTAACATAATATAATAAACATATAAAGTTTATCTTAACGTTTGCTCTTGGTACTGTACAAATTACTAAATGAGAAATTCTATCACCCCAGACTTCAATTTATACCGCTGTTGCTTCTTTTGTAGCTGTTGCTGCTTGTGGTGATGATGCAAATTACTAGAATATTCATAGGATAGTAGGATAACTTTACAGTTGTAATGCTTCACCTTCATACATTTCAGGTAAAATCCAGGCAAATAAACCATCGCTCTTAGTTCCTGCTCTAACATCACAAGAAGTCACTGACATCGACAGTAACCATGGCCACCACAAATGACTTATCATCAGTGATACTCTACAGTACGATAACTGCGATGACCATTCTGTTCTGTGGACCAGACCTTTCATTGTCACTAGCTATCGACCCAACGTTGCAGGAGCTCAAGGCACAAATTGACCGACAGCAACTGATGCAGGTGACCCAGAATTCCCTTCTTCACCAAGAAATGGCTGAAATTCGCGCAGAGATGTCCGGCCTGACCTCAAAGATGGCCGCTATTCAGCAACAGTTTATTGCGTTAAACGCCACCATCTCTCCGGCTGCAAGGGGCGATAACGCGAACGCCGGGGACATTGGAGCACCTCAGAATGTCGAGACCCAGATCCTCAACATCAGCAAGGCTCTTGACGAGCAGGCACGCAATCAGTCACAAGTGAACACCCACATCCAGATGCGGCTGGACTTCCACGATCTGCAACTGAACACGATTATGCAAAAAGTCATCAACATCGAGAACTCGCTTCACAACAGCAACATGGTCAACGGTAGCCCCACACTCATGCCCACAGTTGTACCTACGTCAGCGTCGCTCACGCAGCTCTCAGCAATGATCGCTGACCTCGAGAAACAGGTCAACGACATGAAGAATGCTCAGAGTGTCGAAGACAGTGCACAGAACGACAGGCTAGATCAGCTGGAAACTGACAAGTCCACCCTCGAGAGCCAGGTGGACAAAAACACTCAAGATATCAACGTTCTGCAGCAAGGTACGGGGGTCGGCAGTTCGCAGCAACTCAGCGCTATCCAAGAAAGTCTGAAAGATGTTAACAGTTCCTTAGCGGGAGAGCTGTCGGCACTTGCGTCACGAGTGTCGTTAGTGGAAGGAAACGTGCACAGTCTTCAGCAGAGTGTTGCGGCGCACGCGACCCAACTGCAGGTCTTAGATACAGATGTGAGTTCTGTCGAGGCACAAATGTCTGGCAATGCAATGAAGTTAAATGGCATGTCTACCAGCTTGAACCGCCTAAGTTCACGAGTCGATGTTGTGTCAGGCATTGTCCAAAATCACGAAGCTGCTATAACGCTCCTAAACCACACACTCACAAATCTCCAAATTTGTCCCACTGTAATGCCATCGACTTCTGGACCTCAATCTGTTCAAACAGACTCACGTATCATGGCAACCAGTCCTTTCTTACAATCTCAGTCGATGACAACGCCTTTAGCAAGCATATCTGCCGCTCCTTCTGCGATGCCGACATCAAGACCTGTCGGGGTCCTTTCAGCATCAACATACAATGTGCCTCTAACAACCACCATCACCACAAGTAGCTTGGGGACAACAGCCTTTTCTCCAGTTTCAACGAACAGTCTTCCGGTTTCTACTTCAAACACAGGTCCGTCAACTCCCTCTACAACATTGATCGCGCAGGTGAACAGTCGAACAACTGCCATTCCAATGCCCACTCCAAAGCCATCAAGTTCTTCGTCAACGGCACAGGCAGAACTACATCTAAACAGTCAAACAACTGCCATTCCAATGCCCACTCCAAAGCCGTCTAGTTCTCTGTCAACGACACAGGCGGCACTACATCTAAACAGTCAAACAACTGCCATTCCAATGCCCACTCCAAAGCCGTCTAGTTCTCTGTCAACGACACAGGCGGCACTACATCTAAACAGTCAAACAACTGCCATTCCAATGCCCACTCCAAAGCCGTCTAGTTCTCTGTCAACGACACAGGCAGCACTATCAACGAACTTTCCGACACCACGAGATCAATCACATCCGTTAAACGGTCCAACATCAACCAACATTCCAATGCCAACTCCAAAGCCATCAAGTTCTCAAACAACAACTCAAACGGCACAGCCATTTGCCTTTCCAACGCCACGAGATCAAACAAATCAGTTAAACGGTCAAACATCAACAAGCATTCCAATGCCAACTCCAAGACCATCAAGTTCTCAAACAACACAAACTTCTCAAACCTTTGCCTTCCCAACACCGAGAGGTCAGTCGACTCAGTTAAATAGTCAAACAACAACTCATATCCCTATGCCTACTCCGAGGCCATCAAGTTCTCAAACAACAACTCCGACGGTACTGCCAGTGGGATTTCCAACACCCAGAGGACAGTCACCCCAGTTAAACGGCCAGGCATCAACCAACATCCCATTTCCCACTCCAAAGCCATCTGGTTCTCCAGCAACGACTCCGTTTGCCTTTCCAACACCCGGAGGACACTCACCTCAGTTAAACGGTCAAGCACCAACCAACATTCCAATGCCCACTCCAATACCACATAATTCTCAAGCAACTCAATCGGCACAAGAACCTTTTCCAACTCCAATTCCGCAGGGGAGATAAACAATCCAGATGGAGGCGCTCCTATCGCAGCATTTAGCAACCAATTTAGAACTCTTTTAATAATGTAGTAACACAAACTAATATTCAGGATCCAGTATATCAGCTATAACGATCAAACAATAGGTACGCTAAACAAAGCCGAGCCAAAGTCACTTGACTGGCGAATATTTCATGACTGATTTAAATCGCACGACAACTCGTACACAAACATTGTACGTGGTCCAAAGCACATTGTCGACATCCTAGGCAATTAACAACTGCTTTATAATTTCTCGATATGCAATTAATTAATTAAATGAAGTAAATTGCCCGTGATACTCACAAGTATTTATGCATATAATGGCGCTTACTCTGGCTGTAAATCGGTGACAGCAAAGACGTGACATTCAGTCAATCTGTCAACAATCACGAGCTGCAGATCTCTTACTTCAATTTCGAAGAGATAAAGGCAAGAATGTTTGCTCGTTAAGTACAGGTAATTACTGGGTGGTTTTTTACTCCATTGCTTTTTAATAGTTACAATTTCTTTAAAACTACTTCGCTTTTCGATACAGTTGCTGTACTGGTTTCTCTGATAACGGCGTTCTATTTTAACAGGCATCGCAACGTGGTAAAGCAAAGATCGAACCTAGAAACATTATGAAATCTTTCTTCTTTACATTGTCCAGGACTGTAATAGTACTTGTTTATATGTCTGTGACAAACTGTTACAAAGATATCCACGTTCAGTCAGGGCCAAATGCTTGAGAGAAGGACAAAACCCCTCCATGAAATCACAAGAAAAAAGTTTATTTGCGTATCTGTGTGAGTATGTGTGCTTGCGTTGATTATGACACACACACAGACACACACACCACACACATACACACACACACACACACCACACACACACACATACAGACACACACACCATACACACACACACACACACACACACACACACACACACACACACACACACACACACACACACAGGACGTTAGTTTTACATTACCACGTACAAGTCAAATAAACTTCTCTCGTGGAGATGAAATGGCTAATTATAGAAACACTCTATCTAGGAAAGCTATTCTCAAATGCAGTACTATACAAATTGTGTAAGGTTAAAAATTCATTAATCACTAACAGTTTAGTTTTAAAAAAATAATTCAGAACAATAATTAAAAATGTCTCTAAACGACTCGTACGAATAAAAGAAAATTCATTTTACAAATTTATTTTCTATAAAAAAAATACGAAATTGTACAATGTATTCCGCTTAACTAATGAGTTCTGATTATACAAGAATGCAATGAATGATAAGTAAATTCAGTATACAGCTTTTGCTTAACAACGCTTAAATGTTTGTCTGTTTTATGAAGAAACAACGCTTAAATGTTTGTCTGTTTTATGAAGAAACAACGCGGGAAGCACAAAGAATTTTTTTAAAATGTACGTTTATTTTACATCTGTATATTCATACTTTTGTGTTGTTGCTAAAGGCGCTTGTAATGAGTGGAGGACAAATTATTGCAAGAATTAAATTCTTATATACGTCTCTTGCATTGTTTCTATTTGATGAAAGCTGTTTATTTTATGGTATGAATTGTTTTCTCTATTTTCTTGATTTGAAGGTAATTATTTGTTTGCATACAAAAGTCATGGTGTCTTGTTGTAAGGTTTTAATGGAATAGGATGTCGCTTAGATAAGCCAAATTAAACTATGACTCTACGGGAAAACATGATGCCACTTAGATAAGCCAAATTAAACTATTACTCTAAAAGAAAACATGATGCCACTTCCATAAACAGCGAAACATTAAGCTGAGACAACCTTTCGAATCCAGAAGAAGAGGAAAGAAATACTAAGATGCTGCAAAATTAAGCTCAAACAAACAAATACACTGCAACACTGAACTAAGACAGCCTTCAAAATTAAATTGACAGTGAGATACTAAGACATCTTAACATCAGACTAAGACAAACAAGTGTGATATCTTGACATTAAACTAAGATAATGAGATACTAAAACATCTTCACACTAAAGACAATAAGCAATTGTAACACACTGACCCTAAATTAAGATATGAGATACTAAAACATCTTCACACTACAGACAATAAGCAATTATGATACTGACACTTAACTAAGATAGTAAGAAACTCTTATATCCCGTCACTAAACTAAGACATCGTCATACCAAACTAAGACATCGTCACACCAAACTAAGACATCGTCACACCAAACTAAGACATCGTCACACAAAATAAGACAATAAGCAACTATAGCACCTTGACATCTAAGACAATGAGATAAAAAGACATCTTGGCACTCAACTAAGACAGTGAACAACTATGAAATCTTGACACTAAATTAAGACAAGTGCTAAGACACATTGACACTACAATAAGACAAGTGCTAAGACACATTGACACTACAATAAGACACATGCTAAGACACATTGACACTACAAAAAGACAACCAACACATCACTGGTGACGTGACGGTATCCGACGTCCAACAGCGTACCCCGCCTCTACGCCGCGGAGTTGGGGTGGGACACACATTTTTTGCAATTAATATTTAGACACATGTAGCAAGGCTATTTTTAAAAACTGCTAATCGGGTCACTCTGTCTGTTTGCGTGCTGCTCAAAGAAGAAATAATATCATATTCTGTTATTTTTCATGGAAAAATAAATATATAAATATATATACTCTCATCATTCACGGCGTTCTCAAAATCCAGATGCGTCGCTCCAAACATCCGGAGGCCAGGGATGGGAAATTGCCCCGCCCCCCTCTATCACCTCTGTACGTCATTTGTAATTGTGAACTACGACAACGATACACTAAAACGCATTGCTAAGAAAACGAGACAGCCTTTGACGTTCGAGACTAGAGCTCAGGCAATGAGATACTAAGGCACTGAGACATTGAAGTGTGAAATATTAAGATTCTAGGATATTTAACTTTGACAGCTTTAGAAATTAAAACGACGGTAAAAGCACCGAGACATTAAATTAAGAAGTGTGAAATATTAAGATTCTAGGATACTTAACTTTGACACCGAGACATTAAATTAAGAAGTGTGAAATATTAAGATTCTAGGATACTTAACTTTGGCACCGAGACATTAAATTAAGAAGTGTGAAATATTAAGATTCTAGGATACTTAACTTTGACACCGAGACATTAAATTAAGAAGTGTGAAATATTAAGATTCTAGGATACTTAACTTTGACAGCTTTAGAAATTAAAACGACGGTAATGACTTTCATGTCTTAAGTCTGTGACTGAGATGTTATGACAATGGAAATTAATTTTAAACTGCCATTCTTATGTGAAAACAAAGACAATCGATTACCAAGACATTAAAATGCAACTGTCCCCCACCACACACACACACCTCGCGCAACAAAAAATGACGTCAATAAATTAAGACAAAGGGATAATGAGACTGTGCTACTAAGTCTGAGAGTAAAACGTGAGAATAACGTGTGTATGTGTGCGCGCTTTCAAACTGAAGGTGATGCTAGTACCTAAGGAAGACCCCTGCACCAGGACACAAGTCACAGGAAATGGACAGGGGCGCACCGGATGCAGGGATTGGAGGCACGGCAAGCGTCCGGGGACTTTTTCTCCGGGGAGAACACGTGCACTGGACTTTCCCCAGAAGCCGTATCTCGATTCTCCTCATCTTCCCAGCTACCCTGAGCATCAGCCAACCGGTGGCTTGTCCACGCTCATACCCCTCCCATTCTCTTGTTTAAAACTATATAACTAAAGAGCTCTAGGGATTTCTGTCATTCACACATTAAGGACTTGGGTACTTTCATGCTCTCATTGTGCTGAAGAGAACAGTCACTGTCTTGGCTGGGGAGGTTCTCTGTTTAAAGCATTGTGGACTTACAAAGAACGAAGTGAGCAGTCTCCCACTCACATTCAAGGAGCTTGTAGTAAGTCTGTACATTTAGTTAAGCGTACACATTTATCAAAGGTTTGAGTTGTTTCCCCTAGTATTTCTTTCTTTCTTTCTTTCATATTTAATGTTGTATGTCTTTCTTTTTTCCTGTTTCTTGTTTCAACAATTATTATATTTCGCCGTTAGTCTTTTTTCTTTCTTTCCTTTTCATCTCTCATTTCAATTATTATTATTGTTGTTGTGTTTAAAGAAACCGATAAGTCTTATTAGAGCTTAAAGATTTTTAAAATAAAAATAACAGAATAGGATATAAACGGCTCTAAACCTTATTACAGTTGGAAAACAAAGTTTAGTTTTCATTTCAAAATTATATCATTATATCATAACTGATTAAATATTTGATTGAATAATTGATTTTAAAAAAACCTGAATGAATATTTGATTCGTAGTGTTTATAAATCAAATTACAAACAAATTATACAAGAAAATGTGCAGTAGTCTTAAGAAACGTGTAACATTTTTTTAAAAACATTCCTCCTCTAAAAAAAATAAATAAATAAATGGAAACAATATTTGTACAGGTCACAATCGATTTCATGGAAATAATATAATAATATAAACTGTAATAATATAAATATATTATTTATTATTATAATAATATAAACTTCATTAATATAAACTGTCAGCAGAAAAAGTGATTTATAAATACATCTTACTCTATAACAGAGCAGACTGATTAATTCTGACTAAATTAATGATGAAAAAATGTTTCTTACTGTATTATATTAAGGCAGGTTGACTAATTCCGAAAATAAATTTTCACTGCTAAGCTGATATCAGTTTTGAAATCAGTATTTATCAGTGGAGAGTGAAGTACGGAAATAGTGAGTGAAAGAGTGATTTGTATACAACAAAGCAATATTAACATTTCAATATGAAGTATAGTGAATTAGTGATTTGTATACAACAAAGCAATATTAACATTTCAATATGAAGTATAGTGAATTAGTGATTTGTATACAACAAAGCAATATTAACATTTCAATATGAAGTATAGTGAATTAGTGATTTGTATACAACAAAGCAATTAGAAGCTTATCGCCAGAAACGTCTTGAGTGGGAAATTTATATTTCATATATAAATATATTTCAAGAACTGTCAATTAATCGTTTCTTTCAGCTTAGAAAACAAAAAAGAAAATTTTTTTTTTTTTTAGTTTTAAAAATATCTGATTTCGTGTCATAAGATTTCTTGCTAAATCAATAACAGTAGTCTTTCATACTGCTAGATATTTAGCCCTAACTGGTTGACTGACGATCCAGAGAATAGTGACAAAGAAATGTTTCTACATTACAATTCTGTGACAATGTCTTCGTTTGGCTGTCAGAGAAGTACTTAACACTTTTGTCGTTACGCCAAGAACTAGAGCCAAAGATTCCTTGCTGGTTTGCCATAAAGCGTTCAAGCAGTCTGGCTGATCAAATTTAATAATAATTTTAGCGTTCAAGCAGTCTGGCTGATCCAATTTAAAAATAATTTTAGCGTAAAAGTATAAATAGTAGCTTGCAACTGTATGCGAGTATTTTATAAACCTAAAAATCAATGCACTGTTTATGTAAAAGTAACTGTTGTGGTGTTTCATCCATTTTTAAAATCTTTAAATAATAGCAATAGAAAGCCTGAGTCTTGGTTAGCCCCATGTCAGTGATTGGATGTTGCCAAACGCTTCTAACCATCATGCGAAAGCACACCTAAAATAAATCAAACCGTTATAAACAAGATGCTTTTATCTTATTTTCTCTAGACGTTTGACCAGAAACTAGTCACTGTGGTAGAAGAAGAAAAGAAAGCCGTCATTCGATCAGACCCTTCTACAAAGACAAGGTGACCAAAAACAACACGACAAACTAACATTAAAAGAAGAAAACTCCCTGCGAACAGAAATGGCCTCTTTCCAAGCCTTCATTACAGTAGTTCTCTGCCTTCTGACCTTTGGTCAAAAATCCACGATGGCGCAGACTCCGCCTGTATTCGTAGCAGGTGGCGAGCAGCTCTGCAACTACCAGTACGCCATTCCGAGCGGCGACAGCTGTCTGACCTACATGCCTGCCCTGGAGAAGAATGTGGAATCGATGCAGCAGGATCTCGATCGCTTCAAACTCCAGTACTTCTCGCAGAACAACTTCGTGCAGGAGCAGCTAACCAGGCTGCCAACACTGGAGAACCAGGTCCAGTCCATAGCTCAGAACGTCTCCTCTCTGACCGCCCAGGTCACGACCCTAATAACCAATTCTCTCACCATGACAGTGGAACAAAGGAACGACCACCAGGAACTGGAGGATCTGCAGGTGCAGGTGAGCTTCCTGTCCAGACAACTGGCCACCCTGAAAAATGAGTTGAGAATAACAAACCCGACTTTACCTACTACCACTACAACCAGACCTACGGTTCCACGCCAAGACTCCACACCACGACCATGAGACCTAGTTAAATTTGCGGCCGCTGCTGCTGGTACAATGGCTCGCAGCAGATGTCGTTGGACGAAGGAAACCTGAATTGACCATTTTAAGAAATCAATACTTAAAAATTGGTAGGCGATTATTTTATATAAAATACAGATTCACAGTTGTAGATTTGGGGTTACTTGCGTTTTGTTTGCGAAGATGGTCGATAGGACAGGTTTTGCTGTTTGTTGTTGTATTTCTCTTACATTTTGTTTTCTCTGATGAACTGTTACAAAGTATGAAATTGAAGCCGGTATAGTTTTCATCATCACCACTGACGTAACACCATGTATGAAGTGTATGCAAGCCAATATAGCGTTCCTTACTCTTATATCATTTTAATTGTCATTCACATATCTTGTCAACAAAATACCGTATAACGTTGGGTAATATAAACAATCCGATTAGCGGAATTTAACTATTGGTTGAACACTTTCAGAAGTAGTAGCGGAATATCTTGCATTGGTTCAAACACTTTATAAAGTAAATAAAACAATGATTGTCAAAAGTGTTTTGATTTAACAAAACAAAGTGTGTGGCATTTGTTCCAAGAGCATTATGAAGTTAAAGAAAAACAGGATGTCTGGCATTTGGTTTGGAACAAAATAAACAAACTGTAGCACTTGGTCAGAAATGTTTGAGTTAATAATATATAGCTGTACATATTTTTTTGGAAAAGTGAAATAACAATATTTGTAAAGAACACTATTAGAAGTAATAAAAGAATCTAATTTTAGGATAACAGCTTGAAATGAAACAATAGCATAATCCAACATTAACTCCAACTTTTCTTTGAATTAATAATAAGTGCTTAAAATTCGGTAAAATAGTTTTTGACAAAAATAAGAGAGTGTAACTTTGATCAAATACTTTCTGAAATAATTAAGAAAATAGTGAACATGATGACAAACATTCTGCAGTAAACAGAATATCTAACATTTTCAAATTCTTTGGGAAGTAAATAACAAAATATCTAACATTGTCAAATTCTTTCGGAAGTAAATAACAGAATATTTAACATTGTCAAATTCTTTCGGAAGTAAATAACAGAATATTTAACATTGTCAAATTCTTTCCGAAGTAAATAACAGAATATCTAACATTGTCAAATTCTTTCGGAAGTAAATAACAGAATAACTAACATTGTCAAATTCTTTCGGAGGTAAATAACAGAATATCCAACATTTTTACATGCTTCCTGGAGTAAAGAAGAGAATACAAGAAGTTATATCAGATGCATTCTGAAGTAAATATCAGAAGAAGTGACACGTTAAATACTTTCTGAAGTCAATATCAGGACAGTAATCATGGTGTCAAATGCTTTCTGAAATAATTAACAGAACAACTGTCATGCTGTCAAATGCTTTCTGAAACAAATAACAGAATAGCCAAACATGATGTCAATCAAATGCAGTCAGCAGTAAATTATAGAATAGATAACAAGTTATAAAACACTGTTTGAAGTAAATTATAGAATAGACAACACGTTATAAAACAATGTCTGAAGGACTACAGGAAGATGTCCAGTATTACTTGGAATATTCTCTGACAAGGAAAGAACAAAACTGTCTACATATGATAGGTTTTCTGATTTAAACAATAGAATGTATAAAGTTAGTCAAATAAGTTTTAAAGTAAACCAGAATGACCAAACTGTGGGTCAAATAATTAAAAGGAAAGCAACATGATTTATGTTAGGTTAAATGATTAAACTATGGGTCAGGTTAAATATTTCCAAGTATGTAAAACAATATATATTTTGTAAAATTAAACATGGGTCTCTGTGAATTAATTTAAAAAGAAGTTATAATATTATTACAAGATAATAAAATACTTCAATTGTTTTATTTTGCCTAATTTTCAGCCTCATGTATATGCTAAATACATTGTAGTAACAAATGCAAAAATATATTTAAAAATCAAACAAACTGCAAAATATAATTTGAAAATATTTATTTTGTATCATTAATACCAATAAACAGATAATCAGCACAATGAAAAAATATTGCAAATAAAATGAAGTGTTTATTTATAATTCTGATTGTTCAGATGGCATGATAGAAAGCAAATGACCCAAATATTTAAATCATTACTCTGTTGGTTGGTAAACATAATAGACCTGAATGTTAAAATTTATGATAATATTTAAATCATTGCTATGTAGGGTGATAACATTATAGACCTGAATGTTAAAATATATTACCCCTTCTCTAACACATTCATGACTTGTCATAACAACACATTCATGACTTGTCATAGCAACACATTCATGACTTACAATAATAAGATTATTTCTATAATCAATACATTCATGACTTGTCATAGCAACACATTCATGACTTGTCATAACAACACATTCATGACTTGTCATAACAATACATTCATGACTTGTCATGGCAATACATTCTGAACTTGCCATAACAACACATTCATGACTTACAATAATAAGATTATTTCTATAATTTCTATACATTCATGACTTGTCATAGTAACACATTCATGACTTGTCATAACAATACATTCTGAACTTGTCATGGCAACACATTCGTGACTTGTCACGGCAATACATTCATCATTTCATGACATCATTCATTTTCTGATAAAAGTGAACAGTATCTGTATCTCCAACTTCTTCAGCTTCTTTAACCAATTTCTAAAAGGAAAAGAAAAACAAAAATAAAACAAACTATGCCTCATAAGTCTCCATTAGAGAATACAAAATTATAGTGAATTAAAAAGTAAAATAAAAGTATTGATGATTGTTTTGTATAATACAATTGTGACATACTTATATAATAATAAACATACATATAATATGAAATAAGTGTTTGCACAATGAAATGATGTATGGTGTAGTATCAGTGAAAGTGTGTATACGGTGATGAGTACTGAAACAACAGCAGCAGTGAAAAGAAACTTTACTGAAATTAAATATTTAACATTTATCCTGTGTATATGTAATTCTTCATATTGTCAAGAACAATGTGCAAAATAAGTGGTCATGAGAAAAGAACAATATTTCATTTTTGTTGTTGTATTGAATGACATGCAAAATAAGTGGTCATGAGAAAAGAACAGTAAGTTCATTCAAGTAAGTATATCTGTAGAGTACATTATTATGTCACATTTGCAGAGTTCAATATTATGTCATCAGTTACAATACTTCAAGCAATGATCATATTTCTAAAAACTACTCTATTAAGCAAGAAAACAAATAAGAGGAAGAAAAAACAAAAAAGAAATTTAAAACACAAGAACAAAATGACAAATCAAACTAGTAAATAAATTTGAAATGATAGGGAGAAGCAACAACCAAAATATTAAAAAGAAATGTAAAAATAAATAAATTTAAAAAGTAACAACCAATATATTAAAGAAAAGAACTGTAAGGAAACAAAGACCAGATGGACAAAGAAAACATTTAATCAATAAAATTAAAAAGTCCAAACACCAAAAAGGACACAACCACAACATCAAAGAAATCTACCTGAATCAATTCCTGGTCTTTCTGTGTGGTATGCAGAAACAAAATAACACCTCGGCGTGCTAATGAAGCGTCCACACCTAAACTGGACGGTGTTTGTCCAGGCTGCAGAATGTTTGCAAAGTGGTGTTTAGATTTCCTGTCAAGAAAAAACGATCAGCAGAATTTTAAAACATAAGAACCAACTATCAAATGTACTTCCAAAGCCTAAGATAAAGAAATAATAATATTCAGATAGCTTGTACTTGCCTACTTTCTGACAAAAGATTAATAAAGATCATAAACCCATGGAAAATTAATAAAATATACCGCTGATTGTCATTAAAGTTGACAAGAGCCATCAACAGTTGGAGAACAGTATAGGGCTGCTCTGAGATCTGACAAGCTGTTTCCACTGCCTCTTCCAACTCTGCAAGAAGACTTCCTTCATCTCTTGGCTGCAACTCTGTTTCATTCTAGTGAAGACATAGCAAAGTGCATTTGGACTGTTGATAGATTCATTTTTATATCAACATACACATTAACATAATTTTCAATCTTGTCACTTGAATACAATTATTTAATAACTCTAAAATTAAATATTAAAAATTATTTCTTTAAAATTATTTTATTATTTTTTTCTTCTCTCTGTTAAACAAAAAATGAATCATTAAGAGAAGGATAAAATGACTAAAGATGGCATAATTATAAGGCAGAAAGGCTACATTAAAAAAAAACAAGACAAAATCAAAAGTAATGTTGGCAAAACCACCAGAACAAAAATGAAGACATGAACTAGCTACTGCAAAATTTTTGCAAATAAAAATAAATATATTGTGAATCTAAAATTTGGAACACACAATCTTGTAGAACTATTTCACTTTTAGCACATAGCAAAACCTGGAGCATACAATCCTGTGCACAGCTGAAGTCTTGAGTATACAGTTTTCTACTTAGCTACAATGAAGTAATTTGTTGATGTAATAAAGATGTAATATCTGGACTGTCGAGTCCACTGGAAATGTTTGTAGAATTCTGAAGCACAGGTAAATTGATGGAAAGCAGACAAGTTCACCTGAACACATTTCACTTGAATACAAGAATGCTCACATATCAAACACACTGTTACTAAAGCAGGCATACAAGTTACACATTATTATTTATACATTATACACATTATTATTTCAAACAGTGAGAAATTATTAATCAGATAGGCAAATTCACATGTACACACTTATTACAGAGACATGTTTTATACAACTATGAACATATACAAAGTATTGCACATTTAGACAAACTATGAATATATGTAAAGTATTACAGACTATAAAAAAATATTACTCAGGCAAATATACAAATTACAATGACAGGCACATCATTACAAAAACAAGTATACAAACTTTAAACATACACAAAGCATCACCTAAACAAGTAGATAAACTATGAATATACAGAAAATATTACTCAGGCAGATCTTCTTCAAATATACACACACAATTACAAGGACATGCAAACAAAATCTTCAAATACACATACATTATTACAATGACAGGTATACAATCTTCAAATGCATATACATTATTACAATGATAGGTATACAATCTTTATACATTATGACAATAGGTATACAATCTTCACACATTATTAAGATAACAGGTATACAATCTTCAAACATACATATTATTACAATGACAGATCTTCAAATATATACACATTATTACAATGACAGGTATACCATCTTTAAACATATATTATTATAATAACAGGTATACAATCTTCAAACACACATTATTACAATGATAGGTATAAAATCTTCATAAAATCTTCAAACATACACACATTTTTACAAAGATAGGTATACCATCTTTAAACATACATTATTACAACAAGTATCTTTAAACACACATACATTATTATAATGACAGGTATACAATCTTCAAACACTCATCCATTATTATGAGATGAGGCATAATCTCTTCACACATTATTATGACAATAGGTATACAAACTGCATACACACATGCATGAACCTGTGGTTGCTCGCACACACACCCACCAAAGACACATTTATTATGACAACAGGAATACAATCTTGAAACATAGACACACTACACAAACATGTATACATACCAGCAGTTGCTGAGCGGCAAGCCATGCAATTTGAAGAAGACACATCAGCTGCACTTGTTGTTCACTGTTCACAAAAACATAATATTAACAACAAATAATACACACACATACTGCCACAAACATTTCTATAATTTATAATATATATATATATATATATATATATATATATATTGATGAAACAGTTACTAACAGCAGCTGTTCTCTAGATTTCCATAAATTATCAAATAACAAAACTTTATCATTGCTTCTTTGTGCACACTTATCAACAGTATCTAAATGTCATGCTTTCCCTTGTACAAACAAATATGGTAATGCCCCACCCAACAACTGTACAAATCTCTCTTGAAGTTTTAGCTCTGTAAAAAGTAAAATGGATGAATTTCTCTTGAAGCATTAGCCTTTAAAAAGTAAAATGGACAAATCTCTCTCGATGAAATATCCCTTTAAAAAGTAAAATGGACAAATCTCTCTCGATGCATTATCCCTGTAAAAAGTAAACTGGACAAATCTCTCTTGATGCATTATTCCTGTAAACAAGTAAACTAATCAAATGAGAGGACTGAAATAAAGCCTAAATACCAAGCACAGGAAGTAATATATTAAAAACCAATAATATGAAAGGAGAATAATCACCTTTCACCCTTGGCTTTCTGAAGAGCTTCACGTAGCAGAATGGCGCCCTCCATCAAGCGACTGGTTTTGATCAGACACTCCAAAAGAATCTGCATGGAAAAAATTTTTTCAAATTAAAATATACATTCATTCTGCACATTAATTAATTATGGCATCAATTTTAAGTACTGAAAAGAAATTAAAATTAAAAGCAGCAAAGTGTGCTTGGTATATCTTTCAAATTATCTAATGAGTCAACCCAACCATTTAACAAAAGATATCAAAATATAACTCAATATACCCTTGTAATACATTTTAAATAATTTAATGAAAACCTAAAATATATAACAGACATCAAAACTAACCAACAATGAATATGACTCTAATAACTTTCAGCCGATCAAGTTTTTACTTTTTCTATTTATTTAAAATCATGAAATTAAATTTGTCACATTCTGAGTTTTTCATTCATTTAAAATCATGAAATTAAATTGGTCACAATGTGAATCCAGAATAAATAACTTCTATAGTCTGTCAAATGATGAGTAGGACCGCCAACAAAAGAAGACATTTTTACATAAATGTCAATTTTTATTTTTCTGTTTTGAATTTTAATTTCTGGTACTTTTACTCACCTGCCAGAAATACATGTCTGTACAATCTCTGATGACTAAGGGCCCAAGTTCGGCTTGATTGTTTGTTAAAACACACTTCAGTATGGCAACAAAGAGTATATTGTTTGGAAATTCTTCGGAAAACTGCAAAACCAATTCAAGTAATGTGATGTATTTTAATTTTTATCTTTAAAAGTGGATACTCATGTTTTAAAGAACTGAAGAAGTTATCATGAAACAGCAACCACTAAAGACTGATTTGGAAGTGTTTAGAAATAAAGCAAAGTGAGTTTCATGTGTGATCTCCTATTTGAATAAAAACATAAATATTTACAACATACAAAAATACAAAATAAACAATTACAAAATTTTTATTCAAGTAGTTACATTTGTTATCTTTTTTGTTAGTACTGGACACTGGTTAGGAATGTATAACATACTGCAGCATAATATAAAAAATGGAATATTATTATGCATATGCAGAATAAATAATAACAAAAATGCTGTTTACAACAACACAGAGATGTTAAAAATAGGCAGACTATAATTTCAAATGACTTAAACAGTGAAGGGAGTTAAAACATTACCTGCATCAGTGTAGCATCAGCATCAGTCTGGTCTTTCATCAAAATCTGGACGATACATTTCTGTTTTAAACACCAGCATCTCTGCCCTGCACTGGCATCTCCGGAAGCCAAGCTAAATCCAGAAGTGTTAATTCACGTCGAAGCAAGAGTGTGTCACCATCAGTAGCATTACGGATAACACCCTCAGCATGCACTGTGCTTGCCAAGCAACAGACTGTATAAATATTGGCTGGAAAAAATGAAGAAAGTGTACAAATACTAACCACACTGACCAAAAACTTCCATAGATTCTTATTTGCAAAAATGCTTTGATCTTCTTACATCTTCCCATATAAGTCAGGTTTAAGTGCTTATGAATATTTACTACTTATTTATTTCGATAGCAAACACCATATACAAAAGCATTAACATGCTTTCTCCTTAACAACTAAGTTTTTAAAAGTTTATTTATTTTGCTTTTAATTATTTTTAATTAATTAATTTCATAAAAACATTTGTTTTCTTCTGGAGCATAACTTGTACCTGGATCAGCATGATAGGCTTTCTGCGCAGTTCTCAAAGCATTATCTGCTGCATCCCTGCGACTGTGCCGGCCAAGCTGCATTTGGGTCAGTATTAAGCACAAGAGAGATTTCTGGAAGAGAAGCAGGCAGCTTGCTTTTCATTCACAGATCTAATAGTATAACATGTGATTTAACTATTTTTAATTTTTACTTTATCATAAATAAAAGATTGTTACTATAATATAGATTTAAAAACAAAAACAAGAAGAGAGAATTAACTAATTAAAGCATGAGTCCAAATGAGGTGTTTCTCAAGTTATCTAGAAATTGACATCATATATTTTGTTGCTATGGTGAAAAGTCAGTCTCGCAAATGAATGAGAACTCTGATTTCTCTCAGAAATATTGACTTTCAATACCGAAATAAATGCCTTTATACAAATCACTGAAAGTTTAAAGTTTGGAGTCTTGATTCTAAGAATGGGAATTACTCATTTCATACAGATTTATTCTTATCTGTGGCTGACCTAGATTCCATTTCACTTGGTCTTTAACACTATTAGACTTCGTGCCTTTGAGAGCTGAGTTATCTTCCCCTTTAGAGAGCAACAGCATATATATTTATGTATACTTTGTGTGCCTTGACTGAAGACATGACTTATCCTATCAGACTTTAAACCATGGCTGGGTTATCTTTCCTTTTAGTCTAGAACATAGCGATGTTCGGAATTGAATGAGCACTTGCAAACAGACACAAAACACATAAACACATACTTAATGATTCTAGACTAAAAGGAAAGATAACCCAGCCATGGTTTAAAGTCTGATAGGATAAGTCATGTCTTCAGTCAAGGCACACAAAGTATAACCACTCAATTACTTTTCGCTCAAAAGAGCAAAATAACAATCAAATTGTTAAGAGCTCTTTCTCTTCCTTAGTTCCTATCAACTTGCCATGTACTTGACAATAATATTAGCAGTTCAATAAATCATACAAATTTGAAGTTAATAAATGAAATAATTTAAGTGAGTTTAAACTATCTGGTATATTATGACAATCATAAGTGCCAAGCATATAATTAACCTAGTGAAGTGTGTGGGAGTATTGCTTGAGATAGAAACAGGTTGAATTATTTAGATTGCATCAGAAATACAACAAAGTTGTGCAACAACTGTCGCACTAAAGAATGAATGCATGAAATAATTAATTAGGAAAGATTCAGTAATTAACTGGACTGGTAGAAATACTTTAAACTGGAAATATAGATGCTAATTAACTGGACTAGTAGAAATACTTTAAACTGGAAAATATAGATGCTAACATAGTATGATTGCAAATACATTAAGTTATGGTTGCATAAATGGTTAGAATGAAGGCTAAATATAAAACAACAATTTTCTTTCATTTAATTACTTTAAATTTAATTACCCCTGTCACAAAACGGGATGGCTCGTTACAAGCCGACCCGAGCTGAAGTTAGAGATGCAAGGGGTGAAGTCTATTTTTGGCCTGCTCCGGTGCACCTCCAAGAAAAGCCCGTGACGTGTGCCAGTACTACGTCGCGTCAAGTTGTTACATAGACACACATGACATACACCATTGATGTTTGGGTGGGGCCCAATTTATTAATGTCATGCCAAGGAACGTTTTATTGGCGGTGTGTGTTGTGAGTGTGTATCATAAATGTGAATAAATGGACGAACAGACGAACGGTGCAAAACAATAGTACAAATTCTTTCGTCCCTCTCAAAAACTATGAATAACAAGAGAGTTGAAAGATGTTTAAATCAGGTTATTTATTCCCGATTTAAAAAGGGGCACTACTCTTTCGCACAGTGATTAATCATTCATTCAACTTTCCAATGTCATACACTCTGTGGGAAATAAGGGGAGATGAAAATGATGAAATTCAAAATATAAAATATAAAATAATTACACAATTCTTATGCGGCAAATGGGGCCGCTTTAACAATAGTTCACATGTAAAATAAGCATTACTTTTAACATTAAAGTTCTTATTTTGCAAACGATATAATAGTGTTCATTTTCTTCGAGTCCTAGAGTTAAGTATGTGCGCGTTAGCCGTGCTAATTATTACTCACTATTAATGTCAGAGTTCCAAGGAGATGACGTAATCTCACACGTCACTTATAAGCGGCACTTCAAAGTGAAGATAGGACGCAATTGAGGCGTCGCATTACAGGTGAAGATTCTGCAGAATCTAGGCACCACTTTCAGATTATCACTGGGGAGAAATCTGAAATTTAGCTGACTGTTGTCAGCCTCGATAATTATCGTTTCTTGGTTGTCGTGGAGACGGACACCTCAACGACGTTTAGCATTATCGGGTGGAGTCGTCCAGTGGGATGTGTCGTCGCATTACATTGAGTGTAGAAATCCGGGTGTCTGAGACGATCACGGTGCTAGCCTTCTCAATAGCGGGATAGACTGCCAAACGAACTCAGACAGGGGGGGAGAACAAATTGGTCCCTCGTGTCATTAACTGCATACAACCAGCGTCGCATACATTGGGTTTTTCTGGACAGTGAACTTTCCACTTTGCCAAAAATTATACTGAGTAATTTTGCCTCGTCACTCAATATATGGCATCAGACGGATGGAAAACGGATGGAAAGAGATTATTGCAGCTTTCCTTTATGAAATCTCTGTACATGAGATAATTCATACGTGAAGTTAGACTGGCTTCAGACGAATCGACGTTTTCAACATTGAGAGTAAAATCTTCATTTTGTCTCTTATATAGCTTCCACTGAAGGTTTCCAAAACTTCCAGAAGCTATGTCCTGTGACATGATTTTTGCCTTGGATATATAGTGGTAATCGTGATGCACGCTTTTCTGTGGTCAATTCTAATGCGCACTGGCCATTTCTCTCGTCAACAACATGTGACTCGTTCGTACTGCGCAATTGTC
This sequence comes from Sinotaia quadrata, assembly GCA_028829895.1. Classification (NCBI taxonomy): domain Eukaryota; kingdom Metazoa; phylum Mollusca; class Gastropoda; order Architaenioglossa; family Viviparidae; genus Sinotaia; species Sinotaia quadrata. Next base: position 123,654,485 of record CM054177.1, on the reverse strand, counting down.
CCAATTTATTTAATATACATATTCTTCATAAACTAATATATATATTCAATAAGATATTTAACACACACTGCGTCACGAACGTCTGTCTACTAAAGAGATCTTAGGTGACTGTTACTGGAATTTACATGCTACATATGTAAATAATAACAAAACTCGGGTTGCTTCAACTAGTTTTGTTAACGGTTTATTAAAACGAAATAAAATATATTTCTGTCCCTCATTTCCTGTGACAACCCCTCTAGAAGAACATTCTTAGCAACTTCTAAGTCATTACACTTAAAATACACCATGCCCAGGGCTGCATGCACATCTGATCGCTCAGCATCAGTAGATGCCAACAGCAGTGCCTTTTTGTAAACTGAGATATAAAGAAAACCATACAATGCCTTTTTGTAAACTGACATATAAAGAAAAACATACACTGTATTCATTAATAAATTAATAATGTATTCATTAATAAATTAATAATGTAATCATTAATAAATTAATAATACATACAATAAAAAAGTACACTCTTTTTATTTAGGCCAGACATAACATGGAAGACAAAAGTGGGGTTGGGCCTGATAGGATAGTCCTCATACACAAACCTGATAACTCACTAATGTTTATGAAAACTATGTGTGATACCAGCACCACCTTAGCTATCAGTTATGATTATTATTATTATTTAATCATCCATATTAATTACAAGTGATGAGAATCTCAATTTATGCTTTTAATAATTCCCCAAAAGACACCACTCATCCCTCTCACTTGGTGGATATGCAGGCGTTGTAAACATTTTGTCTCTTCCATAACATTAAGGACAAACATTAACCATCACACAATATTTCCATAGGTGGAAAACTTCTTACCAAAGAAGAAGACAATCAGTCTTTTAATCTATATTTAGTGAGCCCCCATCCACCCACTGTCTCTCCAACATATGGTTATCATTATGTGTAAGAAGGTCAATAAATTTAACAATAAATTTATTAAATCAACAATCAAATATACAATATATGAATATAATCTGAGTTGACATTTACATCACTTCACAACAATGCTGGACAATCATTCAGTTTATCCAAGAATAGACAGTAGCAGTCTGTTAACATAAATATATAATCAAGTTCATAGATATCATCACAGGAAATGAGAATAGAGTTTCAGAGAAATAATTAAAGTCAAATGCACATGACCTTTTTCAAAGATGGTGGTTGTCATCGACATGTATTCACAATCATGCACATTGCAACAAGTTACTTACTGTCTTCCTTATTCAGGTGACGGCCTCACAGGTCCCTTCTAAGCATGTTACACAACTATTCCAAAATTTTTGATGAGCTCACAAAGCACACCATAAGGAATCAGCCTGAATTTCACATGTGCTGTCAAACACATCAGGAGGAATGTCTCAAATTTTCATGTATATTACTCAACACACCACAAAGAACATTCAAAATATTCTCCATAAATTCTCAAGACCAAACAAAAGCCACCATTTCTACTGTATAGGCTCTCAAATGGAATTCACAGGAATCTACTAACTGCAGCAGGTTTTATTGATAAGCTGACAACCACTCTGGATTCACACACCAACATGACCAAGCAAATACAATAGTCACTGCTGCTTGAAGCAAAAGGAAAAAAGTGTGCTTTCTCTGCAAAAGTCAAATTAATGCAGCACTAAAGTTCAAACATATTTCATGTCTAAACTCCTTTCTCTCTTACAAACATTCTCAACTTAAAAAATCCTGCAATAATTTTGTTAGCCCGATACACACACAGTGTCACATGTCCAGTTTTCATTTAATGACCCTGTCCTAGGTTAAGCATGAATTATCAATATTAGCTTATTAGATGATTCTTAACCTCAGCTACAGCTGGACTTGCCTAACTTATCTCCCTTTCAAATGCCACAATCTTAGCCTGATTGTTCACGACACATAGTCGGATAAGTTAGTTGACTTCTTTGCCAACAATGTTATCTCCCCTTTATTTATAGATGAATATTTATAATTCTTTATTCCTTTATTTCTGGCTCGGCCCCCAGTTGGCAATCACATTCGATTACTTGCACTTATGTAATAACATAGTGAGATAACAGTTAAGAGAATTAACAATAAAATTAAATTGAAAAACAAGAAAATGAACAATTCGATTTCCGTGAATATAGAATGATAGCGTGTGACCCCGTAAGTCAATTTTACTGTCCACACCCTAAGAGTCTATTCCTGCTAATTCTTTGACTTAACTTTTGATATTGTCCAGAGAACAGTTTGTTGTCGTTCATTCCGACACACACTGACTGCATATGGCGACCTTGGCGACCCCTCACCGTTCAAGCAGGGCTGTAGTAAGGATTCAGCATGACACTTGCTCGCTCAGTGACTGGTTATGGGCTTTCATGCTTGGCGACGAAATTCCCAGGTCAACATGGTGCTTTAGCAGTCTAGTTTAGAATCGAGAATAAAACTCAGGACCGGCTGCAATACATATTTATTTATATTACAGCTTCATGTGTGTGATAATGACTTTATGGGCTTTATGGCCGCAGCGATAATCACTCTTTACAATCTCACTAATTCATAGTTTACATTACATGGAAATTCAAATATATAAAATCTTTACAATATATATTTCCTTCATGACACTATAGTTGCTCATAATACAATTTAGCTAGTGACCACGCAGAGCATGTTAACTCTCCCGTGATAACAATTAATCAACGGTAACACAATTACATACATGTGGTGATTCTCTCCACTATTGCAAATGTAATATCGCTACACCACTTAGCTTCTGTAAGAAAAATGTATTATATCAATAGCAATAAAATTCACAAGAATATTCTACACACATTTACAATACAAAATATGTGGAATTAATTTGACAGGAAAATTCGATTAAGAGAAAATCAAGGCATTACCACTATGTGCTTTCTCATAGGCGTGGTCATCGTGGACACAGCTTATCACCCCTGGCGTGTGGGCACTATCTCATGATCGGCGCATCTAATGTGAGCCAACTCATTCAGGCAGTTTTGTTAATGAAATAAAGGTCAACTAACATCTTAGTGCTATGTCATTGCCCGGTAAGCAAATGACTATACATGGATAGTTACAATCTGGTTTTTGGCATGACCTTCACCTGTGATCTAACTTACTTTCCCTGAACTCGAAAACAAGTCTTTCCACGGCCTTTAAGCTTAATCCTCAATGGAAGTTTCTCAATAGATACCCAAAGTTGTAGGAAAACCCATATATAAAGAAACAGTTAATTATACACAAAAAAGTTATCAAGAATACATAATTTGTTTTATCTTCACACACAGCATAAGATATATAGCATCAATCAAAATTCACACTTATAATGTACAACTTTGTCAAATTAATGAACATAGAAATAATGGTTCAATTACAAAAGAATTTTTTAATTCAAATCATAGATCAATAGCAAATATGTATGAAATATTTAGTCCATTCTTTCTTTATCAGTCAGTTAACTTACCATAGGCTAATGATCACCTTTATGACCAGACTCGAGTTATGTTCAAATTCAGAGTGATTAGAATAGAGTGCTTCTTCAGTAAAGAAACTTCCTGTCCATCTTGTTATGAACAAGTGTGAGACTATTGGTCAGAAAAAAACTACTCATCCAGTTGGATCTGGTTTGGATTGCATCAGCAATTTTCTTGCATATTCTCAACCTAAGTTGTTTACTATGACTCTGTCACTTACAAAAATACCATCATAAGGATTGCCTATGGTCGGGTCTCTTTGACAATTTAACAATTTATATAACAATTAAGTTTAGAAATAGGGATAGGCAAATTTTCTCCACCACAGTATGTACATTTATTAAGTACCATATGCATACCCACCAATACTATATCATACACACAACAATCAAACAATTCACTTAATTATCAATTGCTCATACTAAAAACTTATATTACATGTAATAAATAATAATACAAGGCTCTCATTATAAACGTTCTCCAATTTAACTCTCCCATATTACTTTATAGTTTTTGAGTAAAGTATAATGAGATTAATTAGAAATATTTAAGAGGAATGATCTTATAATATTTATAAATATTTACCATTCCAACTATCCTGCAAATTGCCTGCTTGATAGAGACAGAGACCAAACTGACACAGATCAGCAAATTTAGCTTTGTGCAAAGATGTAAATGTTGTTAATGCTTCTGTAAACTTTTTATTCTTGCTAAATGTCAAAAAAACAAAAAAGGCATGAAAGCAAAGTAACCTAATTTTTGTTAAAATATGTTATACTATTAAGGAAACAATATATAATCAATTTTTATATTCTCAAGCAAACAATAACTATATAATTCATATAATCAATTTTTATATTCTCAAGCAAACACTAAAATGGTGTAGTTATATAATCAAAATAATCACATTTTTATTTTCTAAAGCAGGGGTGCACAAACGTTTTAGGCCAGAGGGCCAAATTTCTAATTGATAGTACATGGAGGGCCGCCACATGGATGGCTCTGTAGAAAAAACAACACAAATAATGAAATAATGTGTTTTACATTCGTAATAAAGGTAACATCCAAATGTCCTCTGGGGGCCGCATAGAGCCCTGTCTCAATCCGCATGTGGCCCATGGGCCGTGGTTTGTGCACCCCTGTTCTAAAGCATACAATAGTTATAAAATCAATAAAGTCAGTTTTAATTCACAATTCAATCTTAGCTAATTTCACTTTGTTATATTGCCTGCCCTAGATCACACAAAGATGAAAAGACGTTTTCACTGACCAGAAAATATGGGTGAGTCACTGTTTCCAAGTAGTTCAGCTATCAAGATTGCATTTTTTATCTGTATCATCTAGGTCAAATGATATTTTCCAAACAGATGCAAACTTATATGAATTTATGAAGTCTGTTTTAGTTGGAATTTAATTTATTATTTGTTTTTCCATTTACTACTTTTTCTATGTTCACACTTGCAGAAATAAGGTTTTAGAAGTGTTAGCAATGAATGGAATTTTGCTTATCATTTTCTGTATGCTCGTGCTTGCACATTTAAGGTTGTACAAGTATGTAAGTGCTGGGTGGAATTTTCCTTATTATTTAATCTATGCTCTTGAAAAGAAATCAGGAAATTTTTCTTAACACACTGTTACGTTTCCAGTATTTCTTTATAGACCCTGCCTAGGATAATTAAGGACTTTAAAGATAATAGATTAAATTAATTCCTTCTCTCTATCCTATACAGACTGGTTGCCCAACTTATCATTTGACTAGCTTAAAAATATGTCTTGTAGTGCAGACAGCAGATTTACAAACTGATAAATTGCGTACAATAGCTGGTTTGGAGTCGTTAAATTCCTCTAAATTAATATGCATTCGTTACGTCATTCAGCTCAATTCGCCCCCATCCAATCCATGAAAAATCATTAGGTCTATTATGCATAAAAATGAACTACGAAGAGGTTTAACAATTAAAATAAGATTTAATAAAGTTTAACAATTTAACAATAATCAAATACGAGCGTGAAGTCTATTTCTTAATTCGGCACGTAGGTGCTTTATCGTTCTCGAGAAAAGAATGCCCAATTGTTTCTTATGACTTTTAGTCATCCGAGTGGTACTCAGCTTTGTGTCTTTGTGTTGCCTGGTCTTTTGATCCAGTCCGAACCGGGTCTATCTCACTTGTAGTTGCGTCAGCGGAATGCACGTGGCATACAATGGAAAAACTGTCTCTCAGTTTAGCTCGCTTGTTGAACTTGTGAATATAGACAAGCATGCGCCTACACGTCGGCGTTGCTCTGCAATGGTGGTGGACTATGGAAGAGTTGAACTCACTCAACAGAGTTCAAAAACCGGCTTGTACAGGAACCACGAGTAAACGTAGAAAGACGAAGAAGACCGACCTGGAAGCAAAATGTGTTCCATAATCGTTCTGCTGGCACGTTCGCTACCTAAGCACGATTAGTTTCAAATGCTCGAATTAGAAATTCGACTAACGCGTCGTTTACAATTTAGATTAGAAAATATAATCTTCTCACGCATGTTACATTTAACAGTGCATGACGTATGAATTATCAAATATTTACAACATTAAAATTAGAATTCATACAAAGGGACAATTCAAATCAAGCAAAGCGCTTCACAATTTACAATTAAAATTACACGCAATAATTTGAATTACATGTGAAATTCATGTCGAGCGCAGGCACTCCTGGCTCTAGTCAATATAAATTAAAGTTACAAATGGAAAAGAGTTACAATGATTTATATTCCATAACTTATAGGTTTTCAGTCATTTCAACGAACCGTGCTCAAGTTATATAGCAATACATAGCAATACATAGCACAATTACATACATAGTTCAAATATGCAAAATACAATCAAATAAAAGTGATACCTTAGTGAGAAGTTGAAGCATTATCTCATCAATCACGTCGGTCCGTTCCTATACGACTCGCGAGTAAGCGACGGTACTAGCTGACGTACGGTGTCATAGCTTCTGGATCTCGGAGTGCTATACGGGTGCGTTTTAACCATATTTATAAGAAGGCATAGAGCATATCACGTGACGGATCGCGTGGCATGTAGTTGGTTCTAGAACCTAGACAATGGGCCTAAAGTTACATAACGTCCTGACCTCTTTGTTCGAAGCTTCTCGATACTGAAGTATCACGAGAGAACTTAAACAAAGGGTTTTCAAATCTCAATATTTGAAAACAAACAAGTGGGTCAGAAAGTCAAGACATTTTTATCAGACTGTGACACACACACACACACACACACACACACAAAACACAACACACACACACACAACACACACACACACACACACACACACACACACACACACACACACACACACACACACACACAAAGTGCATTTATATTATAGGGAAAAAGTCTTACTGTAACAGTCTGGCCATATTTAAATTAATTTCTCTTAGCTTTTCTTCATTTCCTCTTATAATTTGTAGCAAGTGAGATGCGCTGTTTAATCAAATGAGAATTGATAAATGTACTTCACTGTACATTATAAAACACAGATTCAATCATATCTTTAGAAATCATTACTAGTACTTAACAGTATTTATACTAAGTGGAAATGCTTTGCGCTTCAATCATTAAATTGTTCTGTTGCAGCAGAAAGAGATGGGCAAAATAATTTTGTTATTAAATAAATCATTTTGACTTTTTGAATGAGTGTGTGTGTGGTTGTTGTTGTTGGTGTTGTTGTTGTTGGGGGGTGTGTGTGTCTGTGTGGTTGTTGTTGGTGGTGGTAGTGGTATGTGTGTGTGGTTGTTGTTGGTGGTGGTGAGTGTGTGGTTGTTGTTAGTGTGGTAGTGGTGGTGTGTGTCTGTGTGTGTGTGGTTGTTATTGATGGTGGTGTGTGTGTTCTTGTTGATAGTGTGTAGTTGTTGTTGTTAGTGGTGGTGGTCGTGTGTGTGTGGTTGTTATTGGTGGTGGTGGTGAGTGTGTGTGTATCGTATGCTGCTTGGGGTGACTCATATTAATGCTGATTAGCTCAAAATCTATTTCAGCTGGCACACTAACCCATCTAATGCCGATACAAACAACAAGACTTATTATGGGGCGACAATCTGATCTATTTAATTGACTCGTCAGCCCCCAGCAGAATGACTGCATATATAAAGAATTTAATAATGATATACAACAATGACGCTAACTTATAAGGGACACTACACTACAATTGTGACGCGAATTTACATGACATCAACAGCTACATTTAACATTAAATAAGACGCGGAAGAAGTGTGAATAATTAACAATAAAACTTTAATTAAAGAAAAGAACTAGTTATAAGGCATAAAAATTATCAACACGTGTTTTTCTTAAGTCTCTCTTTATTGATTGGATTTGTCCAAATCATCTCTAGTAAACTGTTCAAAATTAATTGTTTCTTTGATCTAGGAAAAACCAAGGAAGACTTTTGGAAGACCTAGGAAGACAAGGGCCACAATTCCTCATTCATTTAACTTAAGTGTAGCGTTCGTTCATTGAAGCTCTGGCCATGCCCAGATTGCGCGCGTCAATGTCCTCTCCGCCACAAGCTTCAAACGAAATTTGTACTTGTACTTGCACCCAAGTCTTCTTGCTCACTGAGTCCCTGAAATTATACAATTAACCAACCATAAGTCCTTTCTTCAAGACTAGATATATTTATCCTATTTAAACATACCGATCTCTGACTATCATTTCAATATTACATCAATACAATAAAAATCTATAATTTAAAAATCTACTCACATTTACCAGCCACTTATTTACCTTCAAAAAAGTCTTCAAGCTTTCTCCCAAGCCGATAGGGGACAATGGCCAATCTCCTAGCTTCGTCTAGTAAGCATATGTGTAATGGTCAATTGTTGTTAATGTGGGGAACGCTTCCGGCTTCCGCCGCTTTCGCGTGTAATGGTCAAATGGCATTACACGGTATTTATACCATCACAACACCCACGCATCTTTCTTAAAATTAGATAACTTGACCCTGCCTACGCAGCTCCTTTTCCACCCTTGTACTCAGATGTTTCATTTTACGCCCACGCAAAGGCCCAACAACCCCCATCCGTCTCTACTCTTCCCGGAAGTTTACACTTCCGACTACGTACACATTCACACTGAATACTTTATTTAATTGTTTACTTCCAATGTAAATTGTTCAAACAAAATGAAAACTCATTTCATGACTGTGGTTGTTGTTATTGTTATTGTTGGTGGTGGTGGTGTGTGTATGTGTGTGTGTGTGTGTGTGTGTGTGTGTATGAGAAAGAGGACATGAAAGACAGATAATGAGAAAACCAGAGGATAATTGGAAATGAAAGGAAAGTAGTATATGTGTCAAAGTGTGTGGGAGATCATAGTGGGGAGATCATTGCATGAAGAAGTGGGAAAGGGAGCAAAACAAATCGGCTCACCTTGAAAAACTTTTTCAGCTGACTTCAGCAGACATTGATGTTCAGGCAACAGTCCAAGCATGTATTAAGCAAATGGGTCGTGCTGATACTTACCTGAAATAAGGTAAATAATTATTGTTTGAAACTTTTACTTCTATTTGAAATTGAAATATTAAACAATCAAAAGGTAAATGAACTCCTATTATTTCAAACATAAAATGGCTGTGTATATTTAAATTTTAAAAACTATTATTTAAAATAATATGGTCTGGCAAATTAAACAAGCAGTAACATTTGACAAAATGTTATATAAACTGATAAAAAGTAGCATTCTGTTGATCAATTAAAATGTTTCCTTTCAAAATGCAGACTACTCTCATAAAATATATCCAGTATTTCATTAATTTGAATCTAAAACTATATACAGAAATACATATTCTGCATTCAAATTAATGCATTTTTCAATTTTGTAATCTGCTACATGCCAGAATTCAGCTGCATGAATAGTGGCCAGGTGAATGGTGCACTAGTACTCACGTACTCAATTGTGTATCGTGTGAGTGCATCTGTAGCAGCTGGAACAACAGCCATTTGATTGATACAATACTGAAAGGCTGGCGTATCATGTCGCATTTTGTCAAGCAAGGTTGTGATAACCCAGTGGCCATATTCCACACAGCTTTCAGGCTACGATCACAAAGGCAAGCAATGATAAACAAGATAATGTCTCAATGTAAAATAAGTTTTTCCTTAACACTTGCCAAATGCCTGCAATGCTAGTAGTTATCTTACTCAAAGACTTGTCAATTCTATACTCAAGGGAAGGTAATCAAAGTTGGTCGAGTGAAAACTATCAAGATTAAAGAAATAATCAAAATAAAGCTATTTGTTAAACTAGAATGCCTTGCCTGACTCTAGCATCTTCTACATAGCTTTATCTCAGGTATCTCTATCTCAAGCATCTTTGTCTTGAGTATCATTGTCTCAGGTATCTCTGTCTTGAGTATCATTGTCTCAGGTATCTCTGTCTTGAGTATCATTGTCTCAGGTATCTCTGTCTCGGGTATCTCTGTCTTGGGTATCTCTGTCTTGAGTATCATTGTCTCAGGTATCTCTGTCTTGAGTATCATTGTCTCAGGTATCTCTGTCTTGAGTATCATTGTCTCAGGTATCTCTGTCTTGAGTATCATTGTCTCAGGTATCTTGAGTATCATTGTCAGATACCTATCTCTGTCTTGAGTATCATTGTCTCAGGTATCTCTGTCTTGAGTATCATTGTCTCAGGTATCTCTGTCTCAGGTATCTCTGTCTTGAGTATCATTGTCTCAGGTATCATTGTCTTGGGTATCTCTGTCTTGGTATCTCTGACTCAGGTATCTCTGTCTTGGGTATCTCTGACTCAGGTATGTTTATTATGGGTACAAGTTTTATTGCTTTGTAATAAATGAGTGTAAAACTGCTTTCATTCAATAACTGTACATATTCACTGATATTCTATAAACCATCTGCATATGCATTATACTTCAGTTATATGTATTGTACTAATCCATTTTAGTTCTGAGCACATCAAACTGATAATATATAACACTTGGCTTTAGAAATGGAATTTCTATGTCCAAAATTATGGCAATATAGAAATTAAACTGTAAAATATAAACCTTTTCTAATCAACAAAATTCCAAATATTCTTCCTGCTTAAACCCTCACTCCCACCCCCAATCAAGAACATGAGTAATTAAAATATGTAAAGTTGTATCACTCTGCTTACCTTATTTAATACCTGCATGTCCCTTAATGATAATTAAAGGATACAATCAGAATTTTTCTTAGAAAATAAAATTTAATTATTAATAAAACACTGGCAAGATAGTTCAACTTGTTAAATCAGACATAACATAACATAAAAGGTCTAGTGTAAGTTTGTCAAAGCACTGCAAATCTCACTCATGTGGACTCCCAGTTCAGTAGTGTGGAGAAACAGGTCCATGGCTTCCACATGTCCAACTGATTCAGCCACCAGAGCCTACCCAAGGTCAATAAAAAAAATTGAGCTTAATTGAGCCCCTCTGATTATTATCCAAGGATTAAAGATTTAGTCACCAAATTAAAAAAAAATGTTTTAATGTTTAGTTTATTTTTAATATTCAGATTGATTGTTATTATTTTAATATATTACTTATTTTTAATATTGTTGTCAAAAAACTATGAACAGAATGAAAATATGCTTCCATATTGAATAAGCAAATGAGTGGGAGAAAGAAGAACACAAAATGTTGAGAAGTGATCAATAATCTTAAATTTGTCATTATCATGTGCACATCAGACATGATTCTGTACAGAATTCAGTACAAACATGATTACTTAAGATTTTGACATCATGTGTACATCAGACAAGATTTTGAATATGATTATTAAAGATTTGGTCATTATCATGAGCACATCAGACAAGATTTTGTACATGATTATTAAAGATTTGATCACATCAGACAAGATTCTATATATAATTCAGTATGAACATGATTACTAAAGATGTGGTTCAATTCGTGGAAGTTTTATACCATCTGACAATGATCTGTATCATGAACATAGCAAACACGATTCTGCACATACTTCAGTATGTAATAAACTGAATGGCTCATTTAAAGACAGAACAGCATATAACTGACCACTAGAGAAGCAGTTATGCCTAAGAACAAAAGAGCAATGTACATGACATAACTGACCACTAGAGAAGTGGTTATGCCTAAGAACAAAAGAGCAATATACATGACATAACTGATCACTACTGAGCTAGACATTTCTAAGTTAAAGACAAAACTGCAATACAAATAAAATGACTACTGCAGAGAACGAGGGGCTTTTGAAAATGAAATTTCATTTATTAATCATTATTGTAAGTGAATGTGCATTATTTATATTTGAAACTGACCTAGTCTTGCAAGCTACATGAAACATCAACATCTTGGCAAAGCTTAAAATAAGGTAATAATGAAGAGGAATCAAAATTGTAAAAAACTTTCATGTGTCATTCAGTCACTATGAAGACAGTTAATCTGTTATTTTATTCATGTGTCTTTCAGTCACTGCACAAACAGTTAATCTATTACTTTAATCATGTATCTTTCAGTCACTGTAAAAACAGTTAATTTGTTATTTTAATTAGTGTCATTCAGTCACTGTAGAAACAGTTAATTTGTTATTTTAAAATATAAGATCTTAAACAAAAACAATTAAATAAAATTTAAAACAAATAATAATTCTGAAATACATTAAAGAAATAATAAAGGTGATGAAGTACAAATTTCATAAGTAATAACACACATTGGGGAAATAAAATCTTACATACACACAAGCATGCACGTGCTGCAAATACACGCGCATGTGCCGCGTGCACACACACACACACATATATTATTATATGTTTGTGTGAGATAGATAGATAGACAGACAGATAGTGTGAAGATATATTAAAACAAATTATGTATTTCTGATAACTTTTTTTCTTTCATATTATTAACTGTTTCTTTCATATACGGGTTTTTCCACAACCTTGTATACCCCATTGGGAAACTTCCGTTAAAGATTAAAGCTTAAGCCAGAAAATAGTTGTTTACGAGTTCAAGGAAAGTAGGTTAGATCACAGGTGAAGGTTACGCCAAAAATCGTATACTAACTATCCATGTATGGTGTTACGTGTCCAGTTTTTATTTATAGACCCTGCTTAGGAATGTATAGAAACTTTAATTTAATAGTTACATTAATTTCTTCTCTCCAACCTAAACAGACTGGTTGCTCAAATTTATCTTTCGTCTATGTTAAAATGCATCCTTGTAGTCAAGACAAACAGATTTACGAACTGACAAACTTGCGTACAATAGCCCGGTTTGGAAACCGTTAAAACTCTTTTAAATTAATATGCATTCAAAACGTTACATTTAGCTCAATCAACCTCCATCCAAACCACGATTAGGTCATTATGCATAAGAATCACTACGAAAGAGGTTTTAACAATTAAATATGAATTTAATAATTAACATATAACAATAACAATTAATCACGAAGGCACGGTTCCAGATTTAAACAATGACAATTATCTCAGTGCTCTATCGGTATGCTAGAGTTTATGTTTACGAGAAAGTTTTTGTTTGCGCAATATTATCTTGGCTTCAGGAGCACAGAGCTGTACTCATCTGCAATAAGTCATGGATGTCACGTGGTCTAAGGCCGGTTTGGTCCAGTCCACATCATCCCGATACGTTCGCTGGTATTGCCGATAGCATCAGTAGCCAACCGTCTCTCAGTCGCTACACTAAAGGTGTACTTGGCGAAGTATCATCAACAATGGCGGCATGGTACTTGTATCATCGTCCAACCAAGTTAATTACAAGGCATGCTCCACGTAGGATGTAGGGCAAAGAATATGCAGACGTATAAGTCGGCATATGAAGAGAACAACGAAAAGAAAAACCTGCTCTGGAATAGAATTTTAATTCCTATGAGCGATTTGCTTTTACGTTTGCAAATCCAAAGCACGTGATCGATAATAAATGCTCAGAGTTTAAATCTTTGACTATCGTGTCTTTTACAATATAATTATATTTAAAAGATACAATACAGTCCACATGTGTGTTACTTCTAACATTACATGAACGTATGAATTTCCAAACATTTATAGCATTAAAATGGAATTCATACAAGGAGATAAAATTATAATTCAAATCAAGCATGAGCGCTTTACAAATTAACATTGAAATTACACGCAAGAAAAACAATTTGAATTACAAGAAAAATTCGCAACGTGCACAGACGTTCCTGCGGCATAAGAGAATTAAGATTTGTACAAATTAAAAGATAAAGGTTACAGTTAATTTATATACAATGAACTTTTAGATTTTTGTCATTCCTTATCGAATCACGTACATTCGGAGAGAATTGCAATAATCCTGCACAGAATACATACATCAATTCATATACAAAAATACAATTAGCAAATGCAATAATAGTGTAAGAAGTAGACGTGTTACCTTCTCAATAGTAGATTATTGCAAGACAACGGGTTTCTTTCTCTCTCAACAATTCAGCAATATTGGCGGCTAGCAAGGTGAGCTGGTGTGTGAGTGGGGAGTTTACCGCGTGTTGGTGTATTTAACAAAGTGTATGAATGTGTCACGTGACTGGTCACATGGTATGCTTGTTGATTCGAACTTACTCGACAATGGTCTAAAGTTGCATAACGTGGGTGAACTCTCTGTTAATTTTCCGATACTGGTGTATCACGGGAAATGCTCTAACAAAGGAATTCGTTCAAAATTTGATTTTTGAATCCGCAGAACTGGGTTAGGAGTTCATGACACAGAATTTGTCAGAATCCACCACATATGGTCATTTGCTTACTGGGCAATGATGTAGCACTGTTAGTTGACCTTCATCTCATTGATAAAACCACCTGAATGGGTTGGCTGTGTGAGACGCCTACACTACACCGCACCCAACCTACAGGGGTAATATTGAGAGATGCATCTGTTATGACCACGCCTATAAGAAAACACATAGTGGTAATGCCTTGATTTTTCTCTTAATCGAATTTTCTTGTTGAATTGATTCTTTGTATTTGGTATTGTAAATGTGTAGAATATTCTTGTGAATTTAATACTTTTTCCACAGAAGCTAAGTGGCACAGTGATATTACATTTGTAAATGTGGTGAGAAATGCCACATGAATGTAATTTCAATATCGTTGATTAATTGTTATCACAGGAGAGTTAATATGCGCTGCATGGTCACTAGCTAAATTGTATTATGAGCAACTATAGAGTAATGAAGGAAATATATCCTGTAAAAATTTTATGTATTTGTAATATTTCCATGTAATGTAAATTGTGAATTAGTGGAAATTGTAAAGAGTGATTATCGCTGCTGCCATAAAACCCATAAAAGTTATTATCACACATGAAGCTGTAATATAAATAACTGTATATTTCAGCCAGTCCTGAGTTTTATCTCATAACTCTGATCTGACTGCTAATTGCTATTTTGATGGGAGTCCGGGCTTACTGAAGCAGGAGCCGAAAACATCACTGAGCAAGCAAGCGTCTGTGCTGAATCTTTATCACAGCCTAGTTAAACCATGAGGGACTGCTAAGGTTGTCACGTGATGTCAGCATGCATTGGAATGAATGACAACAATGGTGTAATCAAAAGTTAAGTTAAAGAACTATCAGGAATAGACTCTCATGGTGTGAACAGTAAATTGACTTATTGGGTCACGCAATATCGCTCTGTATTCACAGAAATCAAATTGTTCATTTTCTGTTTTCAAATTTAATTTATTGTTATTAAATTTTATTGTTAATTTTCTTAATTGTTATCTCGCTGTTATTACATAAGTGTATGTAATCGACCGGAAGAGATATGCCAACTGGGGGCCAAGCCAGAGATAAAGGAATAAAGATTTATAAATACTAATCTATAAATAAATGGGAGATAACATTGTTGGCAAAGAAGTCAACTAACTTATCTGACTAAGTGTCATAAGCAATCAGGCTGAGATTGTGGCATTGAAAGGGAGATAAGTTAGGCAAGTCTGGCTGTCGCTAATGTTATGGATCAGTGGTCCCCAACCCCCGGTCCGCGGACCAAATAGTACCGGTCCGTGGACCAAATGGTACCGGGCCGCCCAATTTTATTTTTACTCTGGTGTATTTCTCTCGGGTTTGTGCGACTTTCCATGGACGAGATTGAGTCTGAGCATTCATTCTCCCAGTTGGTGCACGATCATCTGTCTTTGCTTTTAAAGAATTCGAGCTCTACTTCCCAACCACACCAACACACTTCGCTTCGGACCACCGACGAACGCACTCCATCCATTGGACCACCGGGAGGAGCGCCACACCAGACAAACCAGCACTAAGACTCAGCCCTTTTCAGGGCTGGCAAAAATGCCACTACTGCCCACTCCACCAAGTGACATTTTACGCGATTCTGAGTCAGTCACAGAAGATGCGGACGGCCCTTTCTGTTTCACAAACGAGCGCATAGCCCAGCTGAGTCAGATACGGCAAAAGAGGCTTGAAGAGGTGCAAACATTAAGAAGTACAAAGGAGAAGACTGGACAAAATACTGCTGTGAAATCAGCAAACCAACCGAAAATGGGGGCATACGAAAAGTTACCCCCTTCACCTTCACACTAGAAACTAAAAACGTTGAACTAAAAAATGCGTTCACTAATTTGCTGTTGACCCTCTTCCACACAAAAACAGAAGATGAACTTTCACTAGACAACAAGCCATCTTAACCGCAATTGGTCTCCATAAGATTTTAAACAAGCACCTGACAAGACAACCCGAAAAAAAAACTACATCAACAGACTGTGAAACACAGACAGACATCTTCTGGAAAATAACGCCGACAACAAAAACACGCTCTTCACAAACGGAAAAGGAGGAAACAACGCGAAAACCCACAAAGGAAGACGGCACAACTCACACAGTCTTTGAAGGAAAAAGCCACGTTTCCACCCAAACTCTACAAGCCACTACAAGAGAAAGTGGAATAAACACCAACATCATCTGGAAAATTCCACCTACGGCCAAAGTGAATTCAACTCAAACAGCAAAACAAGAAATCAGACAGGCATTCTCGCAAACTCCAAAACCCACAACAGATAATAAGGAAACTCAGACTACAAACTCTATCAGCAAAGAAAAAGAAATTAAAACAACTACCACCGAAAATAAGAAGAAACGCCAAAAATCTCCAGCACACAAACGGTACATATCAAGACGCAAGAAAGAAAAATACAAACAGAAAAAGAAGTGAAGACAACTGACGCACAGACCGAAACAGAAGTCGACAACGCTCCAACTACACCACAAGAAACAACAACAACAACTAAACCAACTGCCCCCAATCCACAGCCAGAGTCACCACCAGGGATTGCAACAAAGACAACCACAAAAGACACACGAGGAAACACTACAGAACGGAGCCCCAAATCAAAAAGAAGGCGCCCGCCACAACACATCAGACGACAACAACAGTATCATCTACTACAGCCACAACAACAACGGCAGCGCTGCGACAACAACAACCACCGCCGACAACAACAACGGTGGCAGCACAGGGAGCAATATCACATGCAGTGGGGATATTATAACCACCCCATTGCGGATCTAATTCAACTAATGCTTGCCGCCAACACCCACCTACATACAGCCCAACGGATACCGGGGACATCAACAACAACAGTGCCAACGACAACACCACTGGTGAACATTACAGGGTGGGGAGTGAACATCCTGGGCGCACATACACACTAAATACAGACGATGTGGTGTTATCCTGGGCTCTGTAAACCCCCTCACCTGCCAATACAACAACGGCCACCACAGCACTTAAATCCGTAATGCCATTTCCGAATCCTATTTGTGTGAAGCGGGGTTTTCTGCAGTGACAACAACCAAAACAAAACAACGGATGGACATAAGCAACTCACTTCGGGTGTAATTGTCTCCTATTACCCCCAGATGGAACCGTCTCGTTGCAAAGAAACAAGCTCAGGGTTCTCGCTGATTTAGCGTTCTAGTGAGTTAAAATGTTAAATCACTTTATATTAATTTTTTGGTGTAACTGTATTTTAATTTGAAGGCACTTTTAAATACAATTAAATTATAATTATTAAATCAAAACAATCTAAAATATAAACAATCAACGTCCCCCCACATCATCGGGCCGCGGTAAAATTATCAAGCGTTGACCGGTCCGCGGCGATGAAAAGGTTGGGGACCACTGTTATGGATTATCTAATAAAGTAATGTTGATAATTAGTGCCTGAATTAGGACAGGGTCGTTAAAGGAAAACCAGACATGTGACAGATAGATAGATTGATATGTCCACATATGTTATTTTGTATGGAATATTCAGGATCAGAAACCCTTCAAATTCGTTTTACTCATACCGAATTTTAATCAGAAGTGAAACATAGCATGCTTTAAAATCATACGAAGACAAAATACATTAGTAGCCTATTTATTGCTGAATGTTTTGTAGTCTCTCCACATCCAACACTTACCTATATTATCGACTAAATATTTTGTTGTTTCCCCATATCCAACGGTTACCTAAATTATTCACTAATCAATTTATAGTCTCTCCACATCCAATGTTTAACTGTTCATTAAACGCTTTGTAGTATATCAATTTCCAGCGCTTACCTAAATTATCTAATGAACATTTTATAGTCCTAAACTTTTCACCAAGTATTTCGTAGTCTCTCCATATACAACACTTACCTAAACTACTGACTAAATATTTCGTTTGGAGTCATTGAGTACAATAACGAATTTTAATTTGGAGCTAGACTGAAATGTTATTACTAAATTTTAATGTGGTTGTTGTTTTAATTTCCTTCATTATCACTGAACGGCAAGTGGGATATGACTAGCATGAATGTAAGTGAGAGATGTGTAATTAGTATATTATGAATTGTGTATAGTACCGTAAATAGTGTGTTGTAATGTGAAGTGAGGTTAATGTGATATAAATACTGTAGTATGAACTTGATGTTAACGTAATGTGAATACTGTAATATGAGCTGTGTTGTGAGGTTAGTGTCGTGTGAATACTGTAGTATGAACTGTGAAGTTAGCGTAATGTACATACTCTAGTATGAACAGTGTACAGTGGTTAGCGTAATGTAAATACTGTAGCATGAACAAAGTGTAGTGAGGTTAGCGTAAGCATAACACTCAAAAGCTGTACAGTAAAACCAAGATTTAAACTTAGCCTAATGTGAGCTTCGCTCTATCAGCAGGCATCGATATAAAACTGATCATCATGAACCTACAACGACTCCTGGTGTTAAACTGATCAAATTAAACTTACGACTCCTGATAAATTAAACTGGCTTATTTGATCGTGACCTGCTTGAATCTACTATGATACCTGATATTTTGATAATCACTTAATCTATAGTGACTGTCGATATTGTAGTGACCTGCTTGAATCTATAGTGACACCCGATATTGTAGTGACGTGCTTGATCTGCAGTGACTGTCGATATTGTAGTGACGTGCTTGATCTGCAGTGACTGTCGATATTGTAGTGACGTGCTTGATTTGTAGTGGCTGCCGATGTTGTAGTGACGTGCTTGATTTGTAGTGGCTGCTGATATTGTAGTGACTGCCGATATTGTAGTGACATGATTGATTTGTAGTGACTGCCGATATTGTAGAGACGTGCTTGATTGATAGTGACTGCCGATATTGTAGTTATCTTACTTGAATCTCTAGTTACTGCCGTTATTGTTATGGCGTTTCAATTTTCAAGTCATTAACTAGGGTAGAAAAAAATATTGAATATTGTCCCCAATAGAACAGAAATAGTAATGCTGTCCGCAATAACAGAAATAGTGAATGTTGCCAACAATATAACAGAAATAGTAATGCTGTCAAAAATAACAAAAATACTGAATGCTGTCCACAATATTGAGATGGCACGTCTTGAGTCGGTGTTCGTTCTTGTCCTGTCAATGTAAGCAGCTATGCTGCTCTTGTCTATTGGGAAAAAAAAATAATATCTACTTTCGTAATAACTGTTACTTCTGACTTAGCAGAGACTATATTTAGACCTTGTCTTATTTTTCTAATGTTCTTCTCTCGGATTCATGTGTGTGTGTGTGTGTGTGTGTGTGTGTGACGTTTCACGTATTCCGATATCTGTCATGATCAGTTGGACTAATTCATGGATTCCTTTTGTTAATACATCTTGCTATTGTTTACTGGGTTTGGGACTACTAAAATGGAATTGATTATTTCATTCTTCGTTAATTAGGTGAAGAGCACTAAACTCATGTCACTGGTTGTCACTAAATTGCTATTGTAGTTGTTCTCGAGTGAAGACAGTGTTTATAAAATGAGATGTCGAATATACGATCAACATTTGTCTTATCCATTGTATTGGTGTGGCAACACTTGTCTTATCCATTGTATTGGTGTGGCAACACTTGTCTTATCCATTGTAGTGGTGTAGCAACACTTGTCTTATCCATTGTATTGGTGTGGCAACACTTGTCTTATCCATTGTATTGGCGTGGCAACACTTGTCTTATCCATTGTTTTGGTGTGGCAACACTTGTCTTATCCATTGTATTGGTGTGGCAACACTTGTCTTATCCATTGTATTGGTGTGGCAACACCTGTCTTATCCATTGTATTGGTGTGGCAACACTTGTCTTACCCATTGTATTGGTGTGGCAACACTTGTCTTATCCATTGTTTTGGTGTGGCAACACTTGTCTTATCCATTGTATTGGTGTGGCAACACTTCTCATCCATTGTATTGGCGTGGCAACACCTGTCTTATCCATTGTATTGGTGTGGCAACACTTGTCTTACCCATTGTATTGGTGTGGCAACACTTGTCTTATCCATTGTTTTGGTGTGGCAACACTTGTCTTATCCATTGTATTGGTGTGGCAACACTTGTCTTATCCATTGTATTGGTGTGGCAACTCTTGTCTTATCCATTGTATTGGTGTGGCAACACTTGTCATCTTGACCTGTGTTGCCTTCTTCATGGTGCTAGTTTATTTGTTCTACTCCTTCCCCTGGGCTTTCATGTCGTCTATCTATCTATCTATCTGTTTTTTCCATTCTTCCATCCATTTCTAGCATATCTAAGGGATGAATGTGTTAAATAAATATTGATATTATGTGTCACACTCTTCATGCACCAAACAGATTAGGCAGGGATCAAAGTCATAAATGACATGATTAGTTGGAATCCAGGCTGATAGTCAGACATGATTTGCCCCAAGTCACACTCAGTCATTTTTGAAAAGGTCTAAACAATTTCAAACAGACAGAACGCCTTATTTCCTCTTTACTTAATTCCATATTATTATACAATTATATTTACTGCTTATTTTCTTGCCACCTGTTTTATATTTCATGTCTAGACATTTGCATACTTAGTGAGTGCAGGTTTATATATAAATGGTATTGTTACTTTTGTCATCTGTTATTGAAATGTTAAAATAAAGTATTAATTATATAATTATCTTAGGCATATATCCTCAGACTCAATTTGTAAGAAAGGTAAGTTTTACATTAAAGTGTACAGACAATTACTTTATTAGATTCCTTTTTTGAAAAAAATTCAGAAGAAAATATTTGTTTTTTTTCATACAATTTTATTTGTGATTTGTGTTGAATCTGAAGATGGGCATTTGTATGAGTATGCATGCACACTTGCATTCGTGTGTGTTGTGTTCGTGAGTGCCTGATTATATTTATTATGTAACAACAAAATTGTGTAAAGAGGTATACTTATTATTTTCACTGGATTATATTAGTTAAGGTATTGAATAAAATAATAAAGACTCATTCTATAATATAATCATATTCAAATATATTTTAAAATCACTATTTCATTTTATTATTTAAGGAAATATACCCTTGGGTTTTACTGTATACATTTATTACAATGAAAATCAAAGTTCTTCGTATATTTCTGGACAATACATTAGAGACCTTATATTATAGATTATCATGGATAAACACAATATCTGATTTGTAACAATAAATTTAATAAATGAAACATAAAATAATATATTTTTCTTTCTTAAATTTAATTACATTTTCAAAAATAATTAAATAATAAGCAATTAGGCAAAATAAAACAATTGAAGCATTTTATTATCTTGTATTAATACAATAACTACTTTTAAAATTAATTCCATGTTGTAATTTTACAAAATTTATATTGTTTTACATACTTGGAAATATTTAACATAACATAAAACTTTCTCTTTAATTATTTGACCCACAGTTTAATCATTCTGGTTTACTTTAAAAATTATTTGATCAATTTTATACATCCTATTGTTTAAATCAGAAAACCTATCCCATGTGGACAGTTTTGTTCTTTTTTTGTCAGAATATTCCAAGTAATACTGGACATTTTCTTGTAGTTCTTCAGACAGTGTTTTATAACGTGTTATCTATTCTATTATTTACTTCAGACAGAGTTTTATAAAGTGTTATCTATTCTATTATCTACTTCAGACTGTTTTATAATGTGTTATCTATTCTATAATTTACTTCAGACAGTGTTTTATAACGTGTTATCTATTCTATTATTTACTTCAGACAGTGTTTTATAATGTGTTATCTATTCTATAATTTACTGCTGATTGCATTTGATTGACATCATGTTGGCTATTCTGTTATTTGTTTCAGAAAGCATTTGACAACAAGACAGTTGTTCTGTTATTTATTTCAGAAAGCATTTGACAACATGACAGTCGTTCTGTTATTTATTTCAGAAAACATTTGACAACATGACAGTTGTTCTGTTATTTATTTCAGAAAACATTTGACAGCATGACAGTTGTTCTGTTATTTATTTCAGAAAACATTTGACAGCATGACAGTTGTTCTGTTATTTATATCAGAAAGCATTTGACAACAAGACAGCTGTTCTGTTATTTATTTCAGAAAGCATTTGATAACATCACAGTTGTTCTGTTATTTACTTCAGAAAGATTATGACAACATGACAGTTCTGTTATTTACTTCAGAAAGCATATGACAACATGACAGTTCTGTTATTTACTTCAGAAAGCATTTGACAACATGACAGCTGTCCTCATATTAACTTCAGAAAGTATTTAACCTGCCACCTCTTCTGTTATTTACTTCAGAATGCTCCTGATATAACTTCTTGTATTCTCTTCTTTACCGCAGGAAGCATTTAAAAACGTTGGATATTCTGTTATTTACTTCCAAAAGAATTTGACAATGTTAGATATTCTGTTATTTACTTCAGAAAGTATTTGACAATGTTAGATATTCTGTTATTTACTTCAGAAAGTATTTAACAACGTTAGATATTCTGTTATTTACTTCCGAAAGAATTGTTAGATATTCTGTTAATTATGTCAGAAAAATTTGACAATGTTAGATATTCTGTTAATTACATCAGAATGAATTTGACAATGTTAGATATTCTGTTAATTATGTCAGAAAGAATTTGACAATGCTAGATATTCTGTTATTTACTTTAGAAAGTATTTAACAATGTTAGATATTCTGTTATTTGCTTCAGAAAGTATTTGACAATGTTAGATATTCTGTTATTTACTTCCGAAAGAATTTGACAATGTTAGATATTCTGTTAATTATGTCAGAAAGAATTTGACAATGTTATATATTCTGTTAATTACATCAAAAAGAATTTGACAATGTTATATATTCTGTTAATTGCATCAGAAAGAATATGACAATGTTAGGTATTCTGTTAATTATGTCAGAAAGAATTTGACACTGTTAGATATTCTGTTAATTACATCAGAAAGAATTTGACAATGTTAGATATTTTGTTATTTACTTCAGAAAAATTTGACAATGTTAGATATTCTGATTACTGCAGAATGTCTGTCATTGTGTTCACTATTTTGTTAATTGCATCATAAAGTATTTGACAATGTTAGATATTCTGTTAATTACGTCCGAAAGAATTTGACAATATTAGATATTCTGTTAATTACGTCCGAAAGAATTTGACAATGTTAGATATTCTGTTAATTATGTCTGAAAGAATTTGACAATGTTAGATATTCTGTTTACTGCAGAATGTTTGTCTTCGTGTTCACTATTTTGTTAATTGCTTCAGAAAGAATTTGACAATGTTAGATATTCTGTTATTTACTTCAGAAAGAATTTTGACAATGTTAGATATTCTGTTTACTACAGAATGTTTGTTGTTGTGTTCACTATTTTGTTAATTACTTCAGAAAGAATTTGATCAAAGTCACGCTCTCTTATTTTTGTCAAAAACTTTTTTACCGAATTTTAAGCACTTGTTATTAATTCAAAGAAAAGTTGGAGTTAATGTTGGATTGTGCTTTTGTTTCATTTCAAGCTGTTATCCTAAAATTAGATTCTTTTATTACTTCTAATAGTGTTCTACTCCTTACAAATATTGTTATTTCATTTTTCAAAAAAAAAAATATGTACAGCTATATATTATTTACTCAAACATTTCT
Organism: Sinotaia quadrata; assembly: GCA_028829895.1. Lineage (NCBI taxonomy): Eukaryota > Metazoa > Mollusca > Gastropoda > Architaenioglossa > Viviparidae > Sinotaia > Sinotaia quadrata. The sequence goes on along the minus strand of CM054177.1, from coordinate 123,630,538 downwards.
GACCAAGTGCTACAGTTTGTTTATCTTGTTTCAAACCAAATGCCAGACATCCTGCTTTTCTTTAACTTCATAATGCTCTTGGAACAAATGCCACACACTTTGTTTTGTTAAATCAAAACAGTTTTGACAATCATTGTCTTATTTACTTCATAAAGTGTTTGAATCAATGCAAGATATTCCACTACTACTTCTGAAAGTGTTCAACCAATTGTTAAATTCCGCTAATCGGATTGTTTATATTACCCAACATTATACGGTATTAACCTGTCCTATCGACCGTCTGTGCAAACAAAATGCAAATAACCCCAAATCTACAACTGTGAATCAGTTAAATCAGTTAAATTCCACTAATCGGATTGTTTATATTACCCAACGTTATATTGCCTTGCATACACTTCATACATGATGTTATGTCAGTGGTGATGATGAAAACTGTACCAGCTTCAATTTCATACTTTGTAACAGTTAATCAGAGAAAACAAAATATAACAGCAATACAACAACAAACTAAAACCTGTCCTATCGACCGTCTGTGCAAACAAAATGCAAATAATCCCAAATCTACAACTGTGAATCGCCTACCAATTTTTAAGTATGGATTTCCTGAAATGATCAATTCAGGTTTCCTTCGACCAACGACATTTGTTGCGAGTCATTGTACCAGCAGCAGCAGCCGCAAATTTAACTAGACCTCATGGTTGTGGTGCGGGGTTTGGCGTGGGAACCGGAGGTCTCGTTGTAGTGGAAGTAGGTAAAGTCGGGTTTGTTATTCCAAATTCGGTTGTCAGGTTGGATCGGACGCTCATCTGGTCCTGGTCGTTCCTTTGGTCCACTGTATTGGTGACGGAGTTGGTTGCTATGGTCAAGACCAGGGAGGTGATGTTCTGAGTCATGCACTGGACCTGGTTCTGCCGTGCTGGGCTTGTGACCTGCGAGGTACGAGAGGTGGCTCCGGCTCCGTAGTTGGTGCTGATGCTCTCATCCATTTGAGACTCGACGTCACTCACTGTCGGACTTTGATTGTACACCTGTAAGAAATCGCCCCAAATTCGATATAGGTCATACTTTAGCGTGAATGAAACTTGAATGTCACGTACTTTTAATATATATATAATATTTTAATCCGTTAATACAGTCAAGTGTTGCTCGAGCAGAGATGTGTACTGTTTTGTTCCTAATGCGCAGACATTAGTATTCGTGTTTTGATGTCTCTTAGAAGTCTTCAGATGTAATTAATGGTGTCGCGAGTTTTTGCCATTTTCATTTGATATGCTTCTCACTGCTTTAGTTTAATTTTTAAAAAGCGGCTCTTAGATACTTGGATGTTCTTTATGCTTGTGTATTTGTCATTTTATATTTTGTTGTCAAATGTCTGCTTGTGAATAACTGAAGGTTGAAAATATATGCCGAGTGCTATACTGTGCTCTGTTGTGTACAGGATGAGTGGCCTTTGTATTTTTAGTCATTTTTTCCCTGTAATATCGTAAACGTAATCTATCCTGTTTGGTTGAGTTTATGAGATGGCACATGCTAATTTATCATACAATCTTAAATAACGGGTAAAATGGTCTCCATGAAAATAAATTATTACAATAAAATCAACTAATCTGAATAATTTGTATTGGTTTTCCTTTCACGCACGCACGCAACAAACAGTGAATAAACTTTCAACGTCTGCTGCAGAGCAGAAGTTCTTTTTCAAATCATCAATGTCCAACTTGATTTCCTTTTCCAGTTGATTCACCTGAGACATATGTTGCGTAACATCCACCTGCAGTTGTGGTAAGGCAGTGCTGGAAGCAGCGACGGAGGGCGTAGGTGCATCTGGCTGTGATGATTGCTGCTGGCTGGCAATATTCAAGTTCTCGAACATATTTATGACTGTGTTGACTTGCTCAGGGTGTTGGAGTTGGGCTTGTACAGCTGCATCTCCCTGGAACAAATCTGATTGGGTTCAAATGAAATTTAAATTCCAACTTCTTTTGATGTTTTACGAAAATAAATGTTTTGGACGGAGAACCTCTTTTTCTAAAGTTTCCTTTACAAGATATTTTCAAACTATTCTTTTCCTTCAATTGTCCAAGTTTTTTTAATTTACTTTTTTAAAATGTTATTGGCTTATTTTTTAAAGTTTTAGCAAAGGACAGACGACAAGATGGCAGACGATGGTAACATTTTTGTTATTAGTAGCACTAGCAGGAAAAAAATAGCATTGCATGGATATAGAAATAAATTAAAATTACATGAATAAAACAAAAGGAAAAACTGTTTAACATTGTATAGCTGGATGGACTTAGAACCTTTACGTTCGTCCTGGGGATAAACCTCTTAGTTTCTTAGTTCATTCATGCGACCGTGAATCATTAATATCCCATGGTATAAATGTACTTGGAGGAGTGTGTGGGGGGTACCTTATCTTCCTATGTCTGTCTTAGGGTTAAATATATCACACCTCAATGTAAACATTCAGCTTCCTGCTCTATCCCTATTGTTATAAACATAATGTTCAACTGCAGCGCATCTCTGTTCGTACTTCAAAGAGAATAACAAGCGTGCGATAAGTCACATAAATCCTAGAAATCTATTTGCTGCAATGTGTGTGGTGAGATGGAATGTAAAAGTAAGAGCGACACTTCATGTCTTGAGTGTCATATTTACCTGGGATTAATGCACTGTGTCCAAATATATATAAATCATGTGAAGAAGCAGCAATTCTGCTTTATAACCATACTGTTTTAACCATATTCATGATATTGTTTCAAAGTTTGAGAATGAAACAATACAAGACCATGATCAAAATATGATAGGTAGGTATAATCTTTATATTTACAAAGCTATGGCATTTCATATTTAGAATTATATAGTTTGAGGTCGATATATTCATTTTTTGTTACCCACCTGGCGCCAATACTCGAGTACTTTATGTACTAAAGTATGCTTTTTATCTGCTATTAAGACACCAATGCCAACGTCTACTAAATATTGAAAAAGATTATCACGCAGAATCTTTTTTCTCCCCAGTAATTCTTCTGCTGAGTTGGAATAGTCTATAATTGCCTTTATTTTGTCTGCAAAAAAGTAAAATGAAACAATCTCAAAATGTTCAAGATTTTATGATTTTTTTTTTAATTAAAAAAGAAATTATCACTTTTTGATACTAATATATGCAGTAACTAATTTTTTTTCAATTTTGTAAAGATTTACACTTTGATGTAAGAGGACAGATGCCAATGAATACACTTTACAGGCAAATAAAAAACCAAAAACTAAGTAAAACCATACTAAGGATGCAAGTGCAAAGTTATAGGAGAAATCAATAAACTTATCATATTTCCACTCAGTCTCTATTCAAGTAATGTTTACATTTTGTCTTCTTACTGGTGACAGTGTGAAAAGATTTCTCTTATACTTGCAGACTTGAATATGAGTTCTGTTACCATGTAGAATTAATTTTTAGAAAAGAATTATTTATTTTCTGACTGCTGTTACTCACTTTAGCATATTTGTCTTGTGTTAAATAAATCTGTAGCTATCACAACTTTAAACATTCTAATCGGTCAACATTAGATCAAACCACTAGGCCAATGGCAGTGAAATGATCTATATCAGGGATCTCCAAACTACGGCCCGTGAGGCCCTTTCATGCAGCCCATGGAGACCTTTTTGTATATGGGAAAAAAATATGGAAATTTACATGTATCCTGCCAAGATCAGCTGCCGCTAAATTTTTCTATCTCTAATCTCTGAGAGTTGAGAGGGAACAAACAACTCTGACCTGGATTCAGAATAAAGGAGTGTTATTGATGTGAGTCACTGATTGTTACATAAGTCGGACATATTCTTAGTATCCAGTCCACTCAGTCTATAGTATACGAGCAGTCAACCGTGACTATTAGACAAAGCCATTGAGTTGCAAGCAAATGACCTCCTTAGGGACAAGTTCAAAGAAGGACTGGTGGGTTTTTACCAGTTTTTGCCCAAGGAAGACTTTCCTAATGTCAAAACCTTTGCACCAAGGTACCTTTCAATCTTTGGAACAAACATTTTCAAGAATGAAAATATGTGAAGAACAATTTGAGAACAAACTTGTCCAATGATAATTTCAGGTCACTGATTGTTAGGGACATCAAATCTAAAGCCAGAAATGTCTGCTATTTTGGCATCCAGGAAACAACTTCACCATTCCCACTAATACAGGTGTTCATGTGTAGTGTATCAATGTGTTATTAAATAATAACTGAATAAAATAATATTAAATAAATAATTAAAAACAACATCCATATTTTGATTCTTTTTTATTTGGACCTCGAGTGTGTAGCCAGCCCCCAAACTGCTGTTTGGTAGTTAATGCGGTCTTCAGGCTGAAAAGTTTGGAGACCCCTGATCTATATCTACATGTATTACTATCAGCTGCATATTGGTTGTAAAGTTAATATGCTACTGGCGGAATCTAAAGTGATATATATCTAGTTATTCTAGTCTCTGAACTCAATTGTTCTTTGAAGGTGTGACAGTAGATTGCCAAGTATGCATTTAATAATCAAAAGAGATTCGTAACTAATTTCCATTTACTTACTTGGTCAGTGATATAGGCCAAGTATCAAGGGTCTTATCTTATCTAATATTGTACTGATCTTAAAATCTAAACAATATATCCATCAGGTTACAACCCTCCCTGCACTCCGAAACAACAAAATGCCATTGTCCAAGTAATTAACTGACCTCAATCCATGTTGGCTGTTTCGGATATAGGCCTAAACTGTAATGCCAGTGCATCTATGATTCCTCACCAAAATAACATTAATAATAATACACCCAACCATTTTAAAATTAATTATATGCTGTACAAAAATATTACAATGCATGGGGTTTTTTGTGCTTGATTTTTGTGATAAATAATGTAAACATACTAGTTACATCAGTACTTATATGTGATTGTGGTCAAAAGACAGGAAAGAGGTTACAAATGGTTTTAACAATGTAGTTGCGTCCCTTCCATGAGAAACTGGTATAAGTTGTAACAAACCATATTTGGTTTCAGCTGTAATTTGTTTCTTGGTTATTGTGTCGCACAAAGACTTAAGTTGTTCATCAGGTAATCTTCTTAACATACTCCAGCACTTGATCTTCTCGGTCTCTGACAACATTTATGGGTGTTTTATCGTGTTCACTTTATATTGTCAACCGGACGGAAGACGCCGATCTAATGTCATGTGACTACTTGTGTATCAAGTGATCCGTTCCCTAGTGTATTTAATATTTTTGGCAAGAGATGTATTAAATTCTTTTAAAGAATACCGCAAAATCTGATAGACTTCTTTATGAATATAATCTTTGATTAAGAGGGTATCAGTGATTTTTCCTTACAATGAATGATAGGAAAGAATATTACATTTTAATAGCCTCGTATCCCGTCACTAAAAGTACATATAATTATTATAATTGTTTGCACATTTATCATATTTCATTATAATTTACTGACATTAGCTTATAGGGAAAGAGCCTGTTGACTGCCTCATATTTATGTGCTGGAAGATAAAAGTTGTACCGAGTCTACTAGATAACGACTGTCACCTTATAACTCGAGAAGTTTTAACTTAACCTGCATATCGTTACAAAACCAAAACAGCAACAACAAATGTCGTTAATGCGCTTACTAACGTGAGTAATGTGACTGACGTAACTTTTTTTAAAAAATAAAAAAAATTTTACCCCTCCACCCATCCCAACAACGTCGTCACAGACAAGCTAACAAGACCCCTTTATGAGTGTCATAAATGGACGACCTTTAAAATTGGTTTGTTTGGGTAATTTGTTGCTGTTGGCTGTTTTGGTTTTGTAACGATATGCAGGTAAGTAAAACTGTCTCGAGCCTGAAAGTCGACGGCTAACTCAGAAGAGGTAGTCATTGTCGCGGTGCGTTTGGTTTTGTCGTTGCTGGTTTGTTGCTGGCCCCTATCTCCTCCTCGGTGGGTAGGGGGGGTCAGACCCAGTAGCCGCGACTTGCCGGGATCACATCGAATAATCAGATGTTGATGATCATTCTCACACTCAGACACCACGAATAGTCTTGTGGGGGATAGGATTAACTTTATTCTGAGCTGTGGGGTAAAATGTGAAAAGCCGGCCTGAGTGTGTGTGAGCAGGCGTGTGAATGTCGTGTGAGGGACGTACGGAACGAACAAACAAACAACCGCACCAACATACACTTTCAAAACCCGAGAAAGGAAGCCCAACTCTTGAGAAAGAGTTAACAAAGAATTTAATTTTAAAAAGGATTTTAAAATGGAAAACGGGCTTAACTCTCACACGGTGTTAGTCATTCATTCGGTAACATCCACACACGGCATCCATGGGGCGGGGAAACATGAGCGATGGAAAATGAAAAAAATAATTAAAAAAAAATATGATGAATAAACTACAATAATCAAACAATAAACGTGATGACCGTTTTCACTACTTCCGCCAAAATCGAGTGGCACAAAAATACTTTGGGTGTAGCCCCATTACAGCACAACCAGCGGTAATGACCGCAGAAAAATATCTAACCTTAAAATTTACTAGCTTAAAATTAGTGGGTGGAAAAACCCAACGTCAACGAATGTTAATTCTACTTAGAACTGCGGCGATAACCGCAAAAATTATTCATTAAATAAAAGTCAAAGTTAAATGTTCATGAAAAGTAGTTCAGTTATGAAAATGTTTATATTCTAACTACCCTACCTAGTAATGCACCTCTAATAAAAGTTTTCCTACTTACTAGTGTTTGAAACACGCTGAATTGTCGACGCAGGGACACAGCACAAAAAACGAAATAGTCACAATTGCCGACACGCTGGCGAACACAAAAAGTTACAGTTTCTGTCCTCTGAAAAATAACATGCTTGGCGATGAAAACTCGGTTCACGGAGAGTGCAGTACGTACGAACTTGCGACTTGCGAATACTCGTCCCACGTTGCCTAACGCTGGGTACCCGGTTCTATGACGAAGAACACGGACGGCTGTCTTTCACGACAGTAACAAAATGGAGCTCACAGACATCTGTCTTCTGCGACGGTTCCAAGATCCAAAATCTATCAACGGAGGGCTGTCTACAGCGGCAGCAGCTCCGACACATGAGTGGCGTGGAATATTCTTCTCTCGGCGCAATCTTGGTCCCTTCAGCTCATTCCCCTGATGGCCAGCTATTGCCCAAGGTTCGGATCCAAACGTAGAATAATAAGGACAAACTTTATAGGCTGCCACGACGAATTGAGTGTGACCAAAACACACGTCTAATTCTATATTCTACGTGGAGAATATTCAGTTCATTTCCTCCCCGGTCATAACGGTGATGGAAAGATTGTCCAGACTCAGTGTAGGTACGATGGCCTTACACCTCTCTGTAGTCCAGACAGACGCACACTAAAGTAAAATAGCTCCCGTCAGTCCTTTTATGCAAAATCAATTTTCTCTCTCTCTCAGATCAAACTCCCGCGTGTATCCTTGCTTTACCCACGCTAAAAAGGTGCATTATGCTGAGGTGCAATACTTCTAGTAATATAGTCCCTAATTAAATTTGTAATAATAATTGATAATAAAAATCAAACACATTTTCAAGATATTGTAATCACAATTTTTGAACATCTAACTCAAATAATTAATCGAATGTATTTTTATAAAAATATTGGAAACATGAAATTAACAAACTTGCTGACGATGTATGCAAACACAATAAGCAGACGACTTGACAGTAAATGTAAACAAACGCGCTGACTGTGCACGTAATTAAGACGTCATTTTGCTAGCAGACGACACTTGCTAACGTCTGTTGTGTCGCGCGATGGCCAAGTGGAGATAATCAGGGATAAAAATTAATTTTCTGATTACCTCCCTTATTTTTTTCCGTGACAGTCATTATCTAGCAAACTCGGTATAACTTTTATCTTCCGGCACCTAAATATGAGGCAAGTTTTATGGCGGATTTTGGATTTAAAATTTTGTTAAGAAATCACTGTATAAGCTTTTATGTCTTATGACAGAAGAACAAGGAATCGCAAAACGAACTGTCTTTCTAATGAAGAATTAATAAACGGTTTGTTATTGAAAGAAATAAAATGTGACCAAACTCCCCCCCACCATACACACACACACACACACACACACACACACACACACACACACACGCACGCACGCACGCACAAAATACTGTGACAATATTTAATGGTAACTGTTAGAAATAAGATTTATAAAAATCAACATCATCTTTGCTCACACGCTACCATCAGGTGTAAATTAAAGTACACAATTCAGTACTGGTTAGTTTGTACAGTCACGAAGTTTGGATGGAAAAATGTCTATTTTGAATGTATTCTTTAGCTTCCAACAGCAAGGAGTAACAATAAAATTATGTTATCTTTTTTTAAACTGTTATGGAGCATTGTGCTTTGTATGTCTTCATGGAACTGCTTTGCTTGTGTTGTGGCATCTCCAGAATCACAAAACAAAAAACCCCCATAATTTCTTAAGTGTCTGTTTCTGGTTGAAAAATGATTCCAGTTATCTACTATGATCGAGCTGAAACATTCAAGTGTATTCAGTATTGCCTAGATCAATCACTTTGGCAGACTTGAAGTATTACTGAAAAGAGTAAGTGAAGTCCATTTGTACTTCTAGACCTATTTGGCAAAAATCAGTAAAGTCTTATATAGGCCCTATTATTTCTAGATTTACCGGCAAAAAATGGATGAAGTCCTATACAGTATTTCTAGATCTGTTGGCAAAATATCAGTGAAGTTCTATATATATTTCTGGACCTACTGGCAAAACTCAATGAAGTTCAATGCGTACAACTACACTATTGGCAAAACTCAGTAAAGTTTTAATACCTAATGTCACAGTAAAAGGTGGGTAATCAGGAATATTATTTTTTAAAATTACTTTATTACCTCCCTTTGACCACGCATTATGTGTTCGTTCAAATGTATTAATTTTTTTAGAATCGAATATGGTGCCATACATGCAGTCTGAGCTTGTGTGCGAGCATGCTTATTTTGTGCTTTTAGGACTTTAATTACATTTACATTTGTTTAATTACATTTATTTGTTTTTACATCTATGTTAGGAGTTAGTTAATTAAGTTAGAAAAAGATAGATGATATATTTAATTTTTAATAGTCCTTAAATGTAAATTTAGATAGGGATTATATTGTGTATTAGAAACTAATGCCCCTTAGCCATTTTGCGCCTTTTCTTAACAATAGGACAGTCATAGATCCACATGTTTATTGTGTGAGTTTTTCTAGAGGGCCTTGGAATGTTAGAAAACTCAGCAGTTATATAAAAGAACTGTGCCGACATTTTGAGATTTAGTGTGCATATTTCGTCTGGACTACAGAGAGGTGTGAGACTACGTATTGCTTTTCGACACTGAACTCTGGACGTCTTTCTATCTTTGTAATAAACCAGAGAAGAAAGACTTTTACACGAATATTCTCTACATATTGTGCAGAGTTGGTGTTTGTTTTGCCAAACACAATTATTTTATGACAACCTTTGTAGCATTGTCAGCACTATGGCGGATGCGAACCTCAACAGTAGTCATGAGGGACAAGCAGTACTGAGGGAGCGGGACTGGGCTGAGAAACGAATATTCAACACCACTCATATATTTTATACTGTTATTACTGTCATCGGACTTCCGTGTTCTTCAACACAGAAGGTTCAAGCGTTTTTCAACACAGAAGGTTCCAGCATTTTTCAACACAGAAGGTTCCAGCATTTTTCAATGTGGAACAAGTACCACGAGTCTTCACTTGCGTGCACTTCACTTATCAGTGGGGCTGTGTTTCTATTCATCGAGTTTTGTGTTATGCCAGCAAGTCAGCAAGTTTGTCCATTGACCAGTGTTTTGCCCGATGACTTTGTGTTTTCTTTGCCAGTGTGTTGGCAAGTGTGATCCAACCACTTCTTTTCATGCAGACAATTTTCTCCTGCAGCAACGTTCCAACATTTCTGTCTTCAATATTTGTAAGTAGGAAGTAATTAGAAGTTAAGTTTAGAAGGCACATTACTAGGTAGGTAGATTAATTATAGTTTATTTCATTGATTATTCTGAACTTTTTCTACAAACATTTGACTTTAATTGATTGAACTTTACGATTATTGTTGTGGTTATCAGTACCACCGTAAGTTGCGTTTATTTTTCACATTGGGTTTTCACCCACAGATTTGTGACATTACCAATTGATCACTCACAGTTATCGCTGCCATTGTAATTAACACTCATTGTTGTCTTTGGGTTTTCACCCTGAACTTATATTCACACATTTAGCTTTGTGATTGTTTTCTTGTGGTTATCACTGCTATCCTAATTAATGATTCATTATTGGCATTGGGTTTTCACCCACTTATGCATAATACAGATTTTCATTAGTGTTTGATATTTGCGGTTGTCATCACTGTTGTAGTTGGTGATTTATTGTTTGCATTGGGTTTTCACCCACATATTTTGTGCCAGTGATTTTATTTGGCAGTTGTTATTGAGGTCATCACTGCCATTCATGTTGGTGACTTTACTAACTTTTATTTTATTTTATTCATCATTTTCATCAATCTTGTTCCTCATCCCATGAATGTTGTGTGTGGATGATCTGAATGAACGACTAACAGCCATGTGAAAGTAGCCCCATTGTTAGAATAAATTTTTGTTAACTCTTTATCAAGAGTTGGGCTTTTCTTTCACTGTGACGAAGTGTGTTGGTGTGGTTGTTTGTTCATTCGTCCCTTTTGACCCTCATATTTACATTCACACTCGCCTATTCACACTCAGCCAACTTTCACACTTTACCCCACATAGAATAAAGTACCCCTCCCCACAAGAACATCTTTGTGTCTGGATGCGAGAGTTGGTTATTTTATATCTTGCCACTCTGTGTGATCTCGGCATCATAGCTGATCTGACCCCCCTCCCACCCATCAAGGAGGAGAGTCAGATACTGTGATATTTTTGGTGACCCTGATCTAGGGTAAGATTTGTGTGGTGTTAGTGCATCATTTCTTTTTTCTTCTTTCCTTTTTTCATCACCATTGACATTGTATTGGATTGTGATTTTTGCATTGTGATTTTCATGCACCATTTTCTGTTATTGGTGGCATGCATTGTAGAGTTGGGATTTTTCCTATACATGCATTGTTAGGAATTTTTTAGCTTTGTTAGTGCATACTGTTAGGACATTGGTTGGATGAGTTGGCTGATAGATCTAGGGTTCGGATGGTAGCTATAGCAAAGGGGAAGGAGTTTGGCCTTAAAGGGGTAGAGTTAATGCAGTTTGTGAAGGAGAAAGTGAGGGAATGGAATGAGGAAGAGGAATAGAAGGGTACCCTAGAACAAGAGAGGAAAAGGACACAAGCGACCAAAGAACTAGAGAGAGAGGGAAGATAGAGGCAGAGACTACCTTAAAGATAGAGAAGATGAACACAGAAGCTATCTTAGGGGTAGAGAAGATGTGGGCAGGGATAAGGGGTGAAGAAACAGAGCTAGAGGAGATAAAGACAAAAATTAGACATATAGATGGATATGGTGCTAAGGCATTACCTGGTATTAAGATCGAACCCGTAATTGATCAGGCCATGGTGTCAGTGTATGGGGAGAAAGCTACTGTCGAGATGGCAGGGGAAGCTACTCACCCGAGTGCTGCAGACATAACGGATGACTCTCTCGGAGCAGCGCTCGAAGAGTCATATGTCTCACAGGAATTGGATGACAAGACTAAGTTCCGGGGGGGGGGGACAAGATGTCGTGACTAGTGGGTATGGTAGCAAAGAAAATCGTCCGCAATGTTCTAAGATCCTTCTCCAAGATCCCTACATCAGCAGTGGAAATGCCTGATTATGAAATGCCCAAATTAGATGTCCAATTTGGAATTGATTTCAGTACAGAACCCCATTTTGATTTTGATTCTGATTCTGGTGGTAGTGATAATGATAGTACTGAAGTTTCTTAATCCAATATCTCCGCCATGTTCTGTGACAGTCACTTGAGTGAGACAACTAAGCCTTCTTTAGATGTCTCAGGACAATCATCTGTTCTGTTTTCCCCATCAGGGCACGAACAGTGTCCATCTCTTTCAACTATGAAAGCTTCACTAGCGAGATCATCAGTATTTTCTAATCCGATACATACAGTACCTATAGAGCTAAAAATACAATCCAAAGTTTCAGAGTCCATTTCATTGCCGGTATCTCCGACTGACCATAAGTCTGTTACACTGATTAAACCCTGAGTACTATACAGGGTCATTCAGCTGTTCAGGCATGTAAGCCAGACTCACCCAGTCATTGTGACTATCCTGCCACTATTAGCTACACTCCTGCCACTTTCTCGCCGCATGGGTTTCACAAGGCAACTCGGTTGTCTACAGATGTATTAAGTGCATCGCAGGTTTGTTCTCATCCTGCTGCTACCTCTCAACCAGCAGTATCATATCATGATCATTTAGAAGTTCAGGCCCCATATGTTTTTGCCAAAACATTTCAGAATCGGTTTCAGTCAGTTGATCAACCACAGTATTCAAGAAGAAAAGATAATGTACGAAAACAGTTTTTGATGATATCACTTGGACAGTGACAGTGGCTGCAATTGTAGAGGCAGCGAGATTAACAAACGGTTTTATTTTTCTCTTCTTACCACCAAGTTCAAGCCTCATGATGGCTCTGCAGTACCACATTTTTGCGATCGCGACAGGATGAACATAGGCATGTACACTACTACAACTGTTGTGACCAATGAAGGTCAGAATCTCCGGGTATTTGTAACTGCCTTGATTTTGATGTTTAAATATAGGCGTAAGGTTGTTTACACTCCATGTTTGTGGGCTCACATTTTGAGTGGGAAAGTTTGAAATTGCTATTAATAAGTTCACTTTGGAGTTAAATGTTTTGTGTTGAGGCCAGCTTGTTTTCTTAATACAGATATTTCCTTTTGTTGTTTGTTAAGGTGTTTTTGAACCTTTGCATTTTGATATGCTAATATTATTCATATTCTAAGTTGATGGTAAGTTTTAATGAAACTTTTCTATATGGTCATTTTTTTATAAAGACATTCCCAAAGGCTGACAGTCACTTTGTCTTAACAGCCAGTTTTAATACTAGTATTTATAATGTACTGTCACTCATTCTCAGAACACATTCTGGATTTTGTCATTTACTCACGTTGATAAACCTAATTTTTGTAAGGATACTTCTGAAACAAATTCAGAGGGGATTTGGAAGTTTTTCAAACTCATTCTGATAGCACATGCTCATCTGTTGGTTTTATTGTAGTAAATTCCAGCCTAGTTACAAGTACAGGCACCAACTCAGCAGATCGACCCTGTGATCCACAAGATTTAGCTGAATTTCTATATCAGACATTTCTCTTCCCATGAGTGATCTATTTTATTCAGAAGCAGTTTTACTTCTCGCCATTAGTTTGTTTTGCCAAACACAATTCTTTTATGACAACCTTTGTAGCATTGCCAGCACTCTATGGTGGCGAACCTCAACAGTAGTCGACTCATCAGGGACAAGCAGTACTGGGCTGAAAAATGAATATTTGATGCCACTCATATTTTGTATGGTTATCACCGTCATCGGACTTCTTTGTTCTTCAACACAGAAGGTTCCAGCGTTTTTCAATGTGGAACAAGTACCGTAAGTCTTCACTTACATGCACAAGTGTGTACATGCTTCACTCATCAGTGGGGCCGTGTTTCTATTCATTGAGTTTTGTGTTATGCCAGTGTGTAGGCAAGTTTATCCATCGACCAGTGTTTTGCCAGCGTGTCAGCAATTTTGTGACTGCTTTCTTTGCCAGTGTGTTGACAAGTGTGATCCAACCACTTCTTTTCACGCAGATGTGTTTTTCCTGCAGCAACGTTCCAACATTTCTGTCTTCAATATTTGTAAGTAGGAAGTAATTAGAAGTTAAGTTTAGAAGGCACATTACTAGGTAGGTAGATTAATTATAGTTTATTTCACTGATTATTCTTAACTTTTTCTACAAACATTTGACTTTAGTTGATTGAACTTTACAATTATTGTTGTGGTTATCACCACCACAGTATGTTAGCGTTTATTGTTCACATTGGGTTTTCACCCACAGATTTGTGACATTACCAATTGATCGCTTGCAGTTATCACTGCCATTGTAATTAACACTCCTTGTTGTCATTGGGTTTTCACCTTGAACTTTTATTAAAGCATAATAGTTTTGTGATTGTTTTTTTCGCAGTTATCACTGCTATCCTAATTAATGATTCATTATTGGCATTGGGTTTTCACCCACATATGCGTAATACAGATTTTCATTAGTGTTTGATATTTGCAGTTATCACCAGTGTTGTAGTTGATGATTTATTGTTTGTGTTGGGATTTCACCCACCTATTTTGTGTCAGTGATTTTATTTGGCAGTTGTTATTGTGGTCATCACCGCCATTCATGTTGGTGACTTTGCTAACTTTTTATTTTATTTTATTCATCATTTTCATCAATCTTGTTCCCCATCCCATGAATGTTGTGTGGATGATCTGAATGAACAACTAACAGCTGTGTGAAAGTAGCCCCATTGTTAGAATACATTTCTGTTAAGTCTTTATCAAGAGTTGGGTTGTTTTTTTTTTACTGTGAGGAAGTGTGTTGGTGCAGTTGCTTGTTCATTCTTCCCTCATATTTACATTCACACTCGCCTACTCACACTCACAGCCAACATTCACACTTTACCCTGCATATCAGAATAAAGTACTCCTCCCCACAAGAACATCATGGTGTCTGAATGCGATAGTTGTTTATTTTATATATTGCCACTCTGTGTGATCTCGGCATCGCAGCTGATCTGACCCCCTTCCCAACTGAGGAGGAGAGAGAGCCAGGCCACTGTGATACCTATATTTAGACTACAGCAAAAACCAATAAAGTTTAATATTAATATTAGTAAAAATATACGTATTTCTAGACCACTGGCAGATATTAGTGAAACACAGTTCATATTTCTAGGGCTGTTGGCAAAACTCAAGCAAGAATCCCATTGTGTAAATTAAGCAATGGTGGTTAACAAAAAAAATGCGGTTTAATATTTTTCTTTCAAAGAAAATCGCATAAGGCTGAATTATTTAAAAAGAATTTTATCTCTCCCTCAAAACACTGGCTATAACCTAACTGAAGTGTGCAGACATAAGAACAGCAGAGTGAGTTTTAAGCAAGTGATGATTGAGGGATGTCAAGCTGAGGTTATGTATTGATTAAGGAAGTGATTGTTATGTTGTGCCTGATTTGTTCGCATGTAAGTTCCATTACACTAAATGTATCATACATGCTTGCTACTTCAATCTGTCTGTTTGAATATTCACATTTCCAAGTATGTAAAACAATATATATTTTGTCAAATTACAACATGGGTCTCTGTGAATTAATTTAAAAAGAAGTTATTGTATTAATACAAGATAATAAAATACTTCAATTGTTTTATTTTGCCTATTTTTCAGCCTCATGTGTATGCTAAATACAAAATTAGTAACAAATGCAAAAATATATTTAAAAAACAAACAAACTGCAAAATATAATTTGAAAATATTTATTTTGTATCTTTAATACCAGATAATCAGCACTTAGAAAAAATATTGCAAATAACCGAAGTGTTTATTTATAATTAATATTGCAAATAAAATGAAGTGTTTATTTATAATTCTGATTGTTCAGATGGTATGATAGAAAGCAAATGACCCAAAGCATAAGCTATAAAAAAGTCAACTTCAAACTTCCCCACAGTAAACTAAAACACAGCAAGATCAAAGGTATGTTAAATGCATATCAACATTTCTGCATGCACAAGCATTCAAAAATAATTCCATGCAGACACAGTAGTTGATGAAATTGATATTTCTAATATTTTTACTGCTTGCACTGAACTGGCAGTTGTTTGAGCTTGCTACCAAAAGTTGTGCATAGAATTTTGAAACTGCTACATGACATTTTCTAATGAGCTGAGCACCTTAGAGGGAACATTGGTCATAATCATGAATGTGTTGATTGTGGAAAGAATCATGTTATTGAAAGTTATGAATGTTGATTATAGGAAAAAAATCATGTTATTGCATGTATGAATGTGTTGATTCTAATAAGAATCTTGCAAGAATGAATGTTTATTATGAAAAGAATCATGTTATTGCAATTTATAAGTGTGTTTATTTTGGAAGAGTTCATGCTGTTGCCAATTATGAAATTGTTAGAGAAGGGGTAATATATTTTAACATTCAGGTCTATAATGTTATCACCCTACAGAGTAATGATTTAAATATTTATCATAAATTTTAACATTCAGGTCTATTATGTTATCAACCAACAGAGTAATGATTTAAATATTGTAATAAATTTCTATACTGATTTAAAAGACCAAACATCTCCAGTTTTGGAGATGACTTCAGTTTTTTTTTTGTTTGTTTGAAGAAAACTTCAGTTTTCAAACATTAAAACAGTAACCAAACTGCTCCTTTCCATTTCCGTAATCAACACATTCATACTTGCAATAACACAATTATTTCCATAATCAACACACTCATGGCTTACAATAAGATTATTTCCCTAATCAATACATTCATGACTTTCCATAACAACACATTCATGACTTACAATAATAAGTTTATTTCCATAATCAATACATTCATGACTTACCATAACAACATATTCATGACTTCCCATAACAACACATTCATGACTTACAATAATAAGATTATTTCTATAATCAACACATTCATGACTTGTCATAACAACACATTCATGACTTGTCATGGCAATACATTCATGACATCATTCATTTTCTGATAAAAGTGAACAGTATCTGTATCTCCAACTTCTTCAGCTTCTTTAACCAATTTCTAAAAGGAAAAGAAAAACAAAAATAAAACAAACTATGCCTCATAAGTCTCCATTAGAGAATACAAAATTATAATGAATTAAAAAGTAAAATAAAAGTATTGATGATTGTTTTGTATAATACAAGTGTGACATACTTATATAATAATAAATATACATGTAATATGAAATACATGTATGCACAATGAAATGATGTATGCTGTAGTAACAGTGAAAGTGTGGATACAGTGATGAGTACTGAAACAACAGCAACAGTGAACAGAAACTTTACTGAAATTAAAAGTTTAACATGTTTATCCTGTGTATATGTAATTCATACTTCATATTGTCAAGAATGATGTGCAAAATAAGTGGTCATGAGAAAAGAACAATATTTCATTTTTTTTGTTGTATTGAATGACATGCAAAATAAGTGGTCAGGAGAAAAGAACAATATTTCATTTTTTTTGTTGTATTGAATGACATGCAAAATAAGTGGTCAGGAGAAAAGAATAATATTTCATTTTTTTTTGTATTGAATGACATGCAAAATAAGTGGTCATGAGAAAAGAACAGTAAGTTCATTCAAGTAAGTATATCTGTAGAGTACATTATTATGTCACATTTGCAGAGTTCAATATTATGTCATCAGTTACAATACTTCAAGCAATGATCGTATTTCTAAAAACTACTCTATTAAGCAAGAAAACAAATAAGAGGAAGAAAAAACAAAAAAGAAATTTAAAACACAAGAACAAAATGACAAATCAAACTAGTAAATAAATTTGAAATGATAGGGAGAAGCAACAACCAAAATATTAAAAAGAAATTAAAAATAAATAAATTTAAAAAGCAACAACCAAAATATTAAAAAGATGTGTAAAAATAAATAAATTTAAAAAGCAACAACCAATACATTAAAAAGATGTGTAAAAATAAATAAATTTAAAAAGCAACAACCAATACATTAAAAAGATGTGTAAAAATAAATAAATTTAAAAAGCAACAACCAATATATTAAAGAAAAGAACTGTAAGGAAACAAAGACCAGATGGACAAAGAAAACATTTAATCAATAAAATTAAAAAGTCCAAACACCAAAGAGGACACAACCACAACATCAAAGAAATCTACCTGAATCAATTCCTGGTCTTTCTGTGTGGTATGCAGAAACAAAATAACACCTCGGCGTGCTAATGAAGCATCCACACCTAAACTGGACGGTGTTTGTCCAGGCTGCAGAATGTTTGCAAAGTGGTGTTTAGATTTCCTGTCAAGAAAAAACGATCAGCAGAATTTTAAAAAATAAGAATCAACTATCAAGTGTACTTCCAAAGCCTAAGATAAAAAAACAAATAATAATATTCAGATAGCTTGTACTTGCCTACCTTCTGACAAAATATTAATAAAGATCATAAACCCATGAAGAATTAATGAAATATACCGCTGATTGTCATTAAAGTTGACAAGAGCCATCAACAGTTGGAGAACAGTATAGGGTTGCTCTGAGATCTGACAAGCTGTTTCCACTGCCTCTTCCAACTCTGCAAGAAGACTTCCTTCATTTCCTCTTGACTGTAACTCTGTTTCATTCTAGTGAAGACATAGCAAAGTGCATTTGATCTGTTGACAGATTCCTTTTTATATCAACATACACACATTAACATAATTTTCAATCTTGTCACTTGAATACAATTATTTAATAACTCTAAAATTAAATATTAAAAATGATTTCTTTAAAATTACTTTATTATTTTTTCTTCTCTCTCTTAAACAAAAAATGAAAAAATGAAACATTAAGAGAAGAATAAAATGACTAAAGATGGCATAATTACAAGGCAGAAAGAGCTATATATAAAAAAAAAGACAAAATCAAAAGTAATGTTGGCAAAACCACCAGAACAAAAATGAAGACATGAACAACTCTTGCACAAATTTTTGCAAATAAAAATAAATATATTGTGAGTCTAAAATTTGGAACACACGATCTTGTGAAACTATTTCACTTTTAGCATGTAGCAAAACCTGGAGCATACAATCCTGTGCACAGCTGAAGTCTTGAGTATACAGTTCTCTACTTAGCTACAATGAAGTAATTTGAAGTTGTAATATCTGGCCTGTTGAGTCCACTGGAAATGTTTGTAGAATTCTGAAGCACAGGTAAATTGATGGAAAGCAGACAAGTTCTCCTGAACACATTTCACTTGAATACAAGAATGCTCACATATCAAAACACACTGTTACTAAGGCAGGCATACAAGTTACACATTATTATTTCAAACAGTGATAAATTATTACTCAGATAGGCAAATTCACACATACACACTGTCACAGGAAATGAGGGACAGAAATTATATTTTATTTCATTTTAAAAAACCGCTAACAAAGCTAGTTGAAGTAACCCGAGTTTTGTTATTTTTCATATGTACCGTGTAAACTTCCAGTAACGGTCACCTAAGATCTCTTTAGTAGACAGACGTTCGTGACACAGTGTGTTTTAATTATCATATTGAATATATATATTAGTTTGTGAAAGATATGTATATTAAAAAAAAAGGGACAATTGCGCACTACTAGTCACATGTTGTTTACGAGAGGAAAGGCCAGTGCGCATTAGAATTGACCACAGAAAAGCGTGCAACACGCTCATCACTAAATATCCAAGGGAAAATTGAGTCACACGGCATAGCTCCTGGAAATCTCTGGAAACTTTCAGTGAAGCTATATAAGAGGCAAAAGGAAGACTTTATTCTCAATGTTGAAAACGTCGATTCGTCTGAAGCCAGTCTAACTTCACGTATGAATTATCTCATGTACAGAGATTTCATAAAGGAAAGCTGCAATAATCTCTTTCCATCCGTTTTCCATCCGTCTGATGCCATATATTGAGTAACGAGGCAAAATTACTCAGTATAATTTTTGGCAAAGTGGAAAGTTCACTGTCAAGAAAAACCTATGTATGCGACACTGGTTGTATGCAGTTAACGACATGAGGGACCAATTTTGTACCCCCTGTCTGAGTTCGTTTGGCAGCTCTATCCCGCAAATTGAGAAGGCTAGCACCGAGATAAATCTTACAGATATCCGGATTTCTACACTCAATGTAATGCGACGACACATCCCACTGGACGACTCCATCCGATAATGCTAAGCGTCGTTGAGGTGTCCGTTTCCACGACAACCAAGAAACAACGACAATTATCGAGGCTGACAACAGTCAGCTAAATTTCAGATTTCTCCCCAGTGATAATCTGAAAGTGGTGCCTAGATTCTGCAGAATCTTCACCTGTAACGCGACGCCACAATTGCGTCGTGGTCTTCACTTTGAAGTGCCGCTTATAAGTGACGTGTGAGATTACGTCATCTCCTTGGAACTCTGACATTAATAGTGAGTAATAATTAGCACGGCTAACGCGCACATACTTAACTCTAGGACTCTAAGAAAATGAACACTATTATATCGTTTGCAAAATAAGAACTTTAATGTTAAAATTAATGCTTATTCTATATGTCAACTATTGTTAAAGCGGCCCCATTTGCCGCATAGGAATTGTGTAATTAATCTTTATTTTATATTTTGAATTTCATCATTTTCATCTCCCCTTATTTCCCACAGAGTGTATGACATTGGAAAGTTGAATGAATGATTAATCACTGTGCGAAAGAGTAGTGCCCCTTTTAAATTGGGAAATAAATATCCTGATTTAACCATCTTTCAACTCTCTTGTTATTCATAGTTTTTGAGAGGGACGAAAGAATTTGTACTATTGTTTTGCACCGTTCGTCTGTTCGTCCATTTATTCACATTTATGATACACACTCACAACACACACCGCCAATAAAACGTTCCTTGGCATGACATTAATAAACTGGGCCCCACCCAAACATCAATGGTGTATGTCATGTGTGTCTATGTAACAACTTGACGTGACGTAGTACTGGCATACGTCACACGGGCTTTTCTTGGAGGTGCACCGGAGCAGGCCAAAAATAGACTTCACCCCTTGCATCTCTAACTTCAGCTCGGGGTCGGCTTGTAACGAGCCTCCCAGTTTGTGACACACACATATTACAGAAGTATTGCACAGACATTTAGACAAACTATGAATATATGTAAAGTATTACACAGATAATGATTATAAAAAATATTACTCAGGCAAGTATACAAATTACAATGAAATGCACATCATTACTAAAACAAGTATACAAACTTTAAACATACACAAAGCATCATCTAAACAAGTAGATAAACTATGAATATACAGAAAATATTACTCAGGCAAGTAGATCTTCAAATATACACACACAATTACATGGACATGCAAACAAAATCTTCAAACACACATACATTATTACAATGACAGGCATACAATCTTCAAGCATACACATATAACAATGACAGGTAAAGCATCTGTAAACATATATTATTACACCAATAGATATGCAATCTTCAAATACATATACATTATTACAATAACAGGTATACAATCTTTATACATGCAGTGATGCACATTTTATTATGACAATAGCTATACAATCTTCACACATTATTGTGATAACAGTTATAAATCTTCAAACATACATATATTATTAGAATGACAGGTATACCATCTTTATATATACATTATTACAACAAAAGGTTTACAATATTCAAACACACATATTATTACAATGACAGATCTTCAAATATATACACATTATTACAATGACAGGTATACCATCTTTAAATATATATTATTATAATAACAGGTATACAATCTTCAAACACACATTATTACAATGACAGGTATAAAATCTTCAAACATGCACACATTTTTACAAAGATAGGTATACCATCTTTAAACATACATTATTACAACAAGTATCTTTAAACACACATACATTATTATAATGACAGGTATACAATCTTCAAACACACATCCATTATTATGACAATGACATCAGAGCATATACTCTTCACACATTATTATAATAATAGGTATACAAACTGCATACACACACACACACACATGAACACACGTGTCCTCACACACACACACAGACACACACACACACACACACACACACACACACACACACACACACACACACACACACACAAAGACACATTTATTATGACAACAGGAATACAATTACATAGACACATTACACAAACATGTATACACACCAGCAGTTGCTGAGCAGCAAGCCATGCAATTTGAAGAAGACACATCAGCTGCACTTGTAGTTCACTGTTCACAAAAACATAATATTAACAAATAAAACACACAAATACTGCCACAAACATTTCTAAATATAAAATTAATTATAATATATATATATATATATTGATGAAACAGTTACTAACAGCAGCTGTTCTCTAGATTTCCAAAAATTATCAAATAACAACTTTATCATTGCCTCTTTGTGCACACTTATCAACAGTATCTAAATGTCATGCTTTCCCTTGTACAAACAAATATGGTAATTCCCCACCCAGCAACTGGACAAATCTCTCTTGAAGTTTTAGCTCTGTAAAAAGTAAAATGGATGAATTTCTCTTGAAGTATCCCTGTAAAAAGTAAAATGGACAAATCTCTCTCGATGCATTATCCCTGTAAAAAGTAAAATGGACAAATCTCTCTCGATGCATTATCCCTGTAAAAAGTAAACTGGACAAATCTCTCTTGATGCACTATTCCTGTAAACAAGTAAACTAATCAAATGAGACGACTGAAATAAAGCCTAAATACCAAGCACAGGAAGTAATATATTAAAAACCAATAATATGAAAGGAGAATAATCACCTTTCACCCTTTGCTTTCTGAAGAGCTTCACGTAGCAGAATGGCGCCCTCCATCAAGCGACTGGTTTTGATCAGACACTCCAAAAGAACCTGCATGGAAATTTTTTTCTCAAATTAAAATATACATTCATTCTGCACATTAATTAATTATGGCATCAATTTTAAGTACTGAAAAGAAATTAAAATTAAAAGCAGCAAAGTGTGTTTGGTATATCTTTCAAATTATCTAATGAGTCAACCCAACCATTTAACAAAAGATATCAAAATATAACTCAATGTACCCTTGTAATACATTTTAAATAATTTAATGAAAACCTAAAATATATAACAGACACCAAAACTAACCAACAATAAATATGACTCTAATACCTTTCATCTGATCATGTTTTTACTTTATCTATTTATTTAAAATCATGAAATTTACATTCTGAGTTTTTCATTCATTTAAAATCATGAAATTAAATTGGTCACAGTGTGAGTCCAGAATAAATAACTTCTATAGTCTGTCAAATGATGAGTAGGACCGCCAACAAAGGAAGACATTTTTACATAAATGTCAATTCTTATTTTTCTGTTTTGAATTTTAACTTCTGGTACTTTTACTCACCTGCCAGAAATACATGTCTGTACCATCTCTGTTGACTAAGGGCCCAAGTTCGGCTTGATTGTTTGTTAAAACACACTTCAGTATGGCAACAAAGAGTATATTGTTTGGAAATTCTTCAGAAAACTGCAAAACCAATTCAAGTAATGTGATGTATTTTAATTTTTATCTTTAAAAGTGGATACTCATGTTTTAAAGAACTGAAGAAGTTATCATGAAATAGCAACCACTAAAGACTGATTTGGAAGTGTTTAGAAATAAAGCAAAGTGAGTTTCATGTGTGATCTCCTATTTGAATAAAAACATAAATATTT
Source organism: Sinotaia quadrata (assembly GCA_028829895.1). Taxonomy (NCBI): domain Eukaryota; kingdom Metazoa; phylum Mollusca; class Gastropoda; order Architaenioglossa; family Viviparidae; genus Sinotaia; species Sinotaia quadrata. The sequence goes on along the minus strand of CM054177.1, from coordinate 123,606,967 downwards.
ACAACATACAAAAATACAAAATAAACAATTACAAAATTTTTATTCAAGTAGTTACATTTGTTATCTTTTTTGTTAGTACTGGACACTGGTTAGGAATGTCTAACATACTGCAGCATAATATAAAAAATGGAATATTATTATGCATATGCAGAATAAATAATAACAAAAATGCTGTTTACAACAACACAGGAGATGTTAAAAAAAGGCAGACTATAATTTCAAATGACTTAAACAGTGAAGGGAGTTAAAACATTACCTGCATCAGTGTAGCATCAGCATCAGTCTGGTCTTTCATCAAAATCTGGACGATACATTTCTGTTTTAAACACCAGCATCTCTGCCCTGCACTGGCATCTCCGGAAGCCAAGGCTAAATCCAGAAGTGTTAATTCACGTCGAAGCAAGAGTGTGTCACCATCAGTAGCATTACGGATAACACCCTCAGCATGCACTGTGCTTGCCAAGCAACAGACTGTATAAATATTGGCTGGAAAAAATGAAGAGAGTGTACAAATACTAACCACACTGACCAAAAACTTCCATAGATTCTTATTTGCAAAAATGCTTTGATCTTCTTACATCTTCCCATATAAGTCAGGTTTAAGTGCTTATGAATATTTACTACATATTTATTTCGATAGCAAACACCATATACAAAAGCATTAACATGCTTTCTCCTTAACAACTAAGTTTTAAAAAGTTTATTTATTTTGCTTTTAATTGTTTTTAATTAATTAATTTCATAAAAACATTTGTTTTTTTCTGGAGCATAACTTGTACCTGGATCAGTATGGTAGGCTTTCTGCGCAGTTCTCAAAGCATTATCTGCTGCATCCCTGCGACTGTGCCGGCCAAGCTGCATTTGGGTCAGTATTAAGCACAAGAGAGATTTCTGGAAGAGAAGCAGGCAGCTTGCTTTTCATTCACAGATCTAATAGTATAACATGTGATTTATATTTTCAATATAATTTTTACACTTTATCATAAAGAAAAAATTGTTACTATAATATAGATTTAAAAACAAAAAACAGGAAGAAAGAATCAACTAATTAAAGCATGAGTCCAAATGAGGTGCTTCTCAAGTTATCTAGAAATTAAAAAATTTGCTGTAAAAGGTCATTATCAGGTATTGCTTTGCAGTATTTTATAAGTAATTTATAACTTCTCTGTACTTTTGTATCTAAGTTTAGTTGCAAAAATAAACTTTGTTTAACTAATTAATTTTTTCCTTTATTCTGTAATTTTTCTGAGCACACAAACATATACAGAGCCAAAACAATTTAAACAAGTGAATTCTTTTCTTTATTCAACATATTTTTCCTTCTAACTTACACAAAATATGCAAGGTTAAAACAAAACACATAATACTGAAAATTTAACATAATGAAAACACCTGTATGGGGTAAAAAGACAACTAATTAATGAGTGTTAGTGGGTTGAAAGTAGTACACTCACCTGATCATTTGGATCTGCAATCCTCAGAGCTTCCTTAGCATACATCATGGCATCAGTAACACCAGGGACGTACTGTAGCAATGTCTGTGCTAGCAGCAGCCAAAGTCCAGCAATGTCTGCATGTTCTTCAACCAGCTGCTTTAAGGCTACTACTGCCTGATTGGTATTGCCCTGAACAATGAAGGATGACTATACAAACCTGATGAACAAAGTTTTACTACTTATGGGAGAGTATCCCTATTTCTAAACTTAATTGCTGCATAAATCGCTAAATGTCAAAGTGACATGACCTTGGGCACTGCTTATACTGATATTTTTAAGTGTCCAGAGTTGGAAGTAAACAACTTAGGTGCAGAATATGCTAGAAATTTTGCTGATGCACACACACACATACACACAAATGCATACACACACACACTGAAGAGCATGCTCTTCAAATTGTACTAATCAGAGGTGTATGAAAATGAGTGAGGTGAACGAATAATTCACTACTGTAAACAAATGTCTGGCACATTCTGAATAAACTGCACAGAAACAAAACTTAATGCGCTAGGAAATATTACTCAACATTTTTTTATTTTCTAAATTTTCTTGATTAGAGCACCACCACCCACCCACCACCGAAAAAATACCCCACCACAAAATACTTGAAGTTTAATCTCATACCTTCAAAATGTGATATGAAGTTGAAAGAGTGGCTACAGCTGTAAGATTATGCTTATTCTTGACTACTTTAGACAGCTCTGTGAGAGTAGCCTCCACAAGAGGAGAGTCCTTTTCAATGATGCCAAGAGCACACAATGCATACAAGCCTGGAAGTGATGGACAATTTGTCTGGAACCTGAAAATAGTTATATTTACAATTTTAGCACAATAGAAAGAGCTCTGAGAGACAGAAAGAGAGAAAGACTGAGACAGACAGACAGATAAGGTTTCAGACTCCAGGGGAAGGTAACATAAAAGAAGTACAAGCCTGGCCGTGATGGAAAAACCACCTGGAATCTTATTAAAGCAATAATTTTACAATTTTCAGTAGAATTCCTGAATACTTTCACACAGACAGAGCATGTAGATTGTAAATCCACATCATGACATCATATGTTTTGTTGCTATGGTGAAAAGTCAGTCTCGCAAATGAATGAGAACTCTGATTTCTTTCAGAAATATTGACTTTCAATACCGAAATAAATGCCTTTATACAAATCACTAAAAGTTTAAAGTTTGGAGTCTTGATTCTAGGAAAGGGAATTACTCATTTCATACAGATTTATTCTTATCTGTGGCTGACCTAGATTCCATTTCACTTGGTCTTTAACGCTATTAGACTTCATGCCTTTGAGAGCTGAGTTATCTTCCCCTTGAGAGAGCAACAGCATATATATTATGTACACTTTGTGTGCCTTGACTGAAGACATGACTTATCCTATCAGACTTTAAACCATGGCTGGGTTATCTTTCCTTTTAGTCTAGAACATAGCGATGTTCGGAATTGAATGAGCACTTGCAAACAGACACAAAACACATAAACACATACTTAGTGATTCTAGACTAAAAGGAAAGATAACCCAGCCATGGTTTAAAGTCTGATAGGATAAGTCATGTCGTCAGTCAAGGCACACAAAGTATAATCACTCAATTACTTTTCGCTCAAAAGAGCAAAATAACAATCAAATTCTTAAGAGCTCTTTCTCTTCCTTAGTTCCTATCAACTTGCCATGGACTTGACAATAATATTACCAGTTCAATAAATCATACAAATTTGAAGTTAATAAATGAAATAATTTAAGTGAGTTTAAACTATCTGGTATATTATGACAATCATAAGTGCCACACATATAATTAACCTAGTGAAGTGTGTTGGGAGTATTGCTTGAATTATTGGTTGAATTATAGGTTGAATTATTTAGATTGCTTCAGAAATACAACAAAGTTGTGCAACAACTGTCACACTAAAAAATGAATGCTTGAAAGAATTAATTCGGAAAGATTCAATAATTAACTGGACTGGCAGAAATACTTTAAACTGGAAATATAGATGCTAATTAACTGGACTAGTAGAAATGCTTTAATGCTGGAAATATAGATGCTAACATAGTATGAGTGCCAATACATTAAGTTATGGTTGCATAAATGGTTAGAATGAAGAATTAATATAAAACAACAATTTTCTTTCATTTAATTACTTTAAATTTAATTACCCTTCTAGAAGAACATTCTTAGCAGCTTCTAAGTCATTACACTTAAAATACACCATGCCCAGGGCTGCATGCACATCTGATCGTTCAGCGTCAGTAGATGCCAACAGAAGTGCATTTTTGTAAACTGAGATATAAAGAAAACCATACAATGCCCTTTTGTAAACTGAGATATAAAAAAAAACATACACTGTATTCATTAATAAATTAATAATACATACAATAACAAAAATACCCTCTTTTAATTTAGGCCAGACATAACCTGGAAGACAAAAGTGGGGTTGGGCCTGGTAGGATAGTCCTCATACACAAACTTGATAACTCACTAATGTTTATAAAAACTATGTGTGATGCCAGCACCACATTAATTAATTATCAATTATGATTATTATTATTATTTAATCATCCATACTAATTACAAGTGATGAGAATCTCAATTTATGCTTTTAATAATTCCCCAAAAGACACCACTTGTCCCTCTCACTTGGTGGATATACAGGCATTATAAACATTTTCTCTCTTCCACAACATAAAAGACAAACATTAACTGTCACACAATATTTCCAGAGGTGGAAAACTTCTTACCAAAGGAGAAGACAATCAGTCTTTTAATCTATATTTAGTGTGCCCCCGTCCACCCACTGTCTCTCCAACATATGGTTATCATTATGTGTAAGAAGGTCAATAAATTTAACAATAAATTTATTAAATCAGCAATCAAGTATACAATATATGAATATAATCTGAGTTGACATTTACATCACTTCACAACAATGTTTGATTAATGCTGGACAATCATTCAGTTTATCCTAGCAATGACACTAGCAGTCTGTTAACATAAATATATAATCAAGTTCATAGATATCATCACAGGAAATGAGAATAGAGTTTCAGAGAAATAATTAAAGTCAAATGCACATGACCTTTTTCAAAGATGGTGGTTGTCATCGACATGTATTCACAATCATGCACATTGCAACAAGTTACTTACTGTCTTCCTTATTCAGGTGACGGCCTCACAGGTCCCTTCTAAGCATGTTACACAACTATTCCAAAATTTTTGATGAGCTCACAAAGCACACCATAAGGAATCAGCCTGAATTTCACATGTGCTGTCAAACACATCAGGAGGAATGTCTCAAATTTTCATGTATATTACTCAACACACCACAAAGAACATTCAAAATATTCTCCATAAATTCTCAAGACCAAACAAAAGCCACCATTTCTACTGTATTGGCTCTCAAATGGAATTCACAGGTTTTATTGATAAGCTGACAACCACTCTGGATTCACACACCAACATGACCAAGCAAAAACAATAGTCACTGCTGCTTGAAGCAAAACGAAAAAAGTGTGCTTTCTCTGCAAATGTCAAGTTAATACATAACTAAAGTTCAAACATATTTCATGTCTAAACTCCTTTCTCTCTTACAAACATTCTCAACTTAAAAGACCCTGCAATAATTTCGTTAGCCCGACACACACAGTGTCACATGTCCAGTTTTCATTTAACAACCCTGTCCTAGGTTAAGCATGAATTATCAATATTAGCTTATTAGATGATTCTTAACTTCAGTGACAGCTGGACTTGCCTAACTTATCTCCTTTTCAAATGCCACAATCTTAGTCTGATTGTTCACGAAACTTAGTCGGATAAGTTAGTTGATTTCTTTGCCAACAATGTTATCTCCCCTTTATTTATAGAGGAATATTTATAATTCTTTATTCCTTTATTTCTGGCTCTGCCCCCAGTTGGCAATGCACTTATATAATAACATAGCGAGAAAACAGTTAAGAGAATTAACAATAAAATTTAATAACAATAAAATTAAATTTGAAAAACAAGAAAATGAACAATTCAATTTCCGTGAATATAGAATGATACCGCGCGACCCAGTAAGTCTATTTTACTGTCCACATCCAAGTCTATTCCTGATAGTTCTTTGACTTAACTTTGATATTGTCATACTAAAAACTTATATTACATGTAATAAATAATAATACAAGGCTCTCATTATAAACTTTCTCCAATTTAACTCTCCCACATTACTTTATAGTTTTTGAGTAAAGTATAATGAGATTAATTAGAAATATTTAAGAGGAATGATCTTATAATATTTATAAATATTTACCATTCCAACTATCCTGCAAATTGCCTGCTTGATAAAGACAGAGACCAAACTGACACAGATCAGCAAATTTAGCTTGGTGTAAAGATGATGTAAATGTTGTTAATGCTTCTGTAAACTTCTTATTCTTGCTAAATGTCAAAAAAACAAAAAAAGGCATGAATGCAAAGTAACCTAATTTTTGTTAAAATATGTTATACTCTTAAGGAAACAATATATAATTTACATAATCAATTTTTATATTCTCAAGCAAACAATAACTATATAATTCATATAATCAATTTTTATATTCTCAAGCAAACACTAAAATAGTGTAGTTATATAATCAAAATAATCACATTTTTATATTATAAAGCATACAATAGTTATAAAATCCATGAATTCAGTTTTAATTCACAATTCAATCTTAGCTTATTTCACTTGGTTATATTTGTCTGCCCTAGATCACACAAAGATGAAAGGACATTTTCACTGACCAGAAGATATGGGTGAGTCACTGTTTCCAAGTGGTTCAGCTATCAAGATTGCATTTTTTATCTGTATGATCTAGGTCAGATGATATTTTCCAAACGGATGCAAACTGATATGAATTTATAAAGTCTGTTATTGTTTGAATTTAATTTATTATTTGGTTTTCCATTTACTACTTTTTCTATGTTTATGCTTGCAGAAATAAGGTTTTAGAAGTATGTTAGCAATGAGGGGAATTTTGCTTATTATTTTCTGTATGCTCATGCTTGCAGAGAGGAGGTTTTACAAGTATGTTAGTGCTGGTTGGATTTTTCCTTATTATTTAATCTATGCATTTGAAAAGAAATCAGGAAATATTTTCTTACCACACACACACATATGCATGCACATGTACGCACAAACACACATCCAGTGCATTTACATTATAGGGAAAAAGTCTTACCGTAAAAGTCTGGCCAGATTTAAATTAATTTCTCTTAGCTTTTCATCACTGCCTCTTGTAATTTGTAGCAAGTGAGATGCACTGTATAAATCAAATGAGAATTAATAAATGTACTTCACTGTACATTATAAAACTCAGATTCTATCATATGTTTAGAAATCACTTCTAGTACTTCACAGTATTTATACTATTTGATTCAGTGGAAATGCTATGCACTTAATCTTTAATTGTTCTATTGCAGTAAAAAGAGATGGGCAAAATAATTTTGTTATTAAATAAATCATTTTGACTTTTTGAATGAATGTGTTTTGTTGTTGTTGTTGCTGCTGCTGGTGGTGGTGATGGTGTGTGTGTGTGGTTGTTGTTGTTGTTGTTGGTGTGTGTGTGTGTGTGTGTGTGTGTGTGTGTGTGTGTGTGTGTGTGTGTGTGTGTGCTTGCGTGCATGTGTATTTCTGAGAAACAGGATGTGAAAGACAGAGAATGAGAAAAGCAGAGGATAGATGGAACAGGGAAGTAGAGTATTAAAGTGTCAAAGTGTGTGGGAGATCATAGTGGGGAGCATTGCATGAAGAAGTGAGAAAGGGAGCAAAACAAGTCGGCTCACCTTGAAAAAGCTTTTTCAGCTGACTTCAGCAGACCTTGATGTTCAAGCAACAGTCCAAGCATGTTGTAAGCCAATGGGTCATGCTGATACTTACCTGAAATAAGGTAAATAATTATTGTTTGAAACTTTCACTTCTATTTGAAATTAAACAATTAAACAATCAACAGGTAAATGAGCTCTTATTATTTAAGATAAAATGGATGTGTATATTTAAATTTTAAAAACTATTATTTATGTAAAATAATATGGTCTGGCAAATTAAACAAGTAAGCAGTACTATTTGACAAAATGTAGAGTACTTGCATACAAATATATCCAGTATTTCATTAATTTGAATCTAAAAAATATATACAGAAATATACATATTCTGCATTTAAATTAATGTATTTTTCAATTTTTTCATCTGCTACATGCCAGAATTCAGCTGCATGAATAGTGGCCTCATGAATGGTGCACTAGTACTCACTTGTGTATCGTGTGAGTGCATCTGTAGCAGCTGGAACAGCAGCCATTTGATTGATACAATACTGAAAGGCTGGCGTATCATGTCGCATTTTGTCATTCAAAGTTGTGATAACCCAGTGGCCATATCCCACACAGCTTTCAGGCTACGATCACAAAGGCAATGATAAACAAGATAATGTCTCAACATAAAATAAGTTTTTCCTGAACACTTGCCAAATGCCTGCAATGCTAGTAGTTATCTTACTCAAAGACTTGTCAATTCTATACTCAAGGGAAGGTAATCAAAGTTGGTCCAGTGAAAACTATCAAGATTAAAGAGATAATCAAAATAAAGCTATTTGTTAAACTAGAACGCCCTGCCTGGTTCTAGCATCTTTCTCTCACATAGCTTTAACTCAGGTATCTCTGTCTGGGATATCTTTGTTTTGGGCATCTCTGTCTCAGGCATCTTTGTCTCAGATATCTCTGTCTCAGTCATCTTTGTCTCGGGTAGCTGTCTTGGGTATCATTGTCTCAGGCATTTCTGTCTCAGGTATCTCTGTCTTGGGTAATCTCTGTTTTGGGAATCTCTGTATCTCTGTCTTGGGTATCTTTGACTCAGGTATGTTTATTATAGGTACAAGTTTGATTGCTTTGTAATAAATGAGTGTAAAACTGCTTTCATTCAGTAAGTGTAAATATTCACTGATATTCTATAAACCATCTGCAAATGCATTACTCTTCAGTTATATCTGTTGTATTAATCCGTTTTAGTTATGAGCACATCACATTGATAATATATAAACACTTGGCTTTAGAGATGAAATTTCTATGTAAAAGATTATGGCAATATAGGAGTTAAAATGTAAAATGTAAGACTTTTCTAAACAACAAAATTCCAAATATTCTTCCTGCTTTCACTCCCACCCCCAATCAAGAACGTGAGTAATTGTACAGATGTATCACTCTGCTTACCATATTCAATACCTGTATGTCCCCTTATGTTAACTAAAGGATATAATCAGAATTTTCCTTAAAAAATATAATTTAATTATTAATAAAACACTGGCAAGGTAGTACAACTTGTTAAATCAGACAGTTAGGTTATAAGGTCTAGTGTAAAAGCACTGCAAATATCACTCACGTGGACTCCCAGTTCAGTAGTGTGGCGAAACAGGTCCATGGCTTCCTCATGTCCAACTGATTCAGCCACCAGAGCCTACCCAAGGTCATAAAAAATAGAGCTTAAAAAAGTCCCTCTGATTATTATCCAAGGATTAAAGATTTAGTAACCAAATTTTAAAATTGTTTAATGTTTTGTTCATTTTTAATATACAGATTGATTGTTATTATTTTAATATATTACTTATTTTTAATACTGTTGTCAAAAAACTATGAACTGAATGAAAATATGCTTCCATATTGAAAAAGCAAATGATAGGGAGAAAGAAGAACACAAAATGTTGAGAAGTGATCAATAATCTTAAATTTGTCATTATCATGTGCACATCAGACAAGATTCTGTACAGAATTCAATATGAACATGATTACTAAAGATTTGGACATTATCGTGTGCACATCAGACAAGATTGTGTACAGAATTGAGTATGAACATGATTACAAAAGATGTGGTTCAATGCGGGGAAGTTTTATATCATCTGATAATGATCTGTATCATGGAGAACAAGATTCTGCACATACTTCAGTATGTACTAAACTGAATTGCTCAGTATAAAAATAGTTCAATAAATAACATTAAAAAATAGTTGGGACAGACATGTGGAACTTTTGGCATTAAAAGCATTATTTGTAGTATGTGTATGGGTGTCTGTCAAAATGTATCTGATGTATCTGTTGACATTAAAAAGTATTATTTTTGGTGTGTGTGCATGCATGTATTGACTGTATGTAGTATGTGTGTATGGAGGTATATGTATATAGAACTGAGATTACATTTGTGTTTGTGTACAAATGTATAAGTGTGTTTGTGTGAATGCATGTGTTTATAAAGTGAGAGTGGGTGTAAGCAAGTGCTTAAGTACTATACATGTATGTGAATGATGATGGAGTGATGTCACATCTGTGTGTGTATATATCTTGTATGTAGTGTATATCTTGTATGTATTGTATGCAGTGCATGTCTTGTATGTAGTGTATGTCTTGTACGTAGTGTATGTCTTGTATGTAGTGTAAGTCTTGTATGTAGTGTATGTCTTGTATGTCTTGTATGCAATGTATGTCTTGTACGTAGTGTATGTCTTGTACGTCTTGTATGCAGTGTATATCTTGTATGTAGTGTATGTCTTGTACATAGTGTATGTCTTGTATGCAGTGTATGTCTTGTACGTTGTGTATGTCTTGTATGTCTTGTATGTAGTGTATGTCTTGTATGTAGTGTATGTCTTGTATGTAGTGTATGTATTGTAAGCAAGAAAGTGAAAGAGTAATGTGTGAAATAAATCAAAACCAGCACAATAACTGGCTTGTATTGATGACATGAAATTAATTCCACTGACCTGGCCAATCCAGCTTGCTACGTATTCTGGATCTTGCCTCTGAGCAACTTTAAATGCTTCATGTGCAAGCTGCCCAAAAAGTACCTTATTATGGAGGTAATACTCATTCAACGAAATAATAAGTATTTGATACATTATAATTTTACAAGAATGTCTGCAATATCCATTACAAAAATACTGAATTATTTAATTTACCACCTCTCATGGTGAAGTGGAATAAGTATGGCACAAAGACAGGGTGCTAAAAATAATTGCATATAAAGAGCTACAAACAATGTATACATGCATACTTGTACATAAACACACACACACACACATTGTACACATATACACACACACACACGTGTCACACATAAACAATCTATAAACCTGATGAACACACATTACCGAAATATTTTCATGTTGTAAATAAAGAATTCCTAAGTTGGCCCAGGCAACAGCATTCTGCAACATATAGATTTCATTAAATAAAGAAAACATAATTAAAAAAAAAATGACATAAGCACAGAACATGATAATATGATTATTGCAATGATAAAAGTAGTCATTAGTAGTCATTAAAAATAAGACAACAAAACATGATAATATGATGATTGTGATGATTAATGTAGTCAAGAAGACAATAAAACATGAAAACATGATGATGTAGGTCGTCATTAAATAGAAAAACCATGATTATCACACAAAAATTACAAAAATAGTCATTAAACACAAGACATTATCACAGGCAATAAAAATGAGAAAACTAATATAATAATCACAGAAGAAACAATGACATTCAAAGAAAGCATGGAACTAGACTTGAGAGACTGCTAGAGCAAGGTGTATGAGTCAAAGCAGGAGACATGGAAGGAGGCAAGACTACAGTGGGCTTTGAAGGAGACAAGACTACAGGAGGCACGGGATGAGGCAAGACTACAGGAGGCATGGAAGGAGACAAGGCTACAGGAGGCATAGTAGGAGAGAAGACTACAGGAGGAGTGATAGGAGACAGATTACAGGAGAGGAGAGTGCATGACTGGACTAACTAGTAGGGAGAAATGACACGAGATAAGGTCAACAGAACAAACTTGAATGAATAATAAAAGACTACAAAGTGTTCAGCTTTAAATAACTCTGTAAATGTGGGAGAATGTGACTTGACATAAATGGTCATTAGAGTTAATGACAGAAAAGCAAAGTACATGATTGAATAACCTACAAAAGTTGTCTAAGCTAATAACAGAAGAACAATGTACATGACAAAAATTACTCCTACAAAACTTTTGTCTAAGCTAATAACAGAAGATCAATGCACATGATTAAAAAACAACCCCACAAAAGACATATCTAAACCAATAACAGAAGAACAATACATGATAAAAACAACCCCACAAAAGACATATCTAAACCAATAACAGAAGAACAATACATGATAAAAACAACCCTACAAAAGACATGTCTAAACCAATAACAGAAGAACAATACATGATTAAAAACAACCCCACAAAAGACATATCTAAACCAATAACAGAAGAACAATACATGATAAAAACAACCCTACAAAAGACATATCTAAACCAATAACAGAAAAACAATACATGATAAAAACAACCCTACAAAAGACATGTCTAAACCAATGCATGATATAAATAACACTATAATAGATATATCTAAGCTAATGACAGAAAGCAATGTATATAACATAAATGACTACATAAAAGGTATGCCTAAAGACAGAAGAACACAAAAGTGACCACTAAAGAAGTGAGGGATGACCATTAGAGATGTGAGGGTGACCACTAGAGACATGATCATATTTCAGTTAAAGACAGAACAGCATATAACTGACCACTAGAGAAGTGGTTATGCCTAAGAACAGAAGAGCAATATACATAACTGACCATTACTGAGCTAGGCATGTCTAAGTTAAAGACAAAACTGTAATACAAATAAAATGACTACCACAGAGAACAAGGGGCTTTGGAAATTGAAACTATTATTTAATTTATTAATCATTATCGTTATTGTAAGTGAATGTGCATTATTTATTTTTGAAACTGACCTAGTCTTGCAAGCTACATGAAACATCAACATCTTGGCAAAACTTGAAATAAGGAAATAATGAACAGGAATCAAAATTTTAAAAAACATTCATGTGTCATTCAGTCACTATGAAGACAGTTAATCTATTATTATTAATGAGCCTTTCAGTCACTGTAGAAACAGTTAATTTATTATTTTAATTATGTGTCATTCAGTCAATGTAGAAACAGTTAATCTGTTTCTTTAATCATGTATCATTCAGTCACTGTAGGAACAGTTAATCTCTTTCTTTAATCATGTGACTTTCAGTCACTGTAGGAATTAGTAATATGTTACTTTTTATCATGTGTCCATGTCACCGTAGAAACAGTTAATCTGTTATTTTTTATAGTCAGGTTAGATCTTAAAGAACTGTTTATTTAAATAACAATCTAGTCATTAAGCAAGATTCAATTATTCAGACTGTTTCTTGCATTAATAAAAAAGAAAATATGTGTAGTGATATTATAATAAAATATGTGTAATATTTAATTTTTTTAAAAATGAATAAAGTAAACGAGTATAAACATATCAATCTTTAAATAAAACTATTATTATGAGTTCAAACCTAAAAATTATTTCTCTCTCAATATATTCCATTGAAAAACAAAACAAGGTTAGCACAAGCACTACTGAATCACAAAATAAATAAATAGATAAATAGATAAGTAAATATAAACAAAAGTGTCAACTCACAATAGTTTCTGCTTGGATAGATTTAATGAAAGAATGCTGGGCCAGAGGAAAATTTTTGACATCTAAAAGAGATTATGATGAAAGAGTATAAGCGAATGTGAATGTGAATAAACCATACAACTTATATAACGGAAATAATATTCAAATATTATTACTTAAAGCTAAACTACAAATAAAATTTAAAATGTGGTTAGAATTCATATTATTCATCATATTTAAGCATATACACACACAGGTCTGTACATATATACATCATTGAGATAGAATAAAAAACTATTGTAGGGTTCAAATATTAATTTTTAATCTTTTGCAGCATTATTAATGTTTCCAAAACTTCAGATTGTTTTTATATCAAATATTCTTCAAATGAAAAACAGAAAGAATCTGACCAACTCTACAAGTGCTAAGTAGTAAGGGGACATATTCTTTTCTTCTTATAATTGCCCATCCCTAGTGGATATTTTACAGTGAGTCTGATAAAAAAGTAACGTACAGTAAAGAGAAGGGCTTGTATGATTCTGAAAATAAAGTAACGTTCAGTAAAGGGAAGGGCTTGTATGATTCTGAAAATAAAGTAACGTACAGTAAAGGGAAGGGCTTGTATGATTCTGAAAATAAAGTAACATACGGTAAGAAGGGAAAGGCCTACATAGAGTAGTAGTCACTGGATTAGAGTTGAGGGAAAGATGCTTTTATCAATGACATTTTGAACTACAGGTTTATTAAAAAATAAGAAAATTAAAACTAGGTTTAAAACAAGATAAAATTATAAATGTAGATTGGAATTTGAAATAAAAAACATTATAAAAATTTTTAAAAGGATATTTCAAAAAGGAATAGGTTAAACAAAATCATGAAATAAACAAATTACAATAAAATAATTAAATTTAACCTCTTCACACCACAATAATAATCCATTCCATTGCAAATATCCAACTCACCCTCATCTCCATTCCATCCTGCCACAGGCATGTGTACACACACACACACACACACGAAATGGAACTAGGGTTACAAATTAAGATGGATATGCACTGTTTTCATATACTCACAACTTCCACTCAACACACACATACATCCCAACACAAATTCATAAAATTAAAACTGACTTAACATTGCTTTTCACTTTCTTCACATGAACCCCCATCCCAGAGATAAAAAATTTAATAAAAGTGTTTTAAATAGACCCTCACTAGTTATACATAGTGATCCCTCATGATATGCTATCTTACCAAACACAAATTATAAATGTATAATTATCTCATTCTGTTTATATATATACTCCCTCACAGGCCCATACCATCCGAGATAATCATAAAAATGCATAATCAGACTCATACTGATTATAGATACCAACTTCTTCCCAAATAAACACATAATTAAATTTACACTGGCTATATATACTTACTTCCTCAGCACAAACACAAGAATACCATAGTTAGGCTTATATTAGTTATACACTCCCTCAACATTCAGTTTAAAAGCTTTCAATTGGGCTCACAACTGTTATACAATCCACTCCCTCACATACTTACAACTTAAGAACACTCAATTGGACTTCTTACAATGGTTAAAAATATCCAATCTCTCAAATCTTAGTTTTAAAGCACTCAACTTTACATGCCCACTCTCACATGCTTACAGCTCAAGCACTCATTTGGACTCACAGTGGCTGGCACACACTACGCCAAGAGCATTCCAGTGCAGATAGTTGTTAGGTTCTAGACTGATGGCATTTTTAACTGCATGCATGCATTTGTTTATTAGCACTTTTGCTTCATCTTCATCACTTGTCTCTTTGCAGAGGAAGAAAAAACTGAGTCCAAGGTCGTGCCAAAGTTGAGAGCTCTTAGGGAGAATTTTCAGTGCTCTGCTATAACATCTGAGCAAAGTTTGGAACAAAAAATTAGAAATTAAATTATCAACATAAGTCCCATTATATACTTTTAAGCATTTCAAATAATGACAGAAGAAACTAGTTTAGAAGGTAAACCAATAAAAAAAAAGTTTTATATGGTTGAACGAGAAATCAAATGATACACATCAGACTCTTTATATTCATGACTGCTTTGTGCCAAGAATACATTAGAGCTTTTATAATTATATTCATAACTGCTCTGTTCCAAGTGAATATCTGACCTCCATAGTTGTCATGTTAAAAACCCCAAAATCAAACCTTTAACATTATGCCTGCTATGTTCAAGAGAATATCATAATTGTGAAGCTGTAAATAAAGAAAGGAGTACCTTCAAGTGAAAACAGGGGTTGGGTTAGCAAGCTTGCTTTGTTGTACTCTCTCCTGTTTCTTTCAAAAATATTTTCACAGCATTTGTGGATTTGAGGTCAGTCAATATATGAATTATAAATAAATATATAAATCTGGAGATTTTTATATTAGCACTTCATATTAATAAAAAAATTCTAAGCTTAACAATCAGGGTACACATCAGACTGGGTACATGGACTGAAAAATCTCTAAATACCATAATCAGCAAGGTGCAGTTTGAACCCCGATCACTCACTTGTTAGGCTGGCATTTAGACCTGATGATTACCCAGTTCCCACTAAGGCGATGGTGAACGTGTTAAGATTGCTTGTGAAAGAAAACAATGTCAGTGTCAGTGTGAATGAACAATGTGAATGAAGCTGTAAACTACATTCCACACAATTTCTTCTGCGGCTAAGCCGAAACCCAAATAATCCAGAACTGAAAAGAAACAAACTTTAAAACTCAGTTTGAGGGATCTGCTTAGAGAGAGAGTTTAGATGAGATTTACAATGATGCTGTATCCAGTTTATGAAGTGTCACTTTCATTGGTTGTTAGACTCACATGACTACCAGTAACTTTCAATGCCTTGAACTTGTTTGCAATGCACACCTCATAAAGACAGCATCCATCAGCAATACCTCTGAAAAGATGACTGTGGCTCCTAAAGCATCCATCAGCAATAGCTCTGAAAAGATGACTGTGTCCTATAACATCCATCAGCAATAGCTCTGAAAAGATGACTGTGGCTCCTATAGCATCCTTTAGCAATAGTTTTGAAAAAAATGACTGTGTCCTATAACATCCGTCAGCAATAGCTCTGAAAAGATGACTGTGGCTCCTATAGCATCCTTTAGCAATAGTTTTGAAAAAAATGACTGTGGCTCCTTTAACACCCCTCAGTATTAGTTCTGTATAGATGATTGTGGCTCCTATAGCATCCTTCAGTATTAGCACTCAAAGATGACTAATGCTTAAAAGATTTCTTTTAAAAAAAATTTAAACCATGGCCAAAAATATATGAATAAATTAACTTGTTAAAAAGAAAGTCTGCTAATGAGCATAAAGTGATACTACAGGAAACTTACTTTGTTCCAAGCTGCAAAAGCTCAATTTTTCCTATGTCCACTAAGTTTGTGTCATCATGTGATACAGACTTACACAGCTGCCGTGGGACAAAAATTCTGTTAAAAAATAAAATATAAAAGATGAACAATCAACTTGCTTGCTATAAAATATGGATGAATACTGGCCATATACAACAGTTCTTTAAAAGGATCTCATTCTGTAAATGTGATAAAATTAAATTGCTTTAGGCTGAACATGAAAAGCAATTACATGGATGGGACAAACATTTTATCAAAAGTATTTACTGACTAATTCTTTCCTGTTTATGTATATGTCCAACATTGCCTAATTTTTCAGGTGGATATTCAAACACTGGCAGAACTGGGGTGAAAGAGTTTGTAGACCTATGATGAAAGAAGATTGACTGACTGAGAATAAAACATTTACTTAAAACTTCGACTGATTTTGCTGCTGAGTGCACAAAAGTGACAGGGAAGAGGGAGGGCTGATGACTGAAAATAGATATAGGTTTGTGTGTGGAAGAACAGGAACTAGTAAACATGACAGATTACAGTTCAGTTTTTAAAAGAATTATGTCATTTCTGGGTGCATGCAACCAGGATATATATATATAAGGATATACTATTATAATCACCAAACAGCAGTTAAGTATTTGCGTTGATAATTATCTTTCTTTTTAATGAATTAATTACTGACAATTGTAGATCACGTTTCATTATCTAATTGTGCCTGCATCCCAAGAATGAAGCGCTGCACAGCAAACTCCCAATAACTTTTTGCATTATGTCTCCTTACCTAAATGTTGCTGTATCCAGAGAATGAAGTGCTGTACAGCAGTCACCCAGTAATTTCCACAGACAAGAGAGATCAGCTCGTTGTGATGCTGCCCTGAATTTTGACAGTTGTTAAGAAAATATACGCAGACAAGTATGACTTAATGCATTTAGGTTTAATTAAACACAATTATGTTATCAGTATTGGCATGTCAAAATGCAGGAATACCTGGAAATTCACACTGTAACTTACAGTCACAGAATTAAGTCACTAAATATAGGATGATTTTTTCTGTGCTGCTGTCCTTTGAACAGGTGCAATTACACAATCACAAGTAAATGTTCTCTCTCACACACACACACACACACACACACACACACACACACACACACACACACACACACACACACACACACACACACACACACACACACACACACACACACACACACACACCATACACTCACACTATCTCTCTCTTTCTTGTAGCCATGGTCTCTTAAGTGATTCACTAACCTCAGAAGAACTTACTTGTCGTTCTACTGGAAAGATGTAATTGCAAACATGTTACACAGGTGTAAATGCATGGATATATTACACTAACTTGAATGTATGCAATGTTTTCAAGTACAGTGAGATGTGTGGTACACAATACTTTCTATTCTCATGAGCATTTAGTTACATACATTGAAGAAAAAATAACTGGAAAAATAATTTTAGGGCATTTATTTATATACATGATGAAAAAATAATGTGAGGGCACCTGGTTGTATAAATTGCACGGAAAATAATTTTACAGCACTTAATTGTTTAAATTGATGACTAAATAAGTGAAGGAAAAACTGATGGAGAAATAACTGGAAAAATAACTTTGGGGCAATGATGGGAAAATAACTTTTGAAAGAAAAAATATTTTTTCTTCTTTGGGAATATTTATGTGTTCATATCCAAATTCCCACTCATTTCCATTCCAGGTGAGGAGTAGCTTTAGAGAATTTACTGATAAATGAATAAAGAGAAGCAAATTTATTTCTAAATATAAAGGACAGAGGAAGACGAAAGTGAAATGCAAATTAACCACAAATACAGTGCTACACAATGGTTTTATCCAGGTAATAAATGGAGCCAGATTTTCTTTCTTACAGATGCTAAAACGACTGCTTTACCTTGAAATGTAAAGAAGCCAATTTATCATGTTAAATAAAACATGCGAGTAAGTTTAGAATTTTCTGATTTAACTTCTTTATATACAAAAAAATAGACATAATTTGAATTAAATTAATTCTGTCACAGGTAGACATTAACCTTTCTTACCTAGTGAGAGTGGCAATGGCAAGTGCACAAGAATCCTGAGCTAAGCCAATTTGGTACTGGCACAGTTGGCGCTGTGCCAACAGAAGAAGAGTCTCTCCTAGTCCTGAAAACCATATTTACATTGTATTAGTCAAGTTCTTTCAAGATGAAAGTAAATAAAAAATGCCTGCCTTCTATTATTTTTCAATTAGGAACATCTTAGCTGATTTAAAAGAACCACAGCAAAATTAACTCCCCAAACTGGATTACTTTTATTAAGATAATATTTAGTTAAAATGTAATAACAGTTAAAAAGATATATTCTTTAATTTATTGTAAAATAAAATATAAATAATGCATAAATGCATGCATGCACATGTGTGTAAAAATAAGAATTTTTTAAAGTGCAGTATAACAACTTTCACTATCAATGAGCATCAAAAGAAAATGGATTTGCATACATCAGTATCAAAAGATCAGCAATAGTCTTAGAAGTTATAAAATATTCAATTATCAGAAAGTGATAAAGATGACAGATAATGTCTCTAATGGACTTGAATTTTTCCCAATGTGACTGTATGACAGATGACCAGGCAGCAGTGGGGGATTGCTTATCATCCAATGTGACAGCATAGCAAGTGATAACCTCTTATGAATTAATTCTTCAGATTATTCAGGCATCTCTTCCCCCTTACAGTCCCAATTAGCAAGGTTTCATTGTAGACCTATTATTCTACTTTGTTTATCTTGTAAGTAGAATTTACAAGTACACAAAGTGGTTGCCAGATGAAAAATAGCTTTCCAGCTAAGGATTTTACTGGAGTACTGCAACAAGGAGAATCTACACCAATAATTATAATTCAGAAAAAAACAGAGAACTCACCTTTCAAAGCAGGTACATAGTTTGGAGATTTGCTTAGGATCAGTTTATATTCATCAACCGCTTCTGTCAGTTGGAAAAGTTTCTGTTTGATACTTGCCATCCTGCACACACATATAAAGTTTTGTACACACACAAAATAAAGCACACAAAGAGAGACAAAAAGAGACAGGCAGACACACACAAAGAAAGTTTTGTACACACACAAAATAAAGCACACAAAGAGAGACAAAAAGAGACAGGCAGACACACACAAAGAAAGTTTTGTACACACACAATAAAACACACAAAGAGAGACAAAAAGAGACAGGCAGACATACACATAGAAAGTTTTGTACACACACAAAGAGAGACAAAAAGAGACAGGCAGACACACACATAACTACATACATGCATATACATAAACAATCATGTTTATTTGTTATTGAGATATTTAGCTTTCATTCTGCATAGCATAAAAGATCTAAAACTAAAATACTCCATTACAATTACAGTTTTATTTAAAGTGTTGGCAGTGAAGGGGTTCATAAGCCAGTACTTATAAAACTGTTATTTTAATCTGAGACCCTCTAGCATCCAAAGAATTAAAAATACAGAAATTTATCTTTTGCTATGAATTTAAATGTTTACTATTTAAAAATAAATTAAAGAAACTAAATTGAATTCAATAATCAACAGCACTTTTTGATCTATCAAATAATTATGATTCAGCATAAAATATTACTTACTGATACAGACAATATGTAGAATCTGGATGAATCTAAAAATTAAAAAAAGTGAGTTATAAATTAAAACAGTCCATTAAATAAAAGCTCAGTGAATTTAAATAAAATCTAAAAATAAAGTATATACATGTGTCTGGCCATCCAACAGGCAGAAAATAATGAGCGAAAATATGTGTACAGAAATCCACTGAACCAGACACTATTACATAATCATGCACCACTGAGGCTGAGGGCTTATCGAGAAAAACAAAAACGAAACAAACCTGCAAATTTAGGGTGGTCAGAACCAGCGAACCATTTATCATAAAGTCATTTAGCACTGAGGGGTTCTCGTTTACAAAAAAAAAAGTACAATGTTAGATCTAGTGAACCATTCACCAATATGCAGTCATTGAACAAGGAGAGCTTCTTGACACATATGCATGCACCCCCTCCCCCCCCCCCCACACACACACTGTACAAAGTGCAATATAAGGTGTCATTTAGATATTGTAAAAATTAAAACATGAATGGAATAAATGATGGAAACATATGTCTAAATATTCATAGCATAGTTTCAGACAGTTTAAGTATGTAAATATCTGTTTGAAGTCTTGTTTGTCTAATGGAAGTATATCACTGAAAAGAAAAAGTGAAGGGAAGGCAGAAAGAAAAATATGCAAGGACACAGTCATAATGCACATAATACTGATTTACATTTTTTGACCTGTCAAACCAAATATAACAGAAAATAAGAAAGTTGTTCTAATGTATAAGTAAAATAACAGCTTACCTCAGCTCCTCGGCTGAATGCCTTCAAAGCAGCACCAAAACTTCCTCTGAGCAAATAAGCTTCTGCCAGGCACTCCCATGCATGTCTTTTAGAATTGAATTAGAGTAGCATTTTAAATTCCACACAAAAATGCGCGCACACACACACACACACACACATTAAAGGAAAAATTATTAAAAACTGTCCTTCTATAAAATAAATCAAATTAATTAATAACAACATAATACAAAACTTCCAAAACTAAACCAACAATGAAAAACTTTAAAGCACAGAAAACATTAACATATAGTAGAAGATATACCAGTGCTGCCTAAGTCAGAAAACATTAACTGAATTATTAATATTTTTTTGTCAAAGAAATAAGACTTGTTTAAATATTTATAAATCCATTGATTAATCTGCCATCAAGGTTAATCCATTGATATATATTATGTTTGAGTTGAAGGCAGCCAACAATACCCCCCCATTTAATTGACTTTAACATCGATGACATGTTGAGTAAATATATCATGTTTATTTGATTATCTTTTTATTTTACAGTCTGAAGTCATCTCACAGACAATGTGTTGAGAATATATTTCATTTCTTTAACAGTCCAAAGCAAACATAGCAGATGATGGTAGTTTTATTGTGTTGTGTAAATATGTCTTACTCATACTAAGAGGTGTCCTTCATGAAAAGATCATGTGCAAAATGTCTAGCAATCCAACACCTCATCCCTTCACCTATTAAAAAAACATGTTGCTATGTGACCAGATCTCTTTTGTCATTGAACAATCACCTGGGCTATATAGTGAAAAGTCCACATGAAAAATGTCCAGCAGTCACCTGCTTTTTATGCTAAGCATAGGGAGACTTTCCAAAGGGGATGCCACTGCACAAATTGAAATACATTCTTCTTAAATTGTCTTTCTTGAGTGAAAAATTCATTATATGTTTATAAACCAAAAATCTCAGTTCAGGCTTCTGAGCATAAACCTAAAAGCCTCCTGTCATCAAGACAAATCCATTGGTATATGATGTTAGGCTTTTATAGTGGACAGGTAGATAAAATAATTGCTTCTACATGGCTGAACCAAGATTATGTCTTGCAAAATGAATGAGTCAAGGAATATGCCTCTCTCATGAATAAGCCAGGAATATACCTTGCTCAAGATTAAGTCAGGAATGTGTCTCTCATTCTGATAGGCACAGCAGTGCAGTGAGGCAAATCATTTATGACCTAGTTAAAACTGAACCATGACGAAATGTTGCTAATGAAATAGTCAGAAATTTAGGCGTTTGAATCTTACATGTCTTCAGGGTCTGCTCTCAAAGCTGATTGAAAAGATGTGATGGAACTGTCTGCATCCCCTGCTCTAATCTGGGCCAGACCAAGTCGAAGCCATGCCCACTTAGCACTAAAGGAGAACAAAGGAGAAAAGAGAAACATATTATTTTACTTTATAAAGTTAACATGGTCACAATATAGATTTTACATCAGGAAGGATGCAAAAATATAAGTCCACTACAAGCAGTGTGACAAAAGCAGTGATCAATAGTGATGCTAAAAGTCTACAGAAAAGTTCGCATGGATTCAATTACTGAATTTATTAAGCCAATATGAGATCTTGCATGCTGGAACTTTAGAACACCACTAATCTAATTTACAAGATAACAATTAAACCAGGACACTTCCAAGCCATCCAGCACTAATATAGTGTGTAACATGACATTCCAAATAAATCTTTCCTTACCATCCTGTGATAACCTAACTGACAACCATTTAACAAGAAATTTCCAGATCATTTGGCTCCAATTTATAACACAATCAACAATAATAATAAAATATTAGTGATTTATTCTTATACAAGCTTTGAAAATGTTGCAATATTTATACAAAATGCTCACAGTCTTTATATAAACTATTTCACTGTACAGAAGAAAAATAAAAAATATAACAAAACAAAATAATGAATCCACATACAAAATGACAACATAAAAATATGTATATTTACACACAGAAATATAAATAAAATGAATTTACAAGCATAGAATTTGAAACAACTATGACACAGAACAGTTGCACAAGAGAAAAGAAAGTGACATTCCTAGCAAGATGAAGAAAATACAAGATCTCAAGACATCATATGTCCAATCTGCACATTTTACTTTGTCTCTTGATGCAATGAGTCAGGTCACAGTGAGAAACTTGATGCCAACAGTGTTGTCAATAATGAATCTGCAGAGTTCTGTTTATTTTTCTAATCCAAAAGAATACTCATTGAAAGATGTAATTCTTAAAAGTTTTGGAGGTTGACAGGAAGATGGATGGTAAAAGATGCACTTTTAATGAAATTCTTGGTTCTCAATAAACGTTTGTTCAGGCTGTACAGAAATAGTAGAGAGGGGAGATAAATAAAATTCTCCCTTTCTGGTCAAACTGTTTATGGCAGCCACATTTGATTAACGAAAAAATGCATATATAGTCAAAAATCTTTGTGTTTACTGCACTCTGGTGATCATGTGGCCAAATGGTTGTTATTATGGCATACAGCATATCATGACTGTAACAATATAAAAAAATGGAAATGCAGAAGGAAGAAAACATGGCAGAGTGTAACTTGAAAGCGACTGTATACGAATAATGATTTGCCAAGAAAACACTTCCAACAAATCTTGCTTCTAAAACAAAGTTAAAAGTAAACATACATGAACAAGAGGAAGACATGATGAATATAATAAACAAACAGCTGAATTTGAAAAACAATTAAACATTATACAATGTGTAAAATTTCCAACAGTTGTTTTTGAGCTATTGAGGCTAATCCACTAGAAATGAAAACCAAAGCCATCCAGCATTAAACTAATATACAAGTCACAAAAGAGTTTTCCTAAGTATCAATAATAAAAAATAATTTATAATATAACCATTAAATAAAGATATTTCTTAAATATCCCTCGCTACCTTATTAATAATTAAACCATTAAATGATGTTTCTTATCTATCCATCAGTATCTTAACATAAACAATACACAAAGACATTTCCTAACCATCAAGTACTAACATAAATGATAAGGTGTTTTTTATAATCTAGCACTAACTTGATTTATAATAAAAACACTAGTGAAGATATTTCTTAACCATCCAGCACTAACTTAAATTATAGTAAAACCAAAGACATTTCTTATCATAATTTACAACACACCTATTAAACAAAGACTTTTCTTATCATTGAGCACTTTCATAATGTACAATGCAGGCATTAAAAAAAAATTACTAACCACCCAGCATTAGCTTCTGATGTAACTTTCTGCAACAAGACCTGAACTTTTTCCTGAAAGTGAAATAAAATGATAATTTTAATGTATAAGGTGTCCATTAAAATAAAAGTTCTAAAGGAGACAAGAAGGAAACAGCTGCTAAGTCTAGTAATTTGCCTTATTTTTCGATAATAAAATACCCTACCCTTAGAAATGGGCACTCTATACATCTTACGCTCTGACTTGTATGCATATCGGAACCAAGGGCATCTGCTAGAGTATCTTTGTCTATTTGTACCAGGGAAATTTCCATTCTCTCTCAACCAGTCAGTTAACTCACCATCAAGCTAACAGCTGCCTTTCAAGACCAGATTTCTTTACCACTTCAAATTCAAGTGATTAGAGAACAGATTTTTCTACAGCATGTAAACATTTTTGATCTCAGCCCACTGGCTGGTTTCATTCTCATAAATCATAACCATTGGATAATAAAAACTACTCACCCAGTTGGAACTGGTTTGCATGACATCAACAATTTCTAGCATATTCTTAACTTGGGTGTTTACTTTAATTCAGACACTTTCAAAACTACCATCATAAGGAGTGCCCAAGGTCAGGTTACTATGACAATTAAACAATTTATATAATAATTAAATTTTAAAATAGGGATAAGCAAATTTACTCTGCCACAGGATGGGGAGTGTGAAGGTTGAAGCCTAGAGTCCCAGTTCAGGTTTCTGAGCATAGGTCTAAAAGCTTCCTGTTATCAAGACAAATCCATTGATATACGTTGAGCTTAAAATGAGAATTCTTTGGTTTTATAGCAGGATAAATTGTACTGATGTATAAATATAAATGTATAGATATATTATTAAATGTATACATATATATACAATTACCTCTTCACCTAAATTCACCAGAATGTCACAAAGAGCAGCACCAGCCTCTTCATTGCTAGTGTCAAGGTCAAATGCTTTCTGAAAGCACTGCTTGGCACGACTGAACATAATAGGCACATTTGAAAAACAAGATTTGTTGAATAAAACCATTTGTCTTACACAAATAAAGCATGCACAGGAAACATACTTATTTTATAAAACAAATCAGGCATTTAAAACATTATGTGTTGGCAAACACTTGACAGAAAATTAGTTAAGTAAAGGTGATGTATATATTATATCAGACACATTGAAAATAGTATGTAGGCTTAGAAAAGTTAACAGAAATTTAATAATGAATTCTGTTATATAAGTAATGACAGATATAAATGGATTAGTTACAAAAATATAATTCATATAAGTGCTTCTAAAAATAATCACATATGGAAAACATAACTGGACAAGAACATTTTGTCATACAGACCACAGAGAACAATCATATTAATAAAACAGACGTACAGAAAACAAAGTCTTGCAAAACAAAACAGGAATATGGAACACTGAATTGTCTCACAAAACAAAACAATATAGAATACTGAATCGTCTCACAAAACAAAACTGGAATATGGAGTCCTGAGTTGTTTCACATAATAAAACAAGAAAACAGAAAGCTGAGTTGTCTCATATAATAAAACAGGAATTAGAAAGCCAAGTTGTCTTAAATAATAAAACATGTATATAGAAAACTGAGTAGTCAGTCTTACACAATAAAACAGGAATATAGGAAAATGAGTTGTCTCAAAGTAAAACAAGAATATAGAAAACTAAGTTGTCTCACATAATAAAACAAGAATTTTAGAAAACTGAGTTGTCATAAAATAAAACAGGAACAGAGAAAACTTGTCTCAAAGTAAACAGGCATTGTGAAAACTGTCAACTTTGAAAATAAGGCAGACATAAAGAAAAAAGGATAGACATAGAATAATAAAGAATTACTTGTGAAAAGCCCATCTAAATCTACAATAACAACTATTTAGTCAGAACAAAGAAACAACACCCCCCAAAAAAACAAAACAAACAAAAAAAAACCTACAAAAACAAACAAACCAGCAAAGAAAGATGAAAAATAATAACACACACACACACACACACACACACACACACACACACACACACACACACACACACAATTACATATACTAAAAAGAAATTAAATGCTAAACAATTCAAAACAAAATAACACACAAATAACACACACTAGATGTTGTTTTGTTGGTTCAATAAAAACTCACACTTTATCCTTTTTCAACTCAGAGTAAAAGTAGCCTAGGTATAGAAATGTCTCACTACAGTATGGATCCAGCTTTGCTGCCTGCATTCATTAAAATTGAAAACATTAAATTCTAATGCATTTTAACAGGAATTGAAACTAAAGTGCAGTATAATTTTATAAAATATTATTCTGTGTGAAAACAATTATAATCAAGATATTGTATATAACTCTAAAGCATTATATATATATATATATATATAAAAAATCATTATCTTCATTACACATTGGGATTGGTTATCTACACTGATTTATTGAAAACTAATTCTTGTTGGGATTCATACTAATGTTATAGTTTTCTTTAACAAAAACATATTTCTAAGCATAAAAAATAAATAAATATATACATAAACAGCTGATTTTTACACATTACATATTCTATACATAGAATGCATTCAAACATATTTTTCCATTTTACAAAACATGTAAAGATATATGGTCATGTTAAGGCCTATAAAAATACAGACTTACAGATCAGGGTCAAGGTCAGAGGGACCCACATAAATTCCCAAAGGAGATAAAGAATTAAATGTCTCAGTGGATAATGTAATTCTTGTCCGGAAGAATTCCCTAGAGTACCTTTCTCTCTTCAGTATATTGTTGGTGTTGTAAGTCAAGACTGTGTAATTTGCAGTTTTTGAAGAAGTCAGACCTCTTCCACATTTTTAACTGTTGAGGTTTGCTGGTTTGTTTCAATTATATTTCACTGTCTCCAAGATAAGTAAGGCATATTTTGTTTTTAATCTTTGCTTGCTATTTCTCTTGCTTTGATGATTTTTTTTTATTTATTATATATGTTTCTATAAATCATTAATATTATGTATATTTATTAAAGCTGCTAGTATGTATTTTCGTGTCAAAATTATCAACTTTTGAACAAAATAAACCCTGTAATTGATTTAAGGCAAGTTTAAATTTATAAGGCTTTCTGGAACCAAATTAAGCCTTTCACAGGTATTTCCTGTAACTGAATTAATTAGTCCACAATAACAGAGAAACTACTGTTGCATTTATATATAAGTCATAAATACATAAGCCATCTCAACCTTGAGCAAAGCATTGAAGCATTGCTCTTGGATGCTGATGTTCTCTACTGCTGATGGGCTACATCGCAGCTCCCACAAAACACGTCCAAGCTTCAGGAAATACTGTGCATTATCGCTCACACTTGCTATACTCTGCTGTAGACTGAAACAAAAGAGTGATTCTGCCATCATTAATTTAAGTATGACTACACGTTATTTTTTATATGTATCATGGCCAGCAGCAATCACTTGACTATCAAATCAAAGGCAAAACACTTGTAATGAAATTAAATATAACGTAGAATGACAGTATGGCATATGAATGTAACAATTTTGTTTTCAAAGTTAGAGACTTTACATATTTCTAACCAATCTTTAATTCTATCTATCAAGCCTATATTTGACAGAGTTCTCACTGCACTGACAATACTTTGACTGACCAGACAATAAACATAATAATCATTAGCTGAGTGCAGTCAAAATCTCAATTTGTTTTTTCTAAGAGAATATAAGTAGCACTAATGGTTTATCTTATCTTATCTTATCTGAAGGGTGTAAAGCAACTTTAACAAAGAATTCCCCATACAGGTGCTCAGATTTTGTAGAGAAGTTCAATGAATCAAACAAAAAAAATTTGATATTATTGTGGGTGAGTTTTTCTTTCTTTCTTCTGGTTCTGTCTTGATGCATGGGTTAGAAACAAAATGGCAGATTTATGAAAAAATCATTTACAATGGACACTGAAAACTCAAAATAACAAATCTTTATGTTATTTTGAGTTTTCAATGTCCATTGAAAATGATTTCTGACTGAAATTGTTGTAGTTTAGGATTATATATATGGGGATACCTTTTCTTACCCTCTATTCTGAACTTTTCCACAACCTATGTGTGAATCAGTTTACAGTGATGATTCAAGAGAGTTACAAATGTATTATTAAGTTATCAGAAGTTTAGTCTGACTACTAATAGAAACTCTTATGATATTGGATATGTGATCTGAAGACATTTTATTTTCAAAAATTGATGTGCACTGTTCTATCACTCTGTGTGTGAGTGTGTGTGTGTGTGTGTGTGTGTGTGTGTGTGAGAGAGAGAGAGAGAGAGAGAGAAAGAGAGAGTGAGAGAGAGAGTTTGTTACAGAAATGCAAAGACATGCTTTCTCCAATGATTCAAGATAATCTGAAAGAAATCAATTAATTTGTTCGGTAAAGTCAAAGCAGTTGTACTCTATAGAGACATACTGTGCTGGAATCAGATAAGAAGGATCCTACATTACATGCATCATAAGATGAAATTATGCCAGTCTAACATTTTCGTGTAAAAAAGTACTTAATATTTAAAAAAATAAAATTGTCTAGTCATTTATGAATTAAAATATCATTACTTTAAAAAAAAATCATTCATAATTAGCATCACATTTAAACTTTCATTAGAAATAAACCTGTGATGATAAGTAAGTTGAAAAATAAGCCTGACGCTATAGCACTAAATTGTTAAAATAACCCAACAATAGTCAAGCTTCATTTAGTTTTCTAAAATGCTTAATTAAACTTTATTATTTTCACTATTGAAAATTAGAACAGCCAAATCCATCTTGTACCTGGGAAATGTAGAACCCATTATTATATGACAGTATGGAATAAACTGAATTTCACAGGAAACAAGCATCGGGATCAATTAAAAAATAATACAATATAATTCTCACAAAGACTATGATCATTGTTGATTAATAAAAAAGTAACATAAAAACAATAAAGAAAATAACATTTTTTTCAATGGTGCAATATTTTCATAGCAATATGAATAAGCACTCTCCAACAAAACTCCAGCATCTAAATGGCATTCCAAATAAAATGTATGTGGGTGAGAAGACAATACCAAACAAAACTTCATGTGCATATTTAAGTGTATTGTATTGTAAGAATTTTTTATTTATTTATTTTTTTAAAAACCAAATCCTTCACAGTTTTTAAAAAACCGCATTTGTATGATAGGTTAAGTTAACTATCTGATACAGAAATCAATGGAGGTACAGATTCTATCTAAAACAAGGGGGATAAGTATTGCCCACGGAGTTCATGTTCTTGTAGACAGCTCACAGAATAGGGTAACGTGTACACAATGGAAAAGTAAAGAGATAAAACAGAGAAATGAAGCAGACTGGAAAAAGATTAAGAGGTGATGTAGAAATATATACACATGAAGCAGAGATGTGAAGTAGACTGAAAGACAGGAAGTAGACTAAGAGCCATGAAATAGATTAAGCAGAGAGTGGAAATAATGAAATGACATAGAATGAAGCCAGAGTAAGAGATGTAAAGTAGAAATATGAAGTAGAAGAACACTTAAGTAGACACCAGTAGAGGCAGAACAAGGAGACATTGAAATGCTTGCCTGTCAACTGCTGCAGCATAGTTCTTCCTGCTGAAATCTATCCAGGCCGTGAGAACTTTTACTTCTGTGCTGTCTTTTCCATGCAGCTTGGACATGCATTCCTATCACACATGTGATATAATGATAAAACAAGAGAAAAGGCAACAGAAAATAACAAATCTTTAACTGTTAATCGCATAACTATCGTTTGTATCTTATAATTAAAGAGTATAATAAATCAGATTTTCGGTACTTTAGGAGGAACACTGAATAAACTGAGATAACATTTTGCTCACAGTCATACAGTAATCAATTCAAGTTCAAGTGACAAAGCATTACAAGCAGAATTTTATACAACAGGGTAAATTAATGAATGGAAAGCTGTCATATAAAAGATAAAAGAGAGACATTACGAATAAAGTCAACTAGAGTAATTAATTTAACCAGTAAAAGGAGGTTAGGCACAAGCATGGCAAGAGAGTTAACAAAATAAATCACTGATAAAATCGGCTATTGCAATTAATTGCATCAGTAAATGGGGTTTAGAGACCAGAAGTGGCTTGAAAGCTAAGAAAATAATTTAAATAAAATCTATCAAAATAAATAATTATAGCCGAAAAGAGGTGGTATCACAACTATAAAAATCACTAAAAGTAAAATCTGCTAAGGTAAGTACTTGTACAGTAAAAGGGATGTAATTCTATCAACTAAGGAAAGTAATTTTATGCGTCAAAGGGAAGTATCCTATCAGTAAGAGTTTAATCATAAGCAACAAATTCTGCCTTACATTTAACAGTTCCTCTTCATCCAAATCAATCAGAATGTAAGCCCGGAGTACAAGGACTTCATCACTTTGCTCAGTCATCTGAAATATGATGTAAAAAATTAGAACAGTAGTTGAAATCCTGTGGAAAGCCAAAGAAACATTAAATTAAAATATAAAAATATATATATATACTATTCTAGCTCTCTATTTCATTAATGTCTAACATATCTTTGTTAATTCTAATCTTATTATTCAGCCATTAATTTTTAATAATTTATTAAAGTGAAGAATTTTAAAGTATGTGTTGGTAAAATTATTATAAATGTAAATAGTTGTAAGAAATCATGCAAAAATAAAATTAAAATATTTAAATTTATAATTTTCTGCAAAAAACAAACTAACAGTTATTAATCTAATTTTTTTTTTATTAAAAGGCTTCATTACAACATACACATTTACACACAAACAATATACAAAATTTATTTCAATGTCATGTCTTAAAAAATAAAAGTAAAAATGAAGAAAATGAAATAAATTCAATATATTTGTTCCAATATTACCCTATCCAAAACTGCCAATGCTTGTGCCAGGGATTGTTGTGTTCCCTGACAATAGTAACAATGGGCTAACATCAGATCTAACTGCATGGTTACTGAAGTGGTGCTAACTGTGACAACACGGTGTTTGCTGGATAGCACAGAAACAGCTGGTGAGAGACATCAAAAAGACATAAAGCTACATATGATAGCACAAGGCTTGCATTTGTGTGTGCACGTGTGTGTGTGTGTGTGTGTGTGTGTGTGTGTGTGTGTGTGTGTGCATGTGATGTGTGTAATTGGGGGATTTCAGCATATTCCTGATTGCAGATGGCATCGCTGTAGCACCAAATCTGTAAATCCTGGATAATATGCTGTCATAATGTCTAGTGACTTATTAAATTTTCACTGAGAGTTCATTACTAATTATACACATCTGCTTTCAGCAATTTGAAATTTAGCAGCCATTATAAAAAAAAAACGAATGTGATGTGCTACAAACAACATCAGCTTCAACCGGACTCCAATATTCAAAGTTTTATTCTGATTTGCAAACCGCTGGTCTTCTGGGTGTTAAGATTTTTCAAACCTAGTGTAAAAGTGTGATTAGGAGATATATTTTACTAGGATGGTAATTCTCTTTCGATCATTGAACTATCATTTTGTAAACAGAAAGTATGATATTCAAATTGGTGGTGTTGAGAAAATAATCTGAAGAAAACAAGAGACTGGAAAAAAAAACTTTACATGCAAAACAATTTTATTCAACATGAAAATATTCCAACAGAGGATATTTTGATAGGCAAATGTGAGAGTCTCTAATTAAAAACAGATAAAATATTTTTTTAAGTTGTCTTGCCATCTGTAACTTGAAGAAGTAGTATGGTCAAGAAGCCAAAGTTCAATCACTATATTGTAATTAATAAATCTGAAAGCTACAATGATGGAAGTAAGATTAGTAATAGTTCAAATAATGATACAAAAGTAAAAACATGAATAATATGACATGTATTCAATTGCTGCTAAAGAAAAACAGACCTTCCTCAATGGCCTTTATGCAGTCAGGGTATTTATGCAGTAGAAACAATGACCGAGCAAAATAGAAATGGCCAAAAACAACTTCACGTTTCTGGGCAATACCTGTAACAAGATATGTATTTAGAATATAAAAAATCAAAATGAAATAAATATGGTATTAAGTAAATAAAAAAAAAAGTACATCAATTCTTTTACAGGATGCTGAGAAATAATGTAAAATAAATAGTCAGAAAAGTATGAGAAAACCTTAAAGACCTGAGAGGACAAAAGAAGAGAAAGATTGAATTTTTAATAACTATGAGAATACTAGTTGAAAGACAATGACATAAGGGAAGATATTAAAGACTGGATTTTATATAATAGTGAGAGCACTAGTTGAAAAGACAACAAAAATTATGAAGT
The DNA here is from genome assembly GCA_028829895.1 of Sinotaia quadrata. NCBI lineage: Eukaryota > Metazoa > Mollusca > Gastropoda > Architaenioglossa > Viviparidae > Sinotaia > Sinotaia quadrata. The sequence goes on along the minus strand of CM054177.1, from coordinate 123,574,556 downwards.
GAGATGCAAAAAAATAATGAAAACAGTCACAATACAAGTTAAAAGTATGATTCAAAAAGAAAATGCTTTGATATCTGAGGCAGAAGCCAAATTCATAAAAAAAAAATAAAGAAAAGACAAAGATAACAATGTAAAAAATTCAGTCATATAAAACAATTAAAACTAATAAATAACTAATAAAGATAGCTATTTATATGGAATGAATATTATCAACAGAAAATTTTTTTCCACAAAAATAATTTCTTTATACAAGTATTACATCTCTCCACCCCTTCACATACATTCCATTATTGTTGTGAATTTGCATCAGGTAAGTTGTTGTAAAAATCTCAAGAGATTATCATGAAACACAATAAATGGTAAAAGATTAAAAATGTATGAAACAAACTCAACATCTTTCAACAATTAAAAGACATCTTTACTCTTGCCTCACCCAATTATTATTTACTATCACTCCCCAGAATCCCCAAAGAAATTTTTAAAAAAACAGAAAAGAATAAACAAACAAGAACAAAACCCACTAATAACTAAATGACTACTTCCAAAAAACGTGTGATATGGAATAAAACTAGTGAGGTCTGAGAAACAATCTTACCCTGTTTTAAAAGGGAGCATGCTGATTGGTAATTGCTGGTGAGCAGCGAAAGAAACCCCTGAGCCAAGAATAACTCGGCACAGGCTGCGTCCTTTTTCAGCGTTGTCAAAGACAAAGAAAGCTCTTTTATTTCAGTCAACTCTTCATGGATAACTTTTTCTACAAATTAAAAAAAATTCATTTTATAAACCAAAAGCAATATAAGAAAACAAGACATTTTTCTGTTTCCTCTGAAAGCGCCACATAGTTGCAGCCAGAAAATGTCCACATATAATAATAATAATAATAATAATAATAATAATAATAATGATTTTAATTAACCACTCAGGTTAGGTTATGATCTTAGGTTATGATCATTAAACATGCATGAAGCAGTTTGCTAAACTGGTTAGTCCTATTTTAAGAGATGGTGCATTTTTCAGAAAAATCTTACCAAACTGGGAATGACTAAGCTCACAACCTTCTATATTCCGGGTCAATACAAAGATTCTCTGCCGCCCACATTCCCAATAAGAAAACTTTTTACCTCTGTGGACCGAAGGAATTAAATTTGATTTTCCTTTGATCAGACTACAGGTGTCAAACACCTGCAGTCTAAAGGTACTCACACTGAGTATGCACATCATACCAAATCTAATTTGCTGAGATGACTAAGATACCCAATTACCTAACTGTCGATCCAGCAAAAGAAGCAGTTTGACTTGCATTGGAGCAATTACATCAGGAAAGCGGGACACAAGCTGTGAGCATTCGCTGTGCAGATTTTCTGGCCCTGCCTGCAGACAACCAGTTTTTAATTAAATAAATAAGATAGAAATTTGATATTTGTTTTAGCTAATTAAGGACACAAATCTTAATAACTTAATACCCTGACTTGAAGGCTTAAATACTGTGTCATGACATTTGCCAGAAACATTATCATTATGAAAAAATGTTCTCTAAAAAGAACAATAAAGAAAAATAACATTAAATGCAGGAACATTATTCACATACTTTAATAAGCAGGCTAAGGTAAGTCTGAATCATTCTCTCAAGCTGTTCTTTATCCTTAATTGTGTCCCCTGATGAAAGCAGCTCTTGTAGGCTTGACATGAGCTGAAAAAGAATATATACTCATGAATAGACTAAAGAGTACATATTAAATAGCGCATTTTAAAAAATCTTTTGATTTCTTTGTCCCTTATGTGGTAGTAGGTAGTTTTTTCATCTTTGGAAGTTTCAGACTTGTTTAGCTGCATATAGGGTTGCATCTTCTCATTTTGTTTTGAGAAGCTGGGCAGTGTACTTTTGGGGGGTGGGGGTGGGGTTGCTGTGTTGTTTTTCTTATCTTCCTGTGAGAACAGTTTCCTTACTGATTGGTGTCATCTTTTACCTCATTATCATTGTTGGGTGATTTGTTGTTTTACTCTTTTTTTTGTTGCTTAGTAATTGAATTTTTTTAAAGGTGATGTTGAAGATTTTGGATTGATTTGATGTACTCTAGTATCATTGGGTGATTTATTTATTTATAAAGATTTATGCTGTTGATGTTGGAATTTCAGTGGATGATTTGGAATTCTCTGGAGGTGGTGCTGAGGTCTCTGTAGGTGATAGTGATTTAAAAAATATATATGTTTTTATAACATAAAAACTGCAAAATATGTATTTACCAACATTTTCTTGTCTACTGATAATAAACAGAAAACATAAATTACCAAGATTTCCCTATCCATCAAAAATAAACAGAAACCAAACATTACCAAAATTTCCTCATCCATTGGTAATAAATAGAAACCATAAATTACCAAAATTTCCTCATCCATTGATGAGGAAACAGAAACCATATATTACCAAAATTGCCTTGTTCATTGATAGAAACCATACTTTAACCCAAATTTTGTCATCCATTGATAATAAAAAAAAATCTGACATTTATCAATATTTCTCTTTCCATCAATCAATAATAATAACAAACCAGACATTTCCAACATTTTACTGTCCATCAAAATTAATAACAATTCTTACACTTATCAGCATTTCCTTGTCCACTGATAATGATAACCAACCACACTTATCAACATTTCCTGTCCACTCATAATGATAACCAACCACACTTACCAGTATTTCTTTGTCCATCGATAATGTTTTCTCTTTTTGAAGCAGATCCACAAGTTGTTTAAGCTTTTCAGTACGTTGTACACCATTAGCACAATCTTTCAGTCCAGTCTCAAGGAGTGACAAAACCTGCAAAGGAATGCTAGTCTCTTTCATTGTAACTACATATATTACAATATAGATCTATAATTACCACTTACAACTAGCATCTCATATATGTTCACTGCAAACTAGTTTTCTAACAAAAATCATCTTGTTGTGATAAGCAATGACATGGATAAGCATCCTAGAATTAATGTTTTTTCACTACAGAAGCAAAAATCAAGTCGCATAAATTAGTAATGGTGGATAATAGTCTAATCAAGCTGAATCAATTTACACACACCAAGCTATAATTCAGGTGGCTAATCTACAGTTCATAGTGTAGGAGAACATTTAGTGCAAATCATTTCTTTTTTTCCTTCTTTTTTTCTCTCGATCTCTTTAAAAGCAAACTGTAAAGCAAATAGATATGGAAGAGAACATATCATACCAATTAATGTAAGCATTAATGTATTTAGAACTAGGTGTATGCTAGTGAATATATACAAATAAGTACTGTATTCTCTCCTATTAACTTTAGTATGCTTTATGTGCCTACATTAAAAATGTTATAAAATTTTAATATTCAATGATATTCATATTAGGATCTGGAGTCAAATTGGGTGTAAAGTTCAACTACAAGTAATTGGATCATGTGATTTACCTTTACAGTATCTGAATCTCCAATCAAGTCAATGAGCTTTGAGATGACAACCTGTTTCTTGTCTTTGTCACTATCATAAAAGTTAAAAAAAAGAATGAAAATAGATCCATTAAACTCAATCAAAATGCAAAGAAATCTTAACATTTTCAATTCTTTATACATGTACTACTATAATAAAAAAAAACATCTATATCAAATACATTTCAAATATCTATCTACTTATCTGTCTGCCTGTCTGTCAGTCTATCTATCTCCATGTTTTAAAAGTTGAAGACATTGAAATTAACTATGTTATAAAGAAACTTTAATTTCATTTATGGAAATTTATGCATGCAGGAAAAAAAGGCACTATCCTCATATGCAGAAATAATCAACAACAAAAGGGTCAAATGACTGTATAGCTAAAGATGAATTATTAATGCCTATTACTGCAGCAACAAGAGCAACAAAAGAAATATCTATAAACATATTGGACAACTAAAAAAAATATGAAGCTGAAAAACATGTATAGATGGCTAAAAAAATGGCTGAAAAACATATACAGATGGCTAAAAAAAATGGCTATAAAACATGTATAGACAGCTAAAGAAAAAGCTGATAAACATGTATAAACAGCTAAAGAAAAAGCTGATAAACATGTATAAACAGCTAAAGAAAAAGCTGATAAACATGTATAAACAGCTAAAGAAAAAGCTAATAAACATGTACTGATGTCCACAAGAATAAGGTGGCATCCACCCAAATTCATCAGGGATAAACAATAAAAATGAGTACCAGGCTTATGCTTGGCTTAAACCCCAACAATACCAAACCCCAACATAAAAATACCTGAAACACCTCTATTACTTAAGACATAAGTCAGCAAGCCTCTTTCCCTTCCCATGGTGGTTTTAAAGAGAGCTAACTATACCACCAGTATAATGCCTCATGGATAAAACCAAAAAAGGCATAATATAATAATATCACAACCAGCAGAGATAAATCTGTAGCAACAGTCCAAAACTGACTGCAGAATCAAGATATACCAATGCCAACCAACCAGTATCATTGACTACAATCCATTTGCATCAATATAAAACCAGCTATGACTCAACTTTATCACCTCTGTTCATCATCAACTTCTTTATTCGTTCTCTTTCATCAGCAACTCCCCATCAGCCTGTCCCTTAAATCAACAAATGTTGGAATTGGATGCTAAGCAGAAATTGAGATCAATCAAGCAGATCCTGGGTTTGGACCCTTTGCGACTTTTCTTTATCAGCCTTCATCCATTTTCTGGCTCATGAATGTTGAATTTAGTGATCATGTTTGGAAGTGCTTAGAAAATCTTTAAGAATTAGTGCAAATAAATGCCTATTATTATTAAGAATATTTTCAAATCTGTACAAATAAAATCTTAAGACAAAGCTTTAAAAGTACAGACCAACATAAAACTATAAATATATTCTCTATAAATATATATTATAATGAAAAATTCTTAGCTCTTAAATAAACATGAGAAAACCCCCAAATAAAATGAATTATTTTGAATGTTATAGAATCCTTATTAGACATAAACTATCAGAGTTACATACTTTTCATATAATTCGATTAGTTTCTCAAACACAGTGATAATTTCTTCCTTGGTCATAATTCCTGGGATTTTTGCTTGCAAATTACTCAGACCCTTGGCAAAAAGAAACAAAACAAAATAATCTGGTTATAGTTTTATATATATATATATTTACTGGGAAACTGTAATTTCCAATGATATGAATGGACATCATGCCTATTCATTATTTTAAAAAATGAATAATATGAAATTTAAAATTAATTTTTTGTACTCTCTTTGCTAATATAGTAATAACAAACCAAATATAATTTCATTTTCTACAATTCTCTCTGTAGATTGCAACTGTTCTTATTATATCTAGCCATCTATCCATAATGAACAAATACATTAAAATTATAATAAATACATTTTTTTTATAAGTTGCCAAATTGCCAAATTGTGAATTATGGATAATAAAGTGAGCAAAGTATTAATTTTACATTAAATTATAATCAACTGGTTGTAATGTTATTATGTTAAACTAAGAGTGAAGATGTTACATAAATTTAAAACAAATCTATAATTCTATTACTTCTATACCTGCCATGCAAGAAGCTGATCTGGTGAAATCTCAGTAGCTCGGCGATATGCCTTTAGTGACTGGTCATACTGTTCCAAACCTTCGGCTGCCACACCAACAAATACAAGAGCATTGTAGTTGTTCTTGTCTTCTCCAAGTACAATCTGTCAAAAATGTTTTCAAACGTGATTTCAGGACATCTTTGGCAAATTTATTATAATTTATATTAAAAAAAGGAACATTTAGAGTTATTTATGCTTTGTCTATAGCATTAGCAAGTTCAAATGAGAAACAATATATATTGGTAAATTTATTATAAATTACTAAAGACACACAGACATACATATACTACTTTGTTTATAATTAAATTCAAATGAGAAACAATGTATCTTTAGTAAATTTATTATAAATGACTAAAGACACAATTACATACAATGATATACACATACAGATCTACTTCAAATGAGACTTCATGGCATCTTTCATCAATTCAATATAAATAAGGCATATTTACACACAAATCTATTTTGTCGAATTAAATTCAAATGAGATTTCAGTCATTCTTACAATCTTATACAAATTATAATTATAAAATACAAAAGAACACATCTCCAAAGAGTGATAATTGATATACATTTATAATCATTTTAAGCTCAATATTTATGAATTAAAAAGTGGCTACTGGCTGATGAAAAATCCAAATGACAAAGACTGGGCTATGAGAGCCAAAATTAAGACTGTCAAGCAAGGCTAGCACCTGTATTTGCTACTGTAGTGCTATAGCCAGTGAGCCGTGTGTGTGTGTGTGTGTGTGTGTGTGTGTGTGTGTGTGTATGTGTGTGTGTGTGTGTGTGTGTGCATGTGCATGTACATGCACACTTTTCTACATAACAGTACAGTAAGTCCCTATTACTGTATTAGTTTTAGTTTATTACACAGAACTAATAAAGGTCTGCTTTGCTAAAATAAGGTGAAAATGATGTTTGAGATTACTTTCAACAAAACAGTTTCATAAACCTAATTAATCCTAGTTGAAGTTGTACAATTACAACTGATAAGTGTAATTTAAGCCAGCAAATAACTATCTTGGTTGTTACAGAAGTTACTAAAGAAAAAATAATATTAATAAACAATACAATAATTTTGTCTTTAAAAAAGATCAAGGATTAAACATTTTAAAATTAAAATTTAATTTCAATAGGTTTCATACTTTCATACAGAGTAAGATGAATCATTTACATAAATTACAATATATAGCCTATTTTCTAAAGGCTTTATACAACCATGGGCTTTAAAGTTTAAAGAAAAGTATGAATCTGACAAGACTGAAACTAATACAGTAATAGTAATACTACATTCATAGTAGTACTAGTAGTGGTAATGGTTAAAATAAAAATAGCTGTAACAGTGTTTTTAAATAAACAAAATAAATCAGAACTATTTTCTTATAATTATATTATAGTATGAAGATAGGCTTACAATTAAATGTAACATTAAAAATTTGCAACTAGCCTTCAGCCTTCAGCCACTTCATGGCATGCTTAAATAGCAAAAGGTTAGAAAAATAGAAAATTGTAATTATGTTCTTGTAAAAATTAAAATAAAAATAAGAAAAGATAAAGTATAAAGATAAGATTTATTATTAAAGAAATATACACTATAGTTCATGATAGGCCTATATCGAAGTATATGTAACATTTTTAAAAGCCGAAATCATCTATTAATTTTAAAATTAATCAACATTCCATTGTGTGCATGTATGTGTGTGTAAAAAATAAATACATCATGCACACATACACACAAACTCGGAATGCACACGCACAAAAGCGAATATTTTACCTTTACCTTGCACTGTTTGATTGCTTCCTTGAACTCTTTACTACGAATGGCATCTCGAGCTGCTTTCAAAGCATTTTTTATTTCTTTGCTTCCCATCTTTGGTTCCGAGATGATTCCAAAGAGAAATGATTTCTCAAAATTATAGGTTTAGTCCTAAAGTCAAATCAACCTAATAATGGTGAAATACTGAATAATTGGGTGATTTATGCTAAAAGTTTTCTATTTAAATCAATTATACACAAAATCTACTTATTCTACACTTTCGATTCCATATCAGCCATATTATTTTACTTAGAGTTACGTCCCCTAGCCACGTCTCCGTAACTACTGAACTATTTATAAATAGGTACTGCATGCACACCGACGGAGCGTGGTTGGGGGTATACGACTTTTTTTTCCCCTTCTTCCGCCAGCCCTCCCGCCCTCCACCTCGAACAAGTGTGAAATTGTGGGGTCCCGCTAGGGCACTCCAGATCAGAGAAGGTCTGATGACGAAATGATCAACGCAAGCTCCAGTGATGTAAAACTGCTATTGACACCCACCATCAGTCACAGCAAATTTTCTTCCTCGTTTGACTTTTTACAGTTAGTCACAGCAAATATTCCTCCTCGTTTGACTTTTTACAGTCAGTATTTCTTCACTGCAAACATTTTTCCTCGTTTGTCTTTTTACAGTCAGTATTTCTCCACAGCAAATATTTTTCCTCGTTGTCTTTTTAGTCAGTATTTCTCCACAGCAAATATTCCTCCTCGTTTGTCTTTTTACAGTCATTATTTCTCCACAGCAAATTTTCTAAAGAGAGAGAGAGAGAGGAGGAGGAAATAAACCTTTAAAATGCTGGTGCATAGCGGAGAAATTCCCTCCCATATTTTTGTATATTTTTGCTTTGTTGCCATAGTTATGGAGGCGAGAGTAAAGCATGACGTGCACAGTTGTCTACAGCTAGCTATTTGCTTGAAAAGAATTCGTGTCAAAGTCTACTAAATTGTCTGTCAGCTAGCTATTTGCTTGAAAATTCGTGTCAAAGTCTACTAAATTGTCTGTCAGCTAGCTATTTGCTTGAAAAAAAAAATCGTTATCAAAGTCATCTAAATTGTATTTACCTAGCGAAGTCTACGTCATTAACAGAACAACTCATTTTCCATACTAGGACAAGACTGTCTCAGGTGGAATTTCGTATCAAGAAACTGCAAACAGTTCTTGACTCAATAAGAATTCACAGACTAATTTTGAAATCTATACAACTATTCCCCGGTCATAATCTCTACATTTAGACTGTATTTACTTTGAGATGTAAAAGAAATGCAGCTTATTGCTGTAGATTGTATTTATTTGAGATGTTTAAAAATCTACAAATCCAGTAGCAATGTATGGACCTTACTTCCCATAAATGACCTCTTCTCGTTGAGGGCAGCGGGAACAGTAATGTTACTTTTGTTTTCAATTTACAATTTTATCTTCAGTCATGTTAAACCCCGCGCCCCCCCCCCCCTTCATATACCAACAGTGTTAATGGGTTTTCCTTCCTGTTCACTCAAAAGTCCACATATGGCATCAAAGGAGTCTGGTACTATGACTTTTTGCCATATGGTTTATGGTACTTTGGTTGTTGTTAATGTAGGGGGCGCTTCCAGCTTTCGCGCAAAGTGGTACTTTGGTAGTCAATCATATAACTAAAAAGTTTATTAACGCTTTCTGATATAGTGCAAAAATGACATAATAGTTACTTATACAGATCGTGTTTATGACATCTAACACACACATTCTTCCCTGAAATGGTTTCTTCTTTGTATTATTTATGGTGAAAATACTATTATTGTTGTATAGTAACCGCATCACTTTGGTGTGAATGTGTACTCTTCACACTAAGTATTTCAAACCAAGGGTGAATGGTGCAGATAATTTTACGATTCTTCCTTCCATCACTTTGTTCTAGCTCCTCCCTAGTCACCAAGAAATTACAAGTTAGAAAAGGAATAAATCAAAATTTACACATGAATTTGTTAGTTACCACCATTTCATTAAGAAAAAAGAAAAAGCTTTAGTTTTATTGAAAAGTGTAATATGTCTGCAGCAGTGTGCACCAGTCATCAAACCTCACTTTCAATGACCAATTCCCTCCCTCTCACTCACCCCCCCCCCCAACACATAACTAGATTTTCTTTCTTGAAAAACAAAAGAATAACAAATCATTACGAGATTGTATTTCCTTTGCTTTAATCCTTTAATCAAGTTAATAAAAGTTAATGCATAATCTTATCACAGCGCGCTTTCTTTCATCTCTTCTTGTCTCGCGAGAGGTTTGCAATAATTTTTGAGCAAACCAATATTTGTTGCTGGTTATTGTGATCAGTCAAAGACAACAACAACAAATGAAAGTTTTCATAAGTTGCAATCATTTCATACAGTGTATCGCTCATTTCACCAGGGAATTCATGTGTTGAACAAGATATCAGATGACGAAAGAATTCTAGTATTGGCATTGACCATGATGTGTACGCTTTCAGGCTGAACATAAATACTCGCCAGTTCGTTACATTTCTTGTACCCCCCTCCCTCTCCAAACGCGAAAGCGGCGGAAGCCGGAAGCGTTCCCCACATTAAAGACAAGACATTTCTTGTGCCGCACACTCCTTGTTCAAGTGAATACTTGTCGGGCGGTAGCTAACACAGCGATCGGAAGTACATATACATTTGCCTAGATAGATGTTAATATCGTCCCCGAATGGAAAATTGCTAGATATGGAAGTCAAAGGTCAGCTCAAATACAATTTTCTCGCCTAACAAGAATACTCGCACTTGAATAACGATGTATCTGTCACACTTATGAGTGCGTGTATTGTAAGCGGTCAAACAGAGCTTTGTGAAAGACATCTATTGTAAACGGTCTAACAGAGCTTTGTGAGAAGACATCTATTGTAAGCGGTCTAACAGAGCTTTAAGAAGACGTCTATTGCAGAGCTCTAAGATTAGATGGAGCCACAGTGTCCGGTTCTGCATGATTCTTCGTCCACAGTCAGTGTTATTAGTACCTGAACAATCCCATTGGTCAGTCGATTTCAACAGGCGAAAGTTAACAGAATTTAGCCTCTCATGTTTTTTGGCTATATTGCAATCTAATTTAGGCAAGTCATTTTCTGTTTTTTTGCGCCCCAACTCTAAGGAGTTATGGCTAGATTTAATAGAAATAGGGTTAAGTTCCAGAATCTGTATGGAGTAGATCTTGAAGCTGGGTTGCAAGAGAGATGCAGGCAGGTTTCAGAATAAAAAAAGAATAAATCTATTTTTGAAATATTTTACATTGCACTCATTACTTTTACACAGACTGTGAACACCAATAATTAAACATATAAACAGCAATGGTATTAAGTTTATTACGTTCATAGAAGTATATCGAAATAGTCTATCCATAGAAAAGAGTTTAGCAGTAGTATTTAAACAGAATAAGTAATGTAACAAAGTAATCCAAGTAGACACGGTCACACGAGTACACAATGCATATGCTTAGAAGTAAAAAACTAAAACTAGAACATTGCAATAGCATATTAATCAAACAGAACACCAAAACAATAGAATTAAAACAGGTCGCTTTGCACGAAGTTTAAAAATAAAATTCAAATTTTAATCAAAATTGTAACATGATTTTGAGCATTTTAGTCGTTCTGGTTAATTAATTTCAGTTTTAAAAAAAGCATTCATTCTTATAGTCAGTTGACCCTGACAATTCAAAAATTGTGACTGGTTTTCTATAAAATTATTTCATGGATATGTATTAGGTAAGGCTATTGAGAGATGGGAATAGGTGTGTTGAGAGAGTGAGTCTGAAAGGAAGTTGGAAGGAAGTTTAGAAGGAAGGAAGAACTGAAGGAAGAACTAAAGGAAGACAAAACGGAAGAAAGAAAGGAAGGAAAGAAGAACTGAAGGAAGGAAGTTTTGAAGCAAGGAAGAAGGAAAGGAAGGACGGAAGAAAGGAAGGAAGGAAGTTTGGAAGGAAAAGAAGAAAGGAAGGAGGAAGAAAGGAAGGAAGGAAGGAAGTTTGGAAGGAAAGAAGAAAGGAAGGACGAAGAAAGGAAGTTTGGAATCAAGTTAGGAAGGAAGTTTAGAAAGAAGGAAACTTGGAAGTGTGGAAGGAAGGAAGTTTGGAATGAAGGAATAAAGGAAGGAAGGAATGAAGGAATGAAGGAAGGAATAAAGAAAAAGAGAAGCAACACGCTGATTTAACAGGCAGGCAGATATAGTCAACTGCTAAGTATTTTTCTCTGCAATTCAATGATCAGATTTTTTATCTTTAGCAGATAAAGCAGTCCAAGAAAAATATCAACAAATTGAACATCAGGTAATAACAACAACACACCCAAAACAATTATCTTGCAACTACCACCATCACAACAACAACCAACACACCACCACTTTTAACCTCCAGCACCTGTCAAGGCAATCCACTATCAACAAAGCGACCCTTGGTGTTTACATGGTTAACGGTTGTGTTTGAAGAATTCTCGTCTGTCTCTCTCTGTCGACGATCTCTTAGATAAACGAATAAATGAAGAGCCGCTTGAGCTATCCAGATGAAAAACATAATCCACGCTGCGCTCTGTGAGAGAGAGAGAGAAACAAAGAAGAAGATATAAGAGAAATCTCTCTTGAAGGTTTTCTTTAAATATTCATATATTTCAGAGTAGGATTTATGCAGAAGCAAATATATTTAAAATAGAGTTAAACGTTTAATAAAATTTTACCCGAGCGATTTGCACACGACACTTAAAATTGATTTCTGCAATAGCTAACGTATCTGAGCGATTTGCGTGCGACACTTAAAATTCATTTCTGCTATAGTTAACGTATCTGAGCGATTTAAGAAATATATTTAAACTATAGTTAAACTTTTAATAAAATTTTATACAAGAGATTTGATTATGACACTTAAGATTGATTTCTGCGATAGCTAACGTACCTGAGCGATTTGCACACGACACTTAAAATTGATTTCTGCAATAACTAACGACCCTGAGCGATTTGCATGCGACACTTAAAATTCATTTCTGTTGTAGTTAACGTACCTGAGCGATTTAAGTATTATATTTAAACTTTAAATAAAATTTTATACGAGCGATTTGCACACGACACTTAAAATTGATTTCTGCTATAGTTAACGTACCTGAGCCACTTGCAGGTTAGTATAGTAGTGAAGTTTATTCAGCTTTGAGAATGACCAATCAAAGTTTTCACCATCTGCACAACTGACATAATTTGTTGTTGAAAATGTCATGAAGCATTTGTTAAGGGGACATTACTACCACATTATAGTTGATAGGAATAATCAAGAATTATCGACAACAACAAGAAAAATGAACATGGCCTTGGAAGTTCATTTATGTGATTGAAGATCTAGTGATAAGTTTCCCCCTGAGTTAAAAGAAATATAAATATGAGTGATATGCATTGAAATAAATGGGGTCGAGAAAGTGCCAAACCTCTTACCACCGCACGAAGTGATGACTGTTTGGTCTGTATTTTACTTATAAATTACCACTCACACGAATTTAATTGTGTATTTCCGTTTAAAATATGCGATCTGGACCTCGGTATTGTTCTTTATTACTGAAGCACTATTGCCTTTCACTACACGATTAGACTATTAATGAGTACTTTTATACTTAAGTACACTTTTACCACACACGACTAAACTATTAATGACTGCTTTGATATTCTTAAGTACTGTTGTCCTTTACTACACCCGATTAGACTATTAGTTACTACTTTTTATTCTTAAGTACTATTGTCTGTTACTACACCCGATTAGACTATTAATGAGTTCTTTTATAGTTAACACTTTTACACTTTTAGTACACATGACTAAACTATAGATCACTATTTTTATCTTTAAGTACTGTTGTCCTTTACTACATTCCGATTAGAGTCATTAGACTACTAATGAGTACTTTTATACTTAAGTACACTTTTACTACACATGACTGAACAATTTATGATTATTTTTATTCTTAAGTGCCTTTTGTCTTTCACTACATCTGATTAGACTATTAATCTTTATTTACTATAGTACTGTTGTCCATTACTGCACACGATTAGACTATTAATGAGTACTTTTATACTTAAGTAGTTTGTCTGTTACTACACTCGACTAAACTATTAATGACTGCGTTTTATACTTAAGTACTATTGTCTTTTACTACACTCGACTAAACTATTAATGACTACTTTTTATACTTAAGTACTATTGTCTTTTACTTTCATGTTTCATCCTTAAAATTGTGTGTTAGCTTCTTTGTTCGTTGTATGTGATTTTGAAATTGTGGACTTCCCGACACACACACACACACACACACACAGCATAATAAATACAACATAATAGTTTATGAACATATTCACTAGAAACAATGTGTGCAATATAAAAGCATTATTGTTCACAATAAATGAATGCCTGACATTGTGTATTTGACTTCCTTGTAGGTTAAATGGGTTCGTGAAAATTGTATTGACTTCCTTGAAAGCTGTATATATTCATGAAATTTTTATCTAAATCAATATATGTTGTATATGTCCCAGAAAACGTTACACAACTATCAAAAGAGTATCGAATCTCGCGAGTCACACAACAAACAATGTTTCTGAATCTGTCTGCAGTTGCCTACAGAATTCAGTGTTTAATCTGTTATCAGTTTAATAGCATACATAACTCAATGTTTATTTGTAAGCTTTTTAATCTGCCGAGTTTATTAGCCTACAGAACTGAGTGTTTAATCTATCAACAGTTTAATAGCCTACAGAACTTATTGTAATATGTCATCAGTTTAATAGCCTATAGAACTGTGTGTAATCTGTCAGCAGTTTAATGGCTTACAGAATTCAGAGTGTAATCTGTCATCAGTTTAATAGTGTGACACAACGCCACTCTAGTTATTGGTTATGATGATGGTGATTATTATTACTATTCATAACTAATTATAAGTGATGAAAATCTTAATTTATGTTATTAAAAATTCTCCAGAAGACACCACATGTCTCTCTCACTTGGTGAATATGTTGGTGCTGTAAACGTTTTCTCTCTTCTCACCAGACAAACATTTACTATCACACAATATTTCTGTAAGTGGAAAACCTCTTATCAAAGGAGAAGATAAATCTATCTTTAATCTATATTTAGCGAGTCCCCATCCACCCACTATCTCTCCAACATATGATTTTATATATATATGTGTGTGTGTGTGTGTGTGTGTGTGTGTGTGTGTGTGTGTGTGTGTGTGTGTGTGTGTGTGTGTGTGTGTGTGTGTGTAAGAAGGTCAATAAATTTATTAAATAAAAAATCAAATATAATTATATATCAAATATACAATGAAAAGATTATTTGAGTCAATATTTCCATGAAATTGTTTTCGAATAATTTCAATGCTTATACATTCTAATATCCTAACACATAATTCAGATTAGTGTCAATATAAATCACAGATTAATTTTTATCAGAGAACAGTAATAGAGTTATTAGAGATAAGCAATAATAGTTTGTACATAACCTTGTCTAGATGATGTTGCAGTACTTGTTCATGTGCTTTCATAACAATGTCACAAGTTTATTGTTCACAATAGAATTGTCAGTTCTTCATCACTAGCATGCTGTAAAATGTTCCATGAGCCACTGTTCTCTCGAGGCTAATCTGGGTGCTCCTTCGCTGCATTAGTTCCCTCAAACAGAACAACAATGTAGTAACAACAGTAACTTCCTTATACCAGAAATTCCTTGCCATCAGACATTAAGAGAGTGCAGTTCATCCTTACACGTTCACACTTGGATAGAGATTTCTGAAATCCACCATGGTCATAGCAGTTTATAAAACAATAAACCACGACATTCTAGAAATTTAAGAGATTCTAGAATAAATAAAAGGCTTCTTCTTTCTTGTAAAATATATTTAAGGAACAAAAGCTGTTTTCCAGTTTATTCATCTCTAAATCCATTCTTTCTTGCATTCATTCATCTTACAGTTTCCTGCAACAGTATTTATTAGTCCGACACACACACACACACACACACACACACACACACACACACACACACACACACACACACACACACACACACACACACACACACACACACACAACATAATAATTACAACATAATAGTTTATGAACATATTCACTAGAAACAATGTCGTGTGCAATATAAAAGCATTATTGTTCACCATTGTAGAAATAATAGTCAACTCACATAATACATCTCCATATGAATAATGAAACACAAGTATAATATATCAATAGCAAAATGCATAAAATAAGTCCGTTTTCTCTCAATCAATCAGTTAACTCACCATTAAGATAATGGCCGCCTTTCATGACTGGACTTCTGGCACACCAAATTCAAAGTGATTAAAAAATAGAATTATTTTAGATGGTATACTTTTGTAATAGAGTCAAGGCAAATTATACTTGACCTCCTAACCCATAATCAGTTTGCATTGTTATGTTTAGCTTTTTGTGGACAGAGTCTTATTCGTAACCGATATTTTTGGATACCTGTTTTCACGAAAGTGAAGTAATCATCACGCTCTGGTGCATGTGCTGTATTCACATCGGAAGGAAGCTCACCACTATTATGTAATATTTCGAAAAATAGCCGATAGTAGGTTATGTCCAAGCCCAATGCTTGACTGATAGATTTCCCACCATATTGATTTGATTGAATGTAGGGGACGCTTCCGGCTTCCGCCGCTTTCGCGCTGGGTGAGGGGGTTGTGGGGGAAAGGGAGGGGGTGGTTTAGCCCACTGGCTATGTCAAACTAGTTTTTATGTATCATTTCCAATTGGTCAGCTGTCCGCATATATATCCAACATTATTTCCTTGTTTACTTTGTGAATTTTGTTGTATAAATTTAGGTGGTCCTCCCAATCATTACTTTAGTCGACCAATGGTGGGGCGGTAGGGGGCATCACTGGAATTCATGTGCACATTTATATACCATGCACCGGTGCCGGTGTGGGTCTTCACGAGGGGGAGACGGCCTGATATGCTGATTGTCTAGGCTTTGCGTTATTCCGTGAATCATCCATGATTTATACTCAAAATGAACCTCATTAATGGACTTTACATGGACTGTCGTGATTTATACTCAAAATGAACCTCATTAATGGACTTTACATGGACTGTCGTGATTTATACTCAAAATGAACCTCATTAATGGACTTTACATGGACTGTCGTGATTTATACTCAAAATGAACCTCATTAATGGACTTTACATGGACTGTCGTGATTTATACTCAAAATGAACCTCATTAATGGACTTGGACTGTCGTGATTTATACTAAAATTGAACCTCATTAATGGACCTCACATCGACTGTCATTAAAGACATATTTATATTCTCTCCCGAAGGGAATTCTTACCTTTTTTGTTTAGAATCTTTCAGAACGCTGTCGCAGAAAGTCTTAAATCCAACACTGATCATGCACGCGCTAATCAAGAACAGCAAGGTCACCAACGAATTCAAAAACATTGGTATAAAAACCCACAGCTTGGACCTGAAACAGCAGACCAGACATTTTTCTGTTACAGTCAAACTTTGCTTAACACAAAAGATATAATTTAAAGATGTCATAGACCTGCACTATTTATGGTACTAACGACTCCTACAAATTATATAATAATTGAAACTGCCTTTAAATTTACAGTTTCTCTCCGTTTTAATTGTTAAATATTGGTCTGGGTTATATAGGGTTACTGTCGAAAAATTAACATGAAAATGTTATCCCTATATCTGCAGTGTTTCATTTTAATTACATTTAATTCATGCACAGTTGAATATAATTTATAGCATACTGTGCTATACAAAGCGTGTTTTACGGTAAACAGTTTCATTTAATTATACTCATATGCACCTCTTGTAGCGTTTTTAAAAGAAAATTCTGTCAAGGAAAACATCCATCCCCTCGAAACATCTAGTATCGAGCGATTAACAACCTTCTTATTTTATTATAAACACACTTGCACACGCTCACAAACACTTACAAAACACTACTATCTTAAAATACCTTGGAAAGCTAGCAAATGCTATAATACATATTTTTTGTTTGTTATTCAAATGTTATTTCTTTATTACGTTTGACGACTTGTGCGATTGTGTGTGTGTGTGTGTGTGTGTGTGTGTGTGTGTGTGTGTGTGTGTGTGTATGTGTGTGTGTGTGTTGCATGCCTTTGTACGTGCGCGGGCATATGTGAGCGTGTTTACTTGTTTGATTTTGTAACTTTCATATCACTACACACAATTAGTGACATCAAACAATCTGGAGCGATACACACAATTAGTGACATCAAACAATCTGGAGCAATACACGCAATTAGTGACGTCAAACAATCTGGAGCAATACACACAATTAGTGACATCAAACAATCTGGAGCAATACACACAATTAGTGACATCAAACAATCTGGAGCAATACACACAATTAGTGACGTCAAACAATCCAGATTCTAGAGCAATACACACAATTAGTGACGTCAAACAATCTGGAGCAAGGCTTGCTCACCTTTGAATAGGAACTTTGCGATGAAGTAAATAACAGTAGAAAATTCCCATTCCCAACGCATACAAGATGCCTGCTAAGACAGAGAGAACTATGGGAAAGTCGCAATTGCTCTCACTCGTCTCTTGGTAAGTAAAATATTTATAATTATCTGTCCACTGTATGTCCAGATAAAGCAGGCAAAGTCCCTGGAATTTGCTCTGTAACACAATCAATATCTATGTTTCAATGATTGTATGTTTAGGTATTTTCACATGGCCAGCTTTATGATGCATTGTCACATTCACAAAATAGATACAACATCAAAGTACTCATACAAAAAAAAAACACACCAATGGTCAAGGTCATTTGCGAAAGGAAGCTCGAATTTTGGTTGTTGTCTTCCTAACTACAAAGTCACTAATTGTCACTATTGGCTGTCTGCTTCCTAACTACAAAGTCACTAATTGTCACTATTGGCTGTCTGCTTCCTAACTACAAAGTCACTAATTGTCACTATTGGCTGTCTGCTTCCTAACTACAAAGTCACTAATTGTCACTATTGGCTGTCTGCTTCCTAACTACAAAGTCACTAATTGTCACTATTGGCTGTCTGCTTCCTAACTACAAAGCCACTAATTGTCACTATTGGCTGTCTGCTTCCTAACTACAAAGTCACTAATTGTCACTATTGGCTGTCTGCTTCCTAACTACAAAGTCACTAATTGTCACTATTGGCTGTCTGCTTCCTAACTACAAAGTAACCAGTTTAAATTAACCTATTGCCACTAGTAGTATCGCATTCCTAACTATAAAATAATATAGTGCCATCTTCTTAATCACAAAGTGACCAATTAGTACTAGTGGTTGCCATCTTCCTAACTACTAAGTAACCAATTATTACTAGTGGTGTCATCTTCTTAACCACAAAGCGACCAAATATTACTAGTGGTTGTCATTTTTCTAACTACAAGGTAATCTAATGTCACTTGTGGATGAATATCTGGGACTTGCTTATTCAGATCTTTGAAGTGAAATGACCTCAAAGTACTTTTGTATGTGTGATTGGCGATACAATAATTCTGCATCAACACTTTCTGTCCGAATGTTTCAACTTCTTACCTTAAACTATCACCTCAAATTCCAAATCTCAGATTGCAGGTCATCAACATGACCAAATAAGTTTACACAATTCATTCTGATATACTATAAATTTTGACAAAAATAATGTATATACATTGTGACAGGTTACACATGTGAAGGCAAATTACTCTCCTTGCTTTTTTAACCTTCGATGGATGGAGTGTAGGGGGGCGCTTCCGGCTTCCGCCGCTTTCGCGCTAATTTTAACCTTCGAGCATCAGAGTAGTCTCTTATGCAGTCAGCTGTGCCGTCAAACATAGTGAATGTTTCACACCTCACATGTGGCGGAGAGGAGTGTAGGTTAAGTAGCCTAAAGGGAACCATTTGCCCACAGGTGGAGTATAGAGGAGAGGGGGAATGATTTGTAGAGTTGGGAGAATTTCACCAGACGCACTGAATTAATGAGTTCCACTGTTGACGTGCGTAAAGGCTATTGAGTGAATCCAAGTCTAAAGGTTTACGTGGATTGATGAGAATACAATGATAGGTTTTTTTACCTATAAAAAGTTTTTTACCTATAACCTTAAAGATAGACAGATGGAGGGAGGGATGGGTGGATGAATGGATAGATATAAAAAAATCATGTTTACTGTTTCCATTAAAAATTATATCTGTTAACCTTGACATTTGATGATATTGGAACAGCAAATCAACGAATTAAATTCCTTGTCAGCTGAGATGGGTCTTTTATTATGCAAAAATAGTTCAGGTAAACAAGCCCCCATTTTGGTGAACTATTCATTTACTCATCATCAAGGATTACATTTTGTATGCATACATTCACTTTATACATTTTCACATATATATTCTTATGTAAACAAGAAAGAATCACATGCATGCTCTCTACACATTGACACCACAGATTTTTGTTTTAGGAATCAAATGCATTAGGGGCACTGGGCAGATGTTCACATTTGCACAGTATACAGATGACCCCATCCTCTAAGAGTCCCCTGTTGCCTTGCAGGTTAGGTTTTGGATACCCAAAGGCTAGGGTGCTGACACAGTACCTGATTGGGTGTATGAACTTCCTCACTGAGGTCAATCTCCAGGGCGGACTCAACAGCCAAGTGTCCAGGTGGAAAGTGGACATATGTTTATTTCTGCACATGATATAGACAACCCCGCCCTCCACGAGCCCCCCCCCCCCCTTGCTGCCTTGCAGATTAGGTTTTGGATAACCGAAGGCTAGGGTACTGACACAGTACCTGATAGGGTATATGAACTTCGTCAATGATGTCACCACCCAGGGCAGAGGAGTCTCAAGAAGGACTCAACAGCCATGTGTCTAGGACCAAGGCGAGCCACTGGTAATGTGGGGTTTTGGCTTTGATCAACAGCCTGGAGAGGGATGGGCTCTGCCAAGTTCATTTGCCCAAGACACACCACATGAAATGATAACTTTACCTCAAACCATACCAGATTGGTCATCGCCTGGAACAAGGACCGCACCTTCTGTCTTGTACCAGGGCAGAGGTGTTTAGTGTGCTACAGGTGCACCATCATCACCACCATCAAAACTCCGTGCCAGAAACAACATCAGCAATTGATATGTGGAATAGCAGAGCTTTAAGAACGCCTGGAAAGGTAGAGGAACTGACATATAAAATGAACAGATACCATTGGACTGTCCTGGGGCTATGCAAAGTATGATGGAAGAATTTTGGGAAAACAGCAACACAGGATGGCCAGAGATGATAAACATGAACATGGTGTCGGATTTCTTGTCCACAAAGACATCATGAACACTGTCATGAATTGCTGGCCAGTCTCCAGCAGGCTTATCACCATACACCACCATACACTTGAGAGTAACCCCACTCAATATCACCATTGTGCAAGCTTACGCTCCAACTACAGACCATGACGATGAAGAAATAGAGGACTTCTATGACTAACTGCAAGAAGTCCTGGACCAGACCAAAAAGAAAGACATTCTTGTGTGCAAGGAGACTGGAATGCTAAAGTAGGAGAGGATGCCATTGAAAACCGGAAAGGCACATGTGGACGCTACTGCAATACAGAGACAAACAACAGAGGCTTACGGCTCCTGGAATTTGCCAGCTTTAATGATCTGAAGCTGATGAACATGTTTGGTCCACATAAAACATCCATAAGATGGACGTGGCATAGACCGAATGGAGAAGACCATAACCAGATTGATTATGTCATGGTGAAGAGGCGTTTCCATACCAGTGTAAACATTGCCAAGACAAGAAGCTTCCAAGGAGCAGACATTAGAAGTAAACATGACTTAACGATGATGATCCTCTGACTACATCTAAAGAAAGTCAACAAGAAAGGCCCCACAAGAATCAAATTCAACCTTGATAAGCTAAAAGATCCAGAGGTATAGGAAGCCTATCAAACAATGATAGGAGGAAAATTTGTCTTCTGCTACTTCTTAGTGCAGAAAAAACAGGCACAGACACATTCATTGACACATTTAACACCTCAGTGATCCAAACAGCCAATGAGATCCTTGGCAAACATATATGATCAAAGAAACCTTTGGGTTACAGCTGACCTTGATCTATGTGATAAGCGTCGAGAGCTAAAGAAGAAGAAATCAGAAGTCTATGGAGCAAAACAATAAAGTAAATTAATCAGATTATCAAGAAAAGCATGAAAAAGGCAAAGGAGACATAGATTGAAGACCAGTATATAGATATAGAAAATAATCTAAAGAAAAATAATAGGAAAAAAGTATACCAACTGGTGAAAGACCTGACCATCATTCAAGATAGTGGATGGAATTGTCTTACAGAAGACCAAGACATTCTTAAGAGATGGACAGAATACTGCTCAGACCTATACAACCACAGACGTACAGGGGATCCAGACATACTCAACATCCCACCAGTGACCAACATTGACAACTACCCCATCCTCTGAGAAGAAGTAGAGACTGCAGTGAAAGTCATTGGTAAGTACGTAAGGCCATCATTATAAAAAAGATTTTCTGAAAGAATGGGATATAACTTCAATCGGTCGATCTGCAACTGTGAACTAAGTACTCAGCAAGGTTAAGGAATTCAACTTGGCTTTCCTAGTAAAGCACTTCCTGTAATCAAGTCAGTAATTGCTCACTTCTATTTCTAACTGTACTTAACCATCAGGAAATGCAGCATTAAAACTCTGAAGATTAAAGTCAATTGTTATGCATCTCATTTAAGAACAGTCAGAGCTGTAGAAACGCATGCACACACGCACGCGCATGCACGCACATACACACACAGAGTAAAATTCCAGTACATGTATTTCTTGGAAATGATAAGTTTGTGTAGGTCTCTAGGGCGAGTGATCCCGGAAGCCTGTCTAGCTAGGATAACGACATCTCCATAGCCTGCTTTATTTACATGTACAAGATATCCTTTAGCCTGCTTTATTTACATACACAAGACCAGATAAAGCGATGATGGAGAAAAAGAATGGTGGACTGCCTTGGAAAAAATGTTGGATTATATTGAACATTCTATACTGGATTTATTTTTTTTCCTATTATAGAGGGATATTATAAGGAATCTTTGCTTCTAGCAATTTTGACTTTCAAGCAATAAGAATACCGTGAAAATACACCCTCCAGTCCCCCACTCGATGAATACTATAGAACTCAAACTTAATTAGTTTGAAATAAATGTAACAATATCTTACTTCCAAAACCAGTTCACTTGAACATCGAAAAACCCTACCATTAGGGTTTATAGAATCAAACCTAATACCATCAATACAGTTAACACGCAGTATGTTCTCAGTGTTATTAACTGATTTATTACGATAACATATTTTAAATATGACTCTTTAACTAGTTTTAAGTAAACAAAAGTTATGAAATAACATTTAAGCTATATACTAACAACAGGTTGTCTCAAAAATGTTTTATTTGCCAACATTGAAATAATGTTGCTGATAATGTATTATTTCTCCTAGCCCAAAAGAAGAAAGTATTCAAAATGATTACCATAGTAATTTCCACGATGCTTAGTTTCAGAACTGGTATTAAAAATTGTTTAGTGACAAAAATCAATAACTCCCTCAAAGAAATAATTTTTAAATTAAAAAAAGTATAACCTCCAACATGGGTACATATATATCGTTTTGAAGTGCAAAGATCTCACAGTAAATGGTTTCTTAATTTTTTTAATATATCGCTGACAGTAAATGCAATGGTATATTACAATCACTATCTAGTGTCCTATCACAATTTAGTAATAACTATTTCTCTCTCTATATGTAAATATTACGTCGACTACCAAAAAGTGTACACCTGTTGCTGAGACGCCCTCTTTAATAATAACAATGACCAAAATGTAGAGGTCTGCAAGGCACAAGAAAATATGAGTGTCCTGTTAATCTTAACCATCCGCATCGGCAAAGAAGTAAAACAAAATCCTGTCAAACTAATCTTCAGGCATCGTCTACCCTGTGCGATTTTGACTACACCTTACTAAGTGAATAGGGCAAAAAAACATTTAATTAAATGACTTATTTCAGGATGGTCCAACTTATTCATCCCCGAGGGCTATATAAACCAAAACTTTAAAACCCGCAGGCAAGTCAAGAAAAACGTTAATTATACCGTATAATTTAAAGGCCACAAAAATAATTTTACACGGGCCACATTTGACTCGAGAGACTGCATTTGGATCTGCTGATTTAGTTCATTAATAAAAGGTCGGTTTTAGTGCCACACCCAAACTATGTTTTTTAGGAATGGGATAGGAACCTCTGTAAAAAGTAAATAAACGAAATTCATCATGCATGGAAAATGGGGGAGTTAAATAAACGAAATTCATCATGCATGGAAAATGGGGGAGTTAAATAAACGAAATTCATCACGTATGGAAAATGGGGGAGTTAAATAAACGAAATTCATCATGCATGGAAAATGGGGGAGTTAAATAAACGAAATTCATCATTTATGGGAAATGGGGGAGTTAAATAAACGAAATTCATCACATATGGAAAATGGGGGAATTAATAATATAGCATATACGTATTTCTCTCTCTTTTTATTTCTTCTATAACTTAATAGCCCATTAATATCGTAATTAGTAAACAGTATAGCAATTTTAAATGCAGAAATTAATAATGATAACAAGTACTGCTATTTCGTGTATAAATAGGAAATGTAAGATATACATTGGAATGCCACACCAACACAGGCAGATCTAAATTTACAATTAAAATGCAATTAACAGAATATTTTATACCATTTTTATTATTTCTAAACCCACTTTCTTAAGTAAATATAATAAAATGTTACTCGAAAATATTTCCCTTACTCCATCGAAGTGAAAAATATCGAACATTCATATTCGGCATTCTCTCAGTTTATCAGTATTTGAAAGGACAAAATTAAATAAATCTTCATACAAACCTTAGTCACTCCGACAGGAATTGAAACAAGAAAGCCACACACGAATGATGCAAAATACAAAATCGCTTGGAAAAGCAAAACTAGGTTAATACAGAGCGGCATGTTGTCTAATTTGCTGATTTGCTTTGAATGGTGCACAGTCAGTTAATCGAAGTCACTTAATAGCGGACAGTTAAGCGCAGACAGATAACCGCAGAGACAGTTCAACACTAAGACAGTTCACCGAGCGACAATTAAACGGACTTACTTTTAATCGCACAACACTTCCACGCTGCTGACAGATGACAGAGTCGACAGGTCCAATAGGCTAGCCGTTGTTTACATGTGTATCAGCTATTTAAAAGTAGACATTGTGCACTGTATTCACAATGCTAATATTTATGTATAATAGTACGACAGTAGGTTATGAAAGACCTCTTATTTTTTATTTTTTATGAATTTTTTTTATAGACTTTTATCATTTTTTTCTTGTGTACTTGATTTTATACTTTTTTTTTGTGCTACAAAACACGTTTAACTGATGGCGATTAACTGTCACGCGATTAACTGTCTTCGCGATTATTTGTCAAACCGTTTAAATGGTTCGAGTTTAAGTGACTGCGATTAAATGAGAAGTGTCACGGAAAGGGGAATGGACTTGCCGAGAAAAAATCTTTTGTTGTTTTTGTTTGCCGAATCACGTATAATTCTTTCCTTATTCCTTTTCCAGCTATCCGATTACCGCGAAATTTCATGTTTGTGTCGCATCACACGGATAAGACTGAAAGCTTTCTGAATGTTAAGTTCGAAAGCTTAACTAAGTTTAACTAACAAAGATATACATGACTAACAAACACACAGTATATTCCTTTACAGCAACTCATAATTTAAGAGTTAGGTCATAACAGTTATTAATAAATCTAATTTTTGTTAATATGCGTATAAAACCAAGGTTCAAATTGTTGCTTCTTGCGCGCGCGCGCGCGCGTGTGCGTGCGTGCGTGCAGTTTCACCAGCACTGTTTGCTATTGTGATATACAGGGTGGCCCAAAAGTAGGTTTACAGTTATTAAACTACCTTTTATATGGTTGAAGTTACTTACTTAGTAATACCAATATAAAACATTCCTCAGAGTATATATCTAACTTACATAAACAGTGTTTCCTTGCTAATTGTAATTTATTTTATTATGCGTCTACAGTAAGAGACTACCTTAACCAGGTTTTTCCACAGCGTTGATTCGGAAGAAAGGGCAGCATTGAAAGGCCACCACGTTCACCTGACCTGACCTGACACCAATGGATTTCTTTTTTTGGGGTGTTGTTAAGAACAAGGTTTATGAGAAGAAACCCAAAAGAATAAATGATTTAAAAGATTACATTCGTCTCGCATTCACAGAAATTGATGAAAATCGGAATTTGTGCCGCACTGTGTGTCAGAGTATCCTGGAGAGATTTGAAGAATGTTGCAATGTTGAAGGACATTTTGAGCATCTGAGAGATTAAATTGTTTATGTTTATTTTAACAGGTATAACGAATTTCCCGCTGTTCTAGTGTCGAATTTTCAAATAAATAGTCTACGTGATAACTGTAAATCTACTTTTGGGCCACCCTGTATTTTTAAACAATGTATCAATGCAGAGAGTTGCACTGCGTCACACAAAAAAAAAATGTTGAAAGTTAAGATTTTTCAACTGATTTAGAAAATTTTGCACTGCTAAATTCGAAAATGACATCCGATTTTTTCAATCAGGTCAGGTTTTTGTGCTAATTTTTAAAAATCCGATCTTATAACTAAATCGGTTACATTTTTTTGTAACATTATTAGGAAATTTTCGTTAATATTTCTCTTCCAAAAAAATACAGAAATCCCCTGCCCTCGAGACTGGACACACAAAGTGATAAAATAAAGAAATCATCCTCCCCTCGAGACTGGACAACAATGATAGAATAAACAAACCACCCAGAAGTTGGAAGTGGAAATTTAAAATCAATAACTGGAGCTAGGGAGGAAATACCAAAAGACCAAGAGACAGAGAAAGTATTCTTGGGCAATTATTTTTGCTGATTTTGTTCTACGAAAATTGTCCAAACTTACCTGTGAATAACACCAGCACGAGAACAGCCATCAGGCAGGCAGCAAAGTGTACAGCAGACATGTTGACGTAACTCAACATCTGACGGATGTTGTGTACGACAAATATATATGACTGCATTATACAACGACGACAATTTCTAGCAGTACGACAAATATATAAGACTGCATTATACAACAACGACAATTTCTAGCAGTACGACAAATATATAAGACTGCATTATACAACAACGACAATTTCTAGCAGTACGACAAATATATAAGACTGCATTATACAACAACGACAATTTCTAGCAGTACGACAAATATATAAGACTGCATTATACAACAACGACAATTTCTAGCAGTACGGGGTGTCATTAAAGTGTCGATTAGTATCTCATTATGACAGTTATTTATAATTGTGGAAGTCATGGAGAACAGTGCCAAGAACGTGCATTTGTTCATACATCTCTAGCCTCCGATATGATTTCATTTTTAAAAAACATACTTTTCCAGTTTCCTTTATTTTCCTGCTTGCAATGTGGCCACTTTCAATTTGGGAATCTTTCACACAAATGGAAATGGCATACTTCACCGTACGTTTCACTGTATTGTATTCATCACACAGCGTCAGCTCTGTACTATTTTCAGGAATTAGCCTTTTCTTTCTTTTCCGAATGATAGCCGAATAATATCAAGATTTACAGGTTGAAAATAGATTTAAGATTTAGAATTCTCCATTTGAACGTCTGTACATGCAAACTATTTTAATTAATAATTTTAATATTATTATAAACTTACTACTATTACTACTACTATTACTCTACTACTATTACTACTGATTACTTTCACTGAAAACGTACTTTTAGTAATGTAGTCTAAATGCCAAAGATCAAGAGAACCTAATGGGACCAATATGAAATGCCTAACGAGAGGGGTTGGGACATAAGGAAAAAGCATAGTGCAACAGTTTAAATATATCTGGTCATGGTTGTTTTTTTTTTGTCCTGCAAGCAGTATTTATTTGTATTTTCACGGCACATTCAAAAGCTATTTATAACAGAGAAGAAAAAGCATGAAACTTTCATTATAATTATGTTTTATTTAAGTAGAGGTATTTTTATAAATAATTTCTATCTCTCATTTGGGAACAAACTTTGTTCTGTGGTTCAAAGAAAGAATTTAAAAATTTAATTTTAAAAACAAACAATTAACAACAGTAGAACAAATTTAAAATAAAAGAAACAATGTCGTAAATAACACCGGCCTTTCTAGTTCATGTCTATAATGCACATTAATTTTGATTTTATTAAAAATTCATCAGTAATTAAGGTCATGGCTCAGTTTCGGTTGCACTGTGTTTTCTAAGTAATAGCAACTTATAACGGCTTGCAAAGTATCACCGTGTGAACTGACTCAGAACGTTCGAATCACAGTTTACAGTCACGTGGCTAATTCTAGGCAGTATTGGACTTTTTAACACATTCTTGGCAATCCTTAGACACAGTGATGACGTGATCATCTTAGACAATCATCATGAAAAGTTGGGCTTGAATCCGAAATGTTTGTGCGTTTGTGCATGAATGCGTGTATGTGTGTGTGTGTGTGTGTGTGTGTGTGTGTGTGTGTGTGTGTGTGTGTGTGTATGTGTGCGCGCGCGCACCACATTTCGTCTCTGAAAGCAGACGAATGCATCAAATGACGCCATGTTATCGACAGGCAATACCCAGACAGCCAGCATCTGACGTCATGACGAGAGATGACGCACTCATTAACGTCAAGCGATCTATCACTTAACAAAATCACAGAGGATCGTCGTGAAAATAAGATCTCAGGTCGACAAGTGTGTGCACCATCTTTAGGCGTTCAAAGGCAGACTGCCAGGCGATGGTAGCAGTGGTCGAACCATTTTCACTCAGTCTTTCTTGTAGCAAACTGTTCACTCGCTCTCTGCGGGAGCGCGGTAACAAAGGCAACATCTTCCGTTGCTGCAGTCGATACTCATTAGCATCAGAGTCCAAATTTTCTTTCAGGTTTGCGTTGCTGCTAACTCGGACAAGAAGACGGGAGGTGGGTCGCACAGAAGTATCCCGGGTGGGTCGGCTGGGGTCTGCTTTATCCACCAGCTGCTCCGCTTTGATTGCACTTACCTGCTTGGTCATTTCGAGCAAGCTGATTGGCAGCCTATGTTTGTTCTTATATCCGTTGCGTTTGTGAGGTAGACTCTGGGCATAAGTTGGTAAGTTCTGAACAAAGAATTCAATGTCACTTGGTTCATCAGCGGAGCGCACATCATAATTAGATTCAACTTTTAGAGATACGTCTGAGTGCTTTTTAAATGCAACGTTACCAGTTTTTAATTCTCCAAAGGCACTTGAGTTAACTTCAGCCATATTGCTGTTCTTCCGTGTCTGCGCTTCCCCAGTTGGACTCGTCACTTCGTCATTGGCCGCTTGCACGGACTGTAAAGAGGAAGGGGTGATAACCTGAAGCACGGCCTCTTCCGGAACGTGATAACCATACTTCATGGAATACAACACTGCTGCTTGCTTCACCATGCTACCTGACATCAGGGATTTCAGATCGTCCCCTCTCTGAGTTATTTTCTTATTGGCCCTGGGATCCAGCGAAGATGATCTGTTGGAGGAGGCTTGTGCTCTCGGGACATCTACAATGCCGTGCTTGGAAGCGAGTCGATCGACGAGATTGAACAACTGCTTGGTGCTGGATGTGTGTGTGTGCTGCAGCTTGATCAGGTCCCCATAAGACACCTCCTGCTTGCGGCGAAGCTGCTTGACGGGAGTGGATGGAATGGCGTTGACGCCGACAGTTGTGGTATCACGCTGCAAAGATCCCTCACCCTTTAGTACGGCAACAGGGTGGAGACTTTCAGCGAAGGCAGGAAATGCAGTCCCGGATTGTGGGATTGTCTTTGTGTTTAACGAAATGACAGAGGGAAGTTGAGAAGACTGCTTGTGTTGCGTTGTCTCGTCCACATGTGAGTCGTCGCTCGCGCCCTGGAACCTCACTCTGCGTCCTTCATCCACAGACTTTGAAGCCTGACTAGGAGTGGCAAGATCTTCGTTGCCTTGGTTTCCTTGTTCTCTTTCCTCGGTAATAACCGGCAATGAAATGTCATCTTCGAACTCACCGTCCGAGGGTTTATATTCTTGAATGAGTTCCATCTCTTCATTAGTTTGGGTTTTAGAGTTGTGTTTCCCTTTCGAGACTCTCTTTGATTTGAAGTATGCCATCGATTTGTTAGCTGTGAGAAATATTTTTCGTGGCGGCTGTTGTCCAGTTTCTCTCAGATCGTCTTGCGGCAAGATGCTGTTGGGGTCATCTTGAGTGTTATCGCCGGCCTTGTTGTTGGGACTGTCTGGACGATCACTACCGATACTGTCAATGTGTTTCCCGTTGGCTTTTAAATCGGGGACAATTGCAGTTTCCCTACTAGCTCTATTTGCTCCATCGTCGTTAGCAGACTCTGGAATGTAATCGACTGTTTCGGTTCTCTTCTGCCTCGGGTGTTTCCGCCTCCTCGCTTCCTCTTTCTCTTCCTCCTCCTTCTGTCGTCTACCTTGCTGTTCTTTCTGACTTCCATACAGTTTCTTGCGGTACTTTCGCATGGAGCGGCGGAGTTTGACCTGTTCACGCTGTATGTGGTTCACGTGGTAGCGCAGATCGCGCTGGTATGTGTCGACCATGCGTCGGAACTGGACTTCACTTCCGGCCACTCGGGTAATGGTGACTTTGTTGATTTCGCTCTGCAGCCCCGCTGCCCGCGCATAAGACCCGGGTATCAGGGACATCTTTGAAGTGCCAAAGAGTTTGATCCTGGAATCATAAATAAATCTCGTGTCAATACTAATAAATTCAAATTTAACCAGCATGGTTACGTATTTCAAATCCAGCTTTCGAAATATCAAACTTAACCAGCATGATTACGCATTTCAAATCCAGCTTTCGAAATATCAAACTTAATCAGCATGATTAAGCATTTCAATTTCAGCTTTCGATATATTAAATTTAATCAGCATGATTATGCATCGAGATGTCGAGATATCAAACCTAACCATCATGATTACGCAATGCGATGTCAGCTGTCGAGATATCAAACAACCAGGATTATTACACACTTCAATGCCAGATGTCGAGACAGGAAACCAACAAACAAATGACAAATAATCAAAATTGATTTGACAAAAATCAACATTGTCGTCATCAGGTATTTAAAATAATTAAGATAAGAACTAACTTTTTCAAAGTGCAGATCAAAAACAATGATAGTCCTATACTATGAATCCATAAATGTTATTAAACTAACCAATTAGTGTATTTCTGAAAATCTGAAAGTTAGATAGCCTTATACTTGCATATTCAAATTTGAAGGCACATTTTTTAATAATCTAATTTAAATCAGTCTGAGCATACGTCATAACAAGTCAAATGTTTGACCCGTACCCACAGGACTCACAAACAATGACAACAGAAACGTGCAATCTCTCTGAAAATTCATTCCTTTAAACGAAAATGTATCAAAGCTTAATAGAATCTTACTATAAGCTTCAGCCGTCGGCAATCGTTTTTATTTCAGTGACATTTCTAAGTATTTAGATCCGCAGTGCATTTAACCTAACATGAAAACCGATTAAAAGACTTTATACCTGCGTTGGACGCACGCGACTGCCAACAACCTGACGCCAGCACAACTTAGTCATCCAACTACAAAGCAGTGATACGTACGAACGCACTAAAATCAAAACATACACGTATAAAACATTAGACAGTACACGGCCTTGCTGCGACCTACGTCATAACTGGATAACTGCAGCCGTAATAAGAAAGGATAGAAAGTTAGTATCACATTTTTTGCTTCTTTTTTTTTTTTTATGCTGTTGCTGGACTAAGAGATAAGTAAATAGACGGGTGTGATATCGCACCGTTTCGCCCGATTAGGATCTGGAGATTTGTGAGGAAATTAATTAAGGAAAAATCTCGCGAAGGATTTATCCATCTGGAGCCAAAGTTCGATCTGTTGACTGAAGGCCCCGTATTTATTATCTCCCATTTCCCCAACTTTGTGCACATGAATGTTCATGAAGTTTGTTTAATGTCTTCTAACAGGTAATTTTCTCTGTTGATAAGTCAGCAAAAAAAAAAATAAAAAATTTTAGTTTGGTGGTGTGCGTGCAAGCGCAGGTGCGTGTCTGAGTAAATGACCGCATTGAAAGTATTTTTGTGTTCATTTAGCTTTAATTGCATATCCAGACAAAAATTCAACGTATAAGTTTTAATAAACTAAAGAGGTAAAACAAAGAATACGTTAACTTAAAGAGAGAAAGGGAGGGCATGAGAAAGGAAGATATAGGTGATAGAGATAAGCAGATACCTACATGGATGGATGGATAGATAGATTGTGTGACGCTAACGCCACGTAGTTAATTGTTATTATTAATTAATTAATCGTCCATAACTAATTACAAGTGATGAGAATCTTAATTTATGTTATTAATAATTATCCAGCAGACACCACTCGTCTCCCTCACTTTGGCGGATATGTGGGCGCTGTAAACGTTTTCTCTCTTCCACAACATTAAAGACAAACATTTATCATCACACAATATTTCTGTAGGTGGTAAACGTCTTTCTAAAGGGGAAGACAATTCCGTCTTTTATTGAGCCCTATCCGCCAACCTTTTTCTCTAACATAAGGCTATGAATTTGTGTAAGAAGGTCAATAAATTTAACAATAAATTTATTAAACCAACAATCAAATATACATATAACAAATACAATGAAAAATATTACTTGACACCAATAATTCCATGGAACTATGGTCGAATAGTTTTATATATATATATATATATACACACAGTCTCATCACAGCATTAAAAGACGTCGCATAATTATCTTACAATCTATTAAGAAAAAACTATTTACTTAACTAACTAAAAAGACATTGTAAATAACATTCAATTTTAACTAGATTTGACCTGCTCTACTGAACAAGATGCATGTTAAGTAAACTTGAACTTCGTGACTTAACTACATTGGCGAGAAGATTGAATTTTAATGAGTGTCATGTCAAGTCATTCTTATTTTTAGCAAGACTGACGTATCATTCTAAGTGAGCACTGAACAAGGCTGACATGTAATGTCATTCTAAGCGAGCAAGCCTGAGTGTAAAGTCATTTTAAGTGAACAAGCCTGACGTGTAAAGTCATTTTGTGAGACCACTGAACAAGCCTCTCATGTAAAGATTCTAAGTGAACACTTGAGCAATCCTATTGTGTAAAGTCATTTTAAATGAACACGTGAACAAGACTGATCTGTAAAGTTATTCTAACTAAACACGTGAGCAAGCCTGAAATGTAAAGCCATTCTAACTAAACACGTTAGTAAGCCCGATGTGTAAAGTCATTCTAATGAGTAAGACTGACTAGCAAAATCATTCTGAATACGAATACGAAACCTGAATCTGAATACGAATACGAAAACCTGATTATGAATACGAAGTGTAACTGAGCGCTGAGCAAAACTGGAGTATAAAGCCACCATTCTAAGTGTGCACTGAACAAGACTGGCGTGAAAAAACCACCATTTTGAGTGAACACTGAGCGAGACTGACGTGTACAGCTACCATATTGAGTGAGCACTGAACATGAATGACGTGAAAACCTCCATTTAAGGTAAACATTGAACAAGACGGGCAATAGAAAAACACCATTGTGAGTGAATAATAAGCAAGACTGACGTGTAAAGCCATTTTAACAAAGCAATGAGCACAAATGGCGACTATAATGTTCTTCTTCCAGAAAGAGAGAGATTTAGAAATTCATTCTTTCACTGAGCTAAAAGCAGATTTTATCAAGAGCAGTTTATAAATGATATTTCGTACTATATTGACAACTACTTTGCAATCCCCCCCCTCCCAATCTGGATTTATTTTGAGCATTTCGTAGACGCGGTCCACTAAGTCGATAATTGAAACCCTTTCATCTTTTGTAGACAACATGAACGACAGCCGATGCCTTTAAGTGACGATCGTGTGTTGAAATTTAAAGGCCTACAGTGTCTTGTGGAACAATGATTTTAACCCCGATTTAGGGGAGACCAATACAATAGAGCAAGCAGATATCAGGTGGCCTGCCCTTTTTTGGCGTGTGTCAATTTTGACATCTGAAGCATGAAAGTGAATGGAAAAAATCTAAAAACACAACCCACACATGAACAATACCTTTAAATGAAAAAAATCGAAAACGAAACTAAATATTTAAGCTTTTATTCTCGCCTTCTTTCCCATCCCCCCCCCCATTCGGATTGAATCAAATAGTTCCTATATATCTGTTCAACGAACCCCACAAACTCTATTTTAATCCTTATTAAGCAAAGTCCTGTCAGAACCCCTATAGAACATTGTTTGCACAAGTATTTCGAATCTGACAACTGAACGCAACGGCATCCTGCACCTCGAGTTACGCTCGGGCAATTCTCGCGTAAGTAATCACAGGATTAGTGGTTTGACACAATAGCCAAATTACTTTTTTCTTTTTAAGGGTGGGTAGCATGGAAGATGTATTGTCCTTAAGCCTTAATTTCCCTTTATACTTCTCTCTACGAATATTCTTTTCCCACACCTGTGATAAGATTTCATGTTAAATATCTATGGCATTGGGTAATTGTTACTGGATTACGAATATTCTTTTCCCGCACCTGTAAGATTCCATGTTAAATATCTACGGCATTGGGTAATTGTTACTGGATTTTGTGTTTTGTTGATGTAATTCTCGGCTCTTCGGTGTTTTTTGTCTGTGTTCCCGCACTATGTCTTCGATTCTGGGCTATCGGTCGTTATTAATTTCTCGTACAGCCTAGCGTTTTTTGTTTTTTTTAGCCATGTACCCGTAATATGTCTTCGTTACTGACTTAACGGTAGTAATTATTTTCCTCAACGGCATAGATTTTCTTTTGTCCTTCAGGACATGGTATTACGCTTTTGTTTGCATTGAACACTAGAAAAGAGACAAGACGTTGCCTGTAATAAGATGGTAAGTAGTAGTAGTAGTAGTAGTAGTAGTAGTAGTAGTAGTAGTAACTATATGGATATTAGTTTCTGGCTGGAAGAGAGTGCGCCAAAAGACACAACGAAAATGACAAAATATACATAGAACTATGGAGTAAAAACCCGAGAAAGAGCATAGATGAATCAACCAGAAGCAGTCAGCGAGACAGAAGTCAAAATACTGTGGGACTTCGGGATAAGAACAGATCTATTGATTCTTGCCCCAAACCGGACATTGTTGTTCTGAATAAGTCTAACAGAACAGCAGCAATCATCGATGTCACTGTGAGAAATAATAGTTAGCATCACTTAACTCTTAGCGTTACGTCAAGAAAAGCGATTTTAATTCTGTAATCGTATGGCGTACCCCCCCCCCCCCACATCTCGTTTAATACCGTTATCAAAGTTTCGCAACCCGGATTTATAATTCTCAACAGGTATAGTTACAGGTAATTTTCTAAAGCAGGAATGTATGCTCTTCCAGCACAAAGAACGGCTTCCACACTCCGGCTATGCGGTAATCTGCCACGTGAGTCTTACAGTCGTGCTGTGCAGGTCTCCAGTCTGACTGTTATTACATGACTCTCACAGCTAAGCCTACATTATTTAAAAGTTAGATCCTCACAGCACAGCTATGCAACAACTCTCATACCTTAGAGTGAGACTCTCACAGAACAGGTGTGTAAAATTTTTCGGAACTTATATTAAGACTCACAACATAGCTATACAAACATTCTCATAGCCTGACATTGATACTCACACAACAAAGCTATACAACCATTCTCATAGCCTGACATTGATACTCACACAACAAAGCTATACAACCATTCTCATAGCCTGACATTGATACTCACACAACAAAGCTATACAACCATTCTCATAGCCTGACATTGATACTCACACAACAAAGCTATACAACCATTCTCATAGCCTGACATTGATACTCACACAACATAGCTATACAACCATTCTCATAGTATGACATTGATATTTACACAACATAGCTATACAACCATTCTCATAGTATGACATTGATACTCACACAACATAGCTATACAACCATTCTCATAGCCTGACATTGATACTCACACAACATAGCTATACAACCATTCTCATAGTATGACATTGATATTTACACAACACAACTAATCATCAATTCTGACATTGATACTCTCATAACACAGCTATATGCAACAACTCTTATAGCATGACATTTGACACTGTCACAACACAATCATGCAACAACTCTTATAAATGACATTGACACTGTCTCAACACAGCTATATAGCAACTCTCATAGCCTCACAGAATAGTTAAGACTATGTAGCCCACTACCCAGGACTGCTACTTAATTCGATTTCGTGCCGCACACAGCATTACGACTTTCCAAACACTGCAGCATGCAGCACTACGACTTTCCAAACACTGCAGCATGCAGCCACGTTTTCTTTATTACTAAAATCAACTGTTTGGCTTGGTTGGTTTTAAAATCTAGTTCACGTCTTCCGAAAAAAAAAATATTTCAGCACTCAAACATTGTTTCATATTTCCAGTTGAATTAATGACTCTTAATCACGCCTCGCCAGAACAACGGGGAGGTAATTTATTGCACAGGTTAAAAGGTGATCAGTCAACCGAAAGATACCAGTCACCATTGTACCAGTCTTTCAGGGTTTTAAGGACTGAAGCAAGAATTACCTGTATGCGTAAAAGAAAATGGTTTGAAAGTTGGGATAATAGCATGTCATTGAAACTGTTTCTATCACTCAGTCTGAACAGAAGCTGACTGGATTAGAGTTCGGATCAGTCGTCTGCATTTTAAGTTTCTGACGGCCCGCTGCATCTCCATATGGCAGCTCAGCCAGTGTAGATATGATGTGTATATGTCACGTGATTCTTGCGATCAAAGACAAAGAAGTGGATTAAATTAAAGGCAGCAGACCGTTCTCGAACGAGGTGTTAAAAGGGTAGCGGACTGTTTGTGGGTGAACGACTTTGACACCTTGATGTGACTGACATAGCTTGTCTGCATTCTAATCTGTAATCTAACTCAGTGATTGTTGGATTTGTGATATAAGAATGTCAGTATATATATAGTCAATGTGCACCTTATTTATTATATTTGTTGCATTATGTTTTGTACATGTCACATTATTTAATTCATCTTCTATGTCAGTATATTTATCCTAATTGTAAAACTCATTTATTTTATTCTCCTATTTCAGTATATTTATTCTAATTGTAAAATCATTTAATTTATTCTCCTATTTCAGTATATGTATCCTAATTGTAAAATCATTTAATTTATTATTTTATGTCAGTATATTTATCCTAATTGTAAAATCATTTAATTTATTCTCTTATGTCAGTATATTTATCCTAATTGTAAAATCATTTATTTTATTCTCCTTTATCAATATATTTATCCTAATTGTAAAATCATTTATTCTCTTTACGTCAGTATATTTATCTTAATTGTATTTAGTTTCTTTTGTGCCGCATTAATTATTTTTTTGTCATGGGTAATTCATTTATCTATTGCACAATTTATCTCACCCATCACATCCAATCTTTGGCACGAGCAACAAAAGTCTCTATATTACTATAAGACTTATGATCAAAGCGAAGATCATTTCTGACATAAAGAACCGAAAACGCACGACGGCTAAAGAGTTCTACAAGAAAGAGTGTGTATGCCATACCGAAATACATGGAACTGGATGCCTAGCACACAGCCCCCTCACTGACCTAGTGTCATAAAAATAGGTAAATTTTAGGAATGAAGTTGTATTATCTTTTCCTTCTAACACGAAGTTTTATCTTTCTCTCTGGCGTAAAGTTTGACCTTTCTCTCTGGCGTAAAGTTTGACCTTTCTCTCTGGCGTAAAGTTTGACCTTTCTCTCTGGCGTAAAGTTTGACCTTTCTCTCTGGCATAAAGTTTGACCTTTCTCTCTGGCGTAAAGTTTGACCTTTCTCTCTGGCATAAAGTTTGACCTTTCTCTCTGGCGTAAAGTTTTATTACTCTCTCTCTCTCTGGCATGTTCTTTTAAGGCTCTCTCGCACGTAGTTTTATTACTAGCTCACTCTGGTTTGAAATACAGGTACATTTTGATAAGTTCACTCAGGTTTTTCATGCGTGAGAAAAGAAGCACACCTGATTTGGAAGACTCTCTATTTCGAAAGTGAGCCAGTTTTGTGACGAAGTGTCAAGAACCCACATTCTGCTGAGATTGATGTTGTCGTTACTGTCGTCAGCCTAATCGTCATGTGTGGGAGGAGTGCTAGCTCGTCAGCCCTGATTTCATTCTGCGTCATGGATAATGGCATATTAATTGGCTGCATTACGACAGGTGGAGTTATCGCTCTAAACTTTAATCCTTTCCAGACTGAATGCATAGGTCTACATAGTCAATGTTATTATCAATGATTAGTTCATTCCTTTTGCAGCAGTTTAGAATTTTTAAAAAGTTAATAGTTGGGGGAAATGGTGTAGTCATGTTTACGCACGTGCATTTAAACTGTAGAGACTTAAAAACGAAGCAAAAGACTTTTCGCATTTTGCTGATTTTTGAGAAAGAATAAATGTAACAACGGTGATATAAATGATGAGACAACAATAATGTCCACAATGATGATAGTAATAAAACTTTAATTATAGCGTATTAATATAAAAATGTTGTTTTACAGATACATCGTTTCTTTCTAATTATATCAAAAAGAAAATTAGACGACTCCAATTACATCGCATACAAATAATACAGATGGTGTAGTTAGCAGATACCTAGAATTGTATTTTCTGTGTCATAAAAACAAAAAACAAAACAAAACAGTACCTCTTTAACAATACAGACAAAATTTAATGAGGCGTAGACAGTAGATAACTCGAATTGTTTTAATTCCTCAAAACAGCATGACCTCCCTTTAATTTTACTCTACTGCTTGAGTACAAATGATATAGCACATAAATATAAATCCTATTGCTTTAATTATGCCAGGAAAATTATAGCTCCTCTATTTACTCTACTGCTTGAGTACAAATGATACAGCACATAGATATAAATCCTATTGCTTTAATTATGCCAGGAAAATTATAGCTCCTCTATTTATGAACACGTACGAGTGCGAGCGACTTTGAGAAAACAATGTCGGTAATTTTACATGCTTGCTTTCTCCCAGTTGAACGCTCTTGTTGATACATATTATTTGCTAATCCTTCTGCGACATTGTGGATCAGTTCAACAAGTGAGACTGTGCACATGGAATTCAAGTGACCTCATTTGAAATCAAAGTGCACCTGATCAGACGGAATCGCACCCCGCAGACTACTGTAGTAGGACAACAGGGACTAAATTTATTAATGCCTGGGTTAGCAAGCGTTCTAGTAAATTTTAATGTCACAGAAGGTAAAATAATTATAGTGCAGTAATAACATAATTGTTGTAAGGAATTTGAAAGTAAATACTATGTAGTTCATACGAACAAAGACTATTTTCAAAATGACAGCCTTGTATGTTAATTACTAAATTTGACAGCCTTGCATATTAATTACTAAATTTGACAGCCTTGCATATTAATTATTAAATTTGACAGCCTTGCATATTAATTACTAAATTTGACAGCCTTGCATATTAATTACTAAATTTGACAGCCTTATATATTAATTACTAAATTTGACAGCCTTGTATATTAATTATTAAATTTGACAGCCTTGCATATTAATTACTAAATTTGACAGCCTTGTATATTAATTACTAAATTTGCCTGCAGAGATTGTGACTATTGAATATTTAAAAATTAAATTGAACTTGCAAGCAAACATATGGACTCGCCCATTTTAAAAATAACTTTTCAGGTAAGATACAGTGTGTTCCAAACGAAACGCAACCATATATATAAATGAACATATTATTGAGGTAAATTATAATAATTATTATTGAAATGTCAAATGAAACATTGAGAAATGTGCTGGAAAACATGATTCATTGAATACATGCATGTATGCAGCATGATGGTTAACATAGACAACAAATTTTGTAATTTAATAATAAACATGCATTGCACATGAGTTGCGTTTCCTTTTGAAAACACTGTATAACCAGTTGCATAAACGTTTACTTTGTCTTTTCTTTTTTTTGCTTTTGCTTCTATATTCAAAACAAAACATAATGAAAATACGAACAGATATAGAATATTGATTTCAGGAAGATATATCTCTTTACTAGCAGTACATAATTTTTGTAAGTGTCTTCAACAACATGTATGCTATTGTTGTCAAACAATCAGCGGTATATAGAGCAATATTCATTTCGGAAGAATATTATATTGATAGATAGCTGCCATTATTCTCAAAATTTGTGGTCGTTTTAAGTTTCGTTTGTGAAATGAATACACTTTAGCAGGACAATTAAATTTCACAACTACGCAAAAAATCAGTTCATGCATTAGAATATTAAAATAGCCGCTACTTTGTAATGTGTGACAGGTTGAAGAAATTACCGGAGCGTTGATATACCTGGG
The DNA here is from genome assembly GCA_028829895.1 of Sinotaia quadrata. Taxonomy (NCBI): domain Eukaryota; kingdom Metazoa; phylum Mollusca; class Gastropoda; order Architaenioglossa; family Viviparidae; genus Sinotaia; species Sinotaia quadrata. The sequence continues at coordinate 123,534,492 of CM054177.1, read as the reverse complement.
ATCCATTCATCTACGTACTATCAAACTCATACCGTCATAGAAAAATGTTCTCACATGTACACATTTATAACTACACCCTACACCCTACACACACACACACACACACACACACACACACACACACACACACACACACACACACACACACACACACACACACACACACACACACACACACACACACAACACACACAGAGTAGTGGCTAATTAAAAAATGCCAGACTTTTGTATACCTTATTTTTTTCGATTAAGCGAACATCATTCCATTGACTTCTGATCAAGCGGCAATCATATCGACAAAAAGGAAAAAAAAGATTGCAGTTGTTAATGCCTGACCTCCTCTGGCATATTTGATATCAGGCAAGAAATAAAACACAAGCGTACGTCTAACAGCGCCGCAAGAGTGTTATCATTTCTGATTCAACAGACTAAACATTGGAAGTATATATACCAAACACACACACACACACACACACACACACACACACACACACACACGCACGCACGCACGCACGCACGCACGCACTCACAGAGAGAGAGAGAGAGAGAGAGAGAGAGAGAGAGAGAGAGAGAGAGAAGTATATACACTCCCATGGGTAAAAAAATCATGTTCCAATCACAGGGACAGGTGCATATGCAGTGTAGGAGAGTAAGTATTTTAAGTATTTGAGTGTAGAGTCAATAGCATATCTCACATCGGGAAGCAGAGAAATAGAATAAATGCTAAGAGAGAAAAAGGAATATACTGTGTAGCACTGTGTTTTTAAAATGAGTTGGGTCTAGATTTACACTTTGGCCCAGGGCCATTTAAACACACTTCTTTATTAAGATGTCATACTGTTACTGATGTTCTCGTGAAAGAAAGATTTTTTTTATTAATCAGGAGAGTGAGTCAGTACCATTGTGTCCTTGTTTTCTTTAGTATCAAATAAAATCCCGAAGCCCCACTGCTTGCTTTTAAGTGGCAGAAAAATTAATGACTCATTGTATGATATCAAGTCGATTTCTAAACTTTAAATAATAGCACATACAGACAGGCGAACACACCACACACACACACACACACACACACACACACACTCATACATACACACACACACACACACCACACACGCACAGACTACATATTTGCAGGGCGCAAAGCATGTGCCAGTCATAGTGACAAGTGCACACATATTTAGATTTTGACGTATAACTCCCATTAAAACTCCAAATACATAATTTACAAACATTTATATATAACACGCTCGCAAAAACAAAATTATTGACGAGCAAAATGCACACTCACATACAGACACACACAAATTAATAAACGTACAAATTATAAAAATACAAAATTCATAAACACACTCACAAGTGCTTGCACTTGCAAGTCACAAACACGTACTCACATACATACGAATATGTGCACATGTGAAAAAACAGCTGTTCACGAACACATACTCACACATACATACAACACGTGCACTAGCTGAGTGTAAACGAATAAGCGACGGAATTGCTATTTCAATTTCCTGTACATATGTACACATCCCACCAACACATCCACGCAGAAAATATAACACGTATACAAGTAAGCTAAGCCAAACAGAAACGGTTGTAATCATGGCGATGACGTATTTCAGTGAACACACAAAAATCATGACTTTACGACACCAATAAGAGATACGATAACAGAAAAGGGAGTCTACTTACAGAGTTTCTTTATCAGCTTAGTTAAGGGGACCTCACTCTGCATTATTAACTTATTCTAGTTTTTATTCGCAGGTATCGAGCCGCGAATATTGGCTCTGGCATTCAGCGATTGGAATAATGCGGATCAGGGTATTCGTGCATATGATAGCGTGTGTGTGTGCGTGCGTGTATGTGAGAGAGAGAGAGAGAGAGAGAGGGAGGGGGGAGGGAGAGGGAGAAATGTTCATAACCGCGGGTTTGAGTAGTAATGTATTTCTTTGTGCAATTGGCTTTCTTAACTAACGACCTTGAAACATCAATATATAATTAACAATCTGTTGTTCTGTCTGAGGAATGATCAATACTTCAGTGCAGTAGAAGAAAAATACAAAAGTAGTCGCACATATTCAAAATAAAATTTAGATTAAAGTTGAAAGACAGAAAATGTAATACTAAAGACATGACAAAAGAGATATAACGGAATAAACTGGAAACTTAGCATTTGTTCCCTGATTATATTTTTCAGGAAAAAAAGGGGAAAAAGCAACCTTTCTTTGCTTTATCTGAATCTCCTGGTTTACTGATTGTATACAGCTATGATTGTGGTAGACGTGAGAAGTATGTACCACAATGTATAAGTGTAAAGAATACACTGCACTCCATATGTATGATGGCAAAGTGTGCTGACTACATCAAGCAATTTCTGGAGAAGGAAGTTACTGGAAATTGCTACAATTGTTGTTCTGATTGAGTGCAAGATTAGCCTTGAGAGAATAGCAGTAAAGTAGTGTTCTATTTGAGGAAGGAAACATGCATAATTGATGTGAACAATTAACCTGTGGCTTTATTACAGAAAAAAGCAAAAAGACCATTGCAGCTTCATCTATATAAGGTTATATAGAAGCTATTATTACTTTTCTCTATTAACTCCATTTCGGTGCTCTGATAAGAACTAATCTGTGACATGTATTGACAATTAAAGACTGTATAGATATAAAAATTATTTGAACGTGGCTTCGTGGAAATATTGATGTCAAGTAATCTTTTTAATTTCCTATATGTGTATTTGATTGTTGATTTAATAAATTTAAAATTTAAATTTATTGACCTTTATGATTGTATAATAACGTTTACAGTGCTCGCCTATCTGCCAAGTGAGAGAGACGAGTGGTGTCTGCTGGAGAATTATTAATAACATAAATTAAGATTCTCATCACCTGTAATTAGTTTTGGATGATTAATTCATTAATAATAAACATAAACATTAACTAGGTGGCGTTGGTTCCGCACATTGTTCTTAAAATGGTTAACTATACCTTAAATAATCTCTAGTAAGAGAACGTAATCTAATCTAACAATGATCGCTTTTAAAATAAAATCAAAGAATAATTCATATTTCATTTCTCTGCAGTTCAACGTAACAAGTTTCAGTACACACCCTCACAAAATCACAAATAAACACACTCACACAAACACGCATACACACACACACACACACACACACACACACACACACACACACACACACACACACACACACACACTCACTCACTCACTTCACGTCATTCAATGTCTACACGACGATTGTGTAAAGTTATACATGTATTTAGTATCAGGTTTTTTTTTTAAATGTCGGTTTGAAGTGAGTTTCAACAGTGTGTCGTTTGTTTCCATTTCGCTGTTTGAATGCTGTTGACGAAGTTGCTTTTTGGTTCGATTAAAGAACCATCACCTCCACTTAAATAGACGAAAGAATTCACATATACATCACTACATCATTCATAATTTCGTTGCAACAACCCATTCTTTGACCGAGTGCACATTTTTGTGTTTAGTATTGCATAAAAGCTGTCAGATAAAGTACAAAAATATATAAACGCACACACCACCAGATAAAATAAAGGAATTCATCAACAAATTCGCCACCAGCTAAAATACAGAAATACACACACCCGCACGCCACCAGCTAAAATACAGAAATACACAAACACACACGCGCCAGCAGATAAAATACAGAAATACACAAACACACACGCTAGCAGATAAAATACAGAAATACACAAACACACACGCGCCAGCAGATAAAATATAGAGATACACAAACACACACCCGCCAGCAGATAAATACAGAAATACACAAACACACACGCCAGCAGATAAAATACAGAAATACACACACACGCCACAGATAAAATACAGAAATACACAAACACACACGCCAGCAGATAGAATACAGAAATACACAAACACACACGCCAGCAGATAGAATACAGAAATACACAAACACACGCTGGCAGATAGAATACGGAAATACACAAACACACACGCCAGCAGATAGAATACAGAAATACATAAACACCCGCACGCCAGCAGATAAAATACAGAAATACACGAAAACAACACACGTCACCAGATAAATTATAGAAATAAACAAACACTAATGACACAAGACAACATTCAGAAATTAATAATTACTCGTTCAGGATGACCATTCAGTCCTATCCTCTGCCGTCTATTTGTCTGTCTGTCCGTCTGCGTGCCTCAGTCATTTAGTAAATATCGTGTCGACGGTCGCTCCCTTCTCTTTATTATTGTAAGCCTGCCGTCACCACACGAACTGGTGACGTAGACAGGTGTTTCATTACTGTGTTTGTTCTTCCTAGCACATCGATCTCACCCGTCGTCACTCACAATGGCCGTCAAGCCATAACCGTCTCCACGACCTCTTAAAACCAGAAGAAAAATCCACTGTGATGTGTAACCACGAAATGAAGATAATTGAGACAATTTATTTCTCTTTCACATGCATTTAGTATCCGCTTAAATGTTAATTATATGACGATTTATGCCAGTGTAGAAGAATGCATTTCTGTCTTATCACTGAGTCAACTGTATATCCCACGACAGGACGAGAGAAAGAGAGAGAGAATATGTTAAGAGAGAAAAAGAAAACTATTTTATGGCATTATATTTTTTAAAAACTGAGTTTAGTCAAGATTTCACTTTGAGGCCCATGTCCATTTAATTATATTTTGTATCATGATAAGGTGCCATTATTGACGTTTTAGCAAAAGAAAGATTATTTCAATCAGCAAGCAGTCAGTCCATACCGCTGTATGTCCTTGTTTTATTTAGTCTACAATAAAATTCACAAGACCCACTGCTTGCTTTTAAGTGGTTGAAAAATTAAGCGAGTCATCGTTAAAAATCTAGTCGCTTTTCAAAATTATAGATGAATCAACGTTTAAAATATAGTGGCATTTCTAAATTATAGATGAATCAACCTTTAAATTCTAGTCGCATTTCTAAATTATAGATGATACATTTTAAGGCACGATTGTCCACCAGGAAGCATTGAAGTTTAATTGGAAAAAATCCCACCAGTGTTAAGTAATACAAAATTATTTTAAAAAGTACTTTTAGTTTATGTCTGTATTCTCGTACATAATTATTTATTCTTAATTTATCAAAGTCATTTACTGCGGCAAAAGACTAAGTAGCAGACGACATTTGTGATTACCTTTAGAATTTTCCGAACGCCAGCTCAGACTTTTGCGTCAAGATTGGGTCAAAAGTTATTTCTGCCGTATACAACTCGTAAAATCAAAAATGAAAGTTACTGGCGTATTTGTCTTTTGACATAATTAGGGGGAAACAATTTTCTTTCAAAAATAAGTTTTAAGTATTTGAAACTCAATAGCAAAATTCCCTTCCTCACTCACGATAAAGAGTATATTCACCTACGATGTAATGTTTCACTCTTTCGTTTGTGCGCTTGCATGAGAGATATATTATCGTACTGTATGTGTGCTGTACTTCTTTTGAGTGTCATGTACATTTAGTGCTGTGTAACATTTCACAGCTAAACTATTGGTCAAAATTTACTTCCGGTACAATGTCGGTAAGTTGTACGTATTTTTCTAGTGCCTGTATGAATCAGACTGTTGACGTCATTTCCATTATGTTTATTTATTTGTACTTCAGTATTTATTTACGACTCATTGCACTTCCACTTTTTCTTGCTCATTAATAATCGTCCCACTTCGTGACAAGATTTTCCCACCTAGCATGTTTTTCTGTTTCTTAACTTCGGCCGACATTGATGACAGTGCTATAAATAGCTTCAGCCTCTTTCTGAATTTGTGATGTCATATATTTAATGTTTCTGTGCATATTATTTACGGTGACAACTATGCGATTTATTTTCTGAGCACTTTTTTTTTTTACATCTCAGAAAGTGAAGATTATTTTAATGACAAAAGGTTTAAAACATGTTTCCATCTTTAAGATATCATTTTAATCTGCTATTGCGTAATGTAAACAGACGGAGTGGGGGTGGGGCACTGCATCCTTAAAGAAATTCCTTCTAATGATGATCTTGTAATGAATTGTGATACAAGTAACGTTTAATGTATACAAAAACGCGATAGTTGTCAATTAATGAATTTGCACAAAAACGCGGTAAAGTGTGAAAATCAATGCCAAAATTATTGAATATCTCTTGGAGATTAGTTGAACTTTCCCCACTCACCACCATTCCACCACGACTACACGCAAAAACTCAAAATTGCAGTAAAAAAAATCTCTGGGGATCAGCATAGCTGCTAGCAGGACTTGTTGGCGTGGCTTTCACATGCAGAAGGGCAGGGAGTGAGATTCAAGCCCCGGCAACATTTTTAGTGATAAATTATGTTTTCTCCCTGTCTGGAGATTGTAGACTTGAGTGTTCCAACAGCCATATTCTGTGACATCTCTTCATGGCTAAGCGGTAAGGAGAACTTCCAAAGTCTTCCTCTTTATAGCGATGTGTTCGCGATCAGGAAAGAAACAAAAGAAATAATTTGAAGCCGTTGGGGGCGTGGGGTGGGGGAGTGTTATGAGACGTAAGAGTGTCCAACTGTTCGTTAGAAATAGAAATAATTGGTTTGAGGCATTAACAGCGTTCAGTGACTCGCTATTGCGCTCAATGAAACGATATAATCCATTTTCCTTTGGTATGAAAAATGTAGAAAAACGGAATACGTGTTTGAATTATTTTTTAAAATCCAAAATAATCAAGCGCGTCTCAGAATACTGTATTAACTTTTCACATACATATGACTGCAGGGAGGAGGGGGCTAGCTTTGATTAATACTTTTGTTAGACCCATCCCAAAACCTTTTTTTCATGCTTCGAAATTGGCTGGTAATTGTGACCAAGCCCCGCTAGCCCTTATCGTCCATAAATAAAGAAAGAGAGAAGAGAGTAAAAGAAGAGAGAGAAAAAATGAGAGAGACACATGTAGGCCTACAGACATTTTCAGAGACATTTGTATGCAAAGTGATTGATACAGAGTTCACAACTGGAAAGACTGACAGAGAAAAAAACAGACATGGTGGCAGAAACAAAGATATAAAAATAATCAGACAGACAAGCAGACAGAGAAAAATTATTGTTTGAATGAATTATAAAACCACAAAATAATTAATTATATATAAACAAATTACCTCTTGAAGAACTTAACGCGTCGTCACAACGTCGAATGTTCACGTAGAACACAAACAGAATGCTCGTAGAATCCCTTGGGGTGCCATGCCAGCAAAATCACACTGATCAACAATCAACAACCATTCTGTCACCAGCAAGCTGTTACGGGCTTAGCACTTCTTCGTCTACTCAATCATGCAATACGCAGAGTCACTAAATATAGAGATCGAATGAAGGAAGGTTCTCTTGTGACTGTCCCAACACCTATCGCTTCGCTCTAATACCTGACCTACTTGTGTGTGCGTTCAGCTTCGTGTGCGCCCTCTTATACAAAGCGAATGGACGAGAATCGTTCAGACTGGTTTGGGACAGAATACTAGACGGCAATTTACACGTAATAAAATCCACAATCTTTGATTTGCGAGCGTCTGGTTGTTGTCTAAGACAAAAAGTCAGCCCTATTTTTTTGTTTTGTTGTGTGCACGCATTCTTCTGGTAAAGACAGCTAGACTTGGGATTATTTTAATTGCCATAGATTTGAATGCTAGAACGTTTATGGTAGGTCATTTAAAAATAAAAACCCAGCACTTGAAAGTTTAGAGTATTTCACAGTAATTACTCGGCATTTTCTCATGCAGCATTCTACCTTGTCCCATGCCTTTATTATACGTCAGAAATCGCTACTACATCAATTGAAATTCTCTAGACCTGTGACGCACTATGCAGATATCTGAGCCCAAAGCTCCAGTATCGTTTGCAGTGACAACTGTACTCTGTATTGTGTTTCTATTGTGTGTTTCTGGTTTTGTAAATTGATGACGTCTATCATTCATTTATTCACCGATCCCAAAGTCAAGCAAACTCCATCGTATGTAGGTATTGACACACGTAAAATTATTGAAAAGTCATTCTGCGAGTTATTATATTTATTAATGCAAGAGCACTTAACGGTGAAACGCATGAATAATTACACGATTACATCACTGAGTAATTATGCCTGTAATTCACAAGAGTAATTACGAGTGAAATGCATGAGTAATTAAATGAGTACATCTTTGAGAAATCCTACGTGTAATTACAGGAACAATTACGAATGAGATCCGTGAGTAATTAAATGAGAACATCACTGAGTAATTATATGCGAGTGAAATGTGATGTTCAAAAAGTCTTTCCTTTGTATTTGTTATATGTATATTTGATTGTTGATTTAATCAGTTTACTGTTAAATTTATTGACTTTCTTACACATATTAATAGCATAATTTGGAGAGATAGTGGGTGGATGGGGGCTCGCTAAATATAGATTAAAAACAAATATATCTTCTCCTTTGGTAAAAAGTTTTCCACCTATGGAAATACTGTTGACAGTGAATTTTTGTCTTTAATGTTGTGGAATAGAAAAAAAAACGTTTACCCACATATCCGCCAAGTAAAAGAGACGAGTGGTGTCTGCTGGAGAACTATTAATAACATAAATTAAAATTATCATCTCTTGTAATTAGTTATCGATGATTAATAATAATAATCATCATAACCATAACTAGAGTGGCGTTGTGTCACAGATATAGACCTGAGATGTTGAACATGTGTTGAATATAGAAGTGACATGTTGAACATGAATAGGTTACAGACACGACATGTTGAACATGAATAGGTTACAGACACGACATGTTGAACATGTGCAGATTGTAGACATGACAGTTTGAACACGTATAGGTTACAGACATGACATGCTGAACATGTATGCATAAGCTACATACATGCTATCTTGTTGAACATAATTTTTTATAGACATGACTTCATACTAAAAAATATATTGGCTCATAAAGCCCATGTTATATTTGGAGGTTACAGTCTACTGTTATATCTTGTTTTTACATATGTGGTCAAAATTAAATACAGCAAATGTAAGAGATACAATTTGGATAGAAGTTTGACCATTTTAATTCTGTTGTACGCACACAAATGAGGGTGACTATAATCAAACAATCAAACCGTTACATTAGGAAATGTAAGCCCACGCCAAGAAACAGACATACAAGAGTTAAGCACATTTCCAACTAGACAAACATTAATATATTTATCTATTAACGTGACCTGTTTTACGTAATTATAAACACATTTGTATCTAAGTATTTTTGTTTTTGTTTTTCTGAAACTATCATGAATAGATTTCTCAGTTCATTCATGTTCACGTTTAACTTTGCTTCGCTGTCAAAGATAATGAGAATAACTTTGCATATACTGAGCAGACAGGTAACCACACACTCTTGACCAACCCAAAGCTAGATGAATGGATGTATAATTGGTTGACGAGTACATGAACGTAGATGGGCAGATTCTTGATGGATGTGGATGTACAGGGAATAGGTTTTGTGTTCTGATGGATGTGGATGTACAGGGAATAGGTTTTGTGTTCTGATGGATGTGGATGTACAGGGAATAGGTTTTGTGTTCTGATGGATGGGAGACATGATATCAGTGTCATTATGCAATTTACTTTTAATATACAAAGTATCGTTGTACTGTAAAAAAGGCACACAAAAATTTGACTTTGAAATTTTCTTTTAATGTGCAAAGTAGAGTTATACTGTAAGAAAGAACACACCAAACCCAACAAAAACTTGACTGAAATTTAAGGCAATAGTGAAAATGTCATTACATTTGCAGTCAAAGCATAGTTAAATAACCCGAATGGACTAACACATAACTCAAATACAAAACACACACATTAAGTTTCATACATTTATCTATACAGTCGCACCTCCACCTCAAAACACTCGCCCCCCCCCCCAAAACCTCGATTAAAATTAAATTCTTTTTAAACTAGTCTGGATCATTTCCTCGAATCAGCGACCGCTGGGAATGGACATTAAGCATGAATAAATACATCAGTTTGGGTGGGAAGCGGGACTTGGCGCATTAACGTATCCTGTGAAATGCTATCATACTGAATCTGTCAACGAAGTAGTGAACAGTTTTGTAAATCAAACACGATTCTAACTTGGCGTCAGCGAGAACAAATATGACAAGGAGGCCATGGAAAGAAGCTTTATAAGAATTCCTTTAAGAAAAAGCTATTTATCTTGATTTTTTTTAAATTTAAAAAACCGCGATTTCCGGTGGTACTGAGTGACTGAATGTGTAGTGATTAGGTATGACGAGGATCGTTAACATCGCCTGTACGGCTCGTAGTTGGACACTACTGGGGATGCATTTAATTTCTTTCTCTATGCAATTGCAAAACACACGTAGCAATTGCTACACTGTTACAAATTTGACATTATGAATGAGTTTTTTTTTCTCCCGTAGACTAGGATCTCGAAGGGAGATACTATGGAGATAGTTTTTCTTCGTAGCGTCGACTGACTAATAAATTATGCCAAAACAACACAAACACGCGTAAAACAAACACACACACATAATCAAAGAAGCAAAACAACTAAATACCTACACACTCGGTAAATTCAACTGAAAGAGCACAAGCTCTCTAAACGCAAGAACATGTTCCAATAATACCAGACAATGCAAATTTGACTAGAAATTGCCCTCATCAGAATCACCATGCAAAATCGACTTTTAAATTTTAGGATCATATTCACAAAATGTCTTCTAAATTTATAAATAGATATGGTAATAAGAATTTCCGTCCCTTTAAACTGTCATGTATTTTTCTTCTAGTCTCATGAAAAGTTACTAATTGAAATTATTCTGAATTGCTTTAAATATATGAAATTGTAATTTTATTTTGCTTTAAACTAGTGGGATGCCTTTAGCTATATACCTAGACCTTTTAATGCAGTTCAGAAAAGAAAACATTATGCAAAGCACCATTCTGTCCCCTATAATCACGTCATATATCAATGACGCGAATAGAAGACGGTGATTTCTTCAGCAAAAAGAGGGAAGAAGTTAACAGTTAAACTGCATTCATTTTTTATAATGTGTCCAAATTACACTGGCAATCCATTTAATCGAAATATACAAAGATAGCGATTACAGATTCATTTATACAATTTGTAGGTCTATTTATTTACCATAGTAACAGGTGATGCACATTTGAGAAGAAACTATGCGTCATTCTGACTCAACCAGGTAATTTAAGTGTGCCGGCATAGAAGGCAATGAACTGAGAAGATGGTCGATTTGGCATTTAAAAGAGTTTATTAATTTCACAATTCTAATCCACCCGGTTATAGTTACGTCACTAAAGTCCGTATGTCATAGAGAAGATTATTCCGCCGAAAGTTACTATATGCTGATATGAAGTTACTCTATGTTATCTCAAATTTACTGCCATACCAAGTGCCATCTGAGACATCTTAACCAAACTGTTTAAAGATAAATGTTTATGAAGTAAATATACTGTCGACAGGGTAAAAGATCATAATGAATAAAATACCAAATTCTCCCTCTATCTATCTCGCTACTAAACTGAATTCAAAGCTCGCGAAAACTTCCTTTCAAATAATATCGTGAGTAGGCCATTATATCAGTATGTTTTCTTTGTCACCAACGACGCGAATGATGACACGAGCAGTAAAATGACATTGCTCCACCTACACAACTGCATATTACTTGGCTTTGCACTTAATGTCTTCTTCACAGCGAGTCAAGTCGTAGTGAAATTCAAGGTTAAAATCGGGCACCATATCACGGCGCACCTCAATTTTCTGACTCGAGGGCGTCACTTTGTCTACCAGGGGAGAGAAACTCGTATGTTTATTAATATGTCACGCGATTTGCACCTTGCGTTCTTGACACTTTAACACTAAATTAAAATTTCGTTTATTTGTTTTGGTTTTGTTTTTTCTTGAATGTGGTGGTTTTCAATTTCGTTCCGAAATTATTTTGTCACACCACACGCATATCAGACTCTGAAACATGGGCTTGACTTGACAAGGATAGATTTGTCACACCACACGCATATCAGACTCTGAAACATGGGCTTGACTTGACAAGGATAGATTTGTCACACCACACGCATAAAACATGGGCTTGACTTGACAAGGATAGATTTGTCACACCACACGCGTGAAACATGGGCTTGACTTGATTGCTTCATCGCTGCGATCACGAGCCGCAACAGTTATGTCCGCTGTGCACTGTTGACTTTCGTTTTGATATAGTGTACTAATTGTTATAGTGTAATAATTGATATAGTGAACTAATTGTTATAGTGTAATAATTGTTAAAGTAATAATTCATATAGTTTACTAATTGTTATAGTAATAATTCATATAGTGTACCAATTTTTATAGTGTAATAATTCATATAGTGTACTAATTGTTTATCACAAGATCCACTGCGATTGACTCTAGAGACAAACAAAACACCATCTCCGCTCAGTGCACGCAACAAAATCTGTTGTCAAGTTCTCTGAGTAGCGATGTTTCTGTGAACAATAAGTTTGTGTCTGCGAGTAATACTGATTTTTCTGTGAGCAATAATTATTAGTCTGTGACCAATAATGATGTGTCTGTGAGCAACAATGATTAGTCTGTGACCAATAATGATGAACAACAATAATGTGTCTGTGAGCAATAATGATGTAAATGTGAAAAACAATAATGTGTCTGTGAGCAATAATGATGTAAATGTGAAAAACAATAATGTGTCTGTGAGCAATAATGATGTAAATGTGAAAACAATAATGTGTCTGTGAGCAATAATGATGTAAATGTGAAAACAATAATGTGTCTGTGAGCAATAATGATGTAAATGTGAAAACAATAATGTGTCTGTGAGCAATAATGATGTAAATGTGAAAAACAATAATGTGTCTGTGAGCAATAATGATGTAAATGTGAAAAACAATAATGTGTCTGTGAGCAATAATGATGTAAATGTGAAAAACAATAATGTGTCTGTGAGCAATAATGATGTGCCTGTGAGTCATATTGTAGTATGCATACGAGTACTGTTAAATGTCTGCGAGCAACATTAATATGTGTCTGTGAACAATATTGATGTTCTTTGAACTATATTCTAGTATGTATGTGAACAATATTGTTGTGTTTGCGTACAATATTGGCATATCTCTCAGCATGATTGATGTATGTACGTGAACAATATTGTTGTGTTTGCGTACAATATTGGCATATCTCTCAGCATGATTAATGTATGTACGTGATCATTATTGTTGCATATCTGTGACTGCGGTATTTGTGAGAAATATTGGTGTGTCTGAGCAATACTGGCGGTCGTCTACGAGTAGTATTGTTTTATGTCCATGAGCAATATTTTTGTGTGATTCTGAGCGACATAGAATCTGTAGGCAATAGCGCTGTTTTAAAGAAATATTCGCTAGTCTGTAATACAATGATTGAGTCTTGAATAATGTTGTGTGTCCCAGACGATAATTATTGTTTTGTTTCACAGTACTGTTGTGTCTGAGACAATAATTATTGTTTTGTTTAATCAGTACTGTTGTGTCTGAGAATTGTCAAGTAATGCGAGGAAGCAACAGTGTTGGGTGTTTGACAGCAGTGTTTAGGAGCAACAGTGTGGTGTTTCTAAGCAAGATGTTGCTTAATTGGGTGGAAATTTGTTGAATGTCTGGGAACAGTATGTTGTGTGTCTCGGAGCAAAAGTCTTCTGTCTGGTTTTTTGTTGTTGTTGTTGTGTTTTGTGTCTGGGAGCTATAGTGTAGTGTTCTGGAAACAATTATGTTGTGCGTCGGAGAGCAAAAGTGTAATGTGTCTGAGAGCAAAAGTGTAATGTGTCTGGTAACAATAGTGTTGTGTGTCTGGGAATAATATTGTTTTGTGTCTGAGAGCAAAGTATAATGTGTCTGGGAACAATAGTGTTGTGTGTCTGGGAACTATAGTGCAGTGTGTCTGGAAACAATTAATGCTGTGTGTCTGAGAGCAAAGTAAAATGTGTCTGGGAACAATAGTGAAGTGCGTCTGGGAGCAAATATAACAATGTGTCTGCAACAGTTGTACGTCTCAGTGCAGTGTTCTGTCTGGGAACAATACAATTCAAATATTGACCTTGGCGCAACACGTTTAAATTCATTATTTCACTTAATGCTTTCGGAGTTATCTTGACATTTGTTTGTTCAAAAACTAATAAAACATTTAGATGGATTTTGCATACAGCAATCTGTAAACCATAATACTTTTACCAAAGGTTGATGGGCTGCCTATACATTAAATTGCAAAATAAATGCAGCAGATGAAAATAAAGAATAAATAAACGTTAAACTACGAATAGAGAGACAAACACTGAAAATAAAGTAAAATGAATTTTACTCCACTGATTTTTGGAGACAAATAAAGACATTAGTAGGAAATTAAATACGAATTTTTAAACTAAAGTTACTCTTGAACAGAATATGTGACGCGAGAGGATACTTATGACAAAATATTTTAGAGAGAAGTCACACTTCACACTTGAAGTATGTGTGAAGTGAGACCATGCTCATGACAAGATATAGCACAGAGTAAAGTCACACTTCAAGAGCGTGTCAAGTGAAAATATCTTCATTTCATAGTTGTTCAGACAGTAAATACCCTTCACTTGAAGTGTTTGTAAAAGGGGAGGGGGTGGGAAGGGTCTGATCATCATTTCTCTCCAAAGCAGCAATCGAAACACAACTAGATTCCATTGTATCCGAGCTGCTTATCGCCCCTTTGACAAGTACAATAAGTACAACAAGCTCTACACTGTCTACAGCAATGTTTGCCTTGTCAGTAGCAAGCACCGAGTTACGGTTAAAGCCACGCAAGCAAACGAGCTAGGAATTCACACTTGCACCGCAATTTATCCTGGCATTAATGGAATCAACATGCAAACAAAATATCGCCACCACCACCGCCACCACCACCACCACCACCACCACCACCATCATAATAATAATACTAAAATTTTCCAGAATTAAAAGAAGTGAGTTCATAAAACAAAACACAACACAAAACACAAGCAAGTAAATAAACAAAGAGAACGCCCACAACATTGACATCACAAAAAGTAACATTACTCATATCGAAACTCATTATTAAATAATATTTAACATATATTCATATATAATTATTGCTGCACATTTTACTTTTGTGAAAAGACTATTCATCTACAAGCATTGGTATTATGATGTGTAAGAGGTTGATACAATACAAAGATATGACTGCTGATGGAATACAAACGTATGAAGGTAGGTGCAATATAAAGGTTAAACGGTTGATACACTATAAAGATAAGCAGTTGATGCAACATAAATGTATAATGGTTAATGCAATATAAAGATATGACGATTGATGCAATACATAGGTATGACGATTGATACAATTTAAAGGTGTGACGATTGATGCAATACATAGGTATGACGATTGATGCAATTTAAAGGTGTGACGATTGATGCAATTCAAAGGTGTGGCGGTGATGCAATATAAGGGTATGAGAAAGACAGCGTCACACAATTTACAAGGACTAAAACACTGACATTTATAAAATACAGTTAAGCAAGGCAGATCCATGCATGGATCAGTTATCAACTTGTACAGTTCAAGGTCAGAAGAAATCCAGGTAACAGCTTTGGCCACTTGGTCAATAGGAGTCAATTGCAGAAGATATATGTAAAGTAATTTATTCACAGACTCATGAAATAAATACTTTAAAATTGTGTTTTATTATTGAAAAAAGGATGCATTAAACAAACTAATCAGTTGCTTCAGTATTTAAGTCCTAATTCTGGATATTTTCATGAGAGGTGTACAGATGTGATAGGTCACAAGGATTTAGAATTATGAGTTCTGTTCCTCAGAAACTATGTGTTCAATTGCTGAGGTGCTAGGAGTTCTGATCCTCACGCTCTACGAGTTTTGTGTACTAGTTATTAGGAGTTTTGCTCCTGAAGTACTAGGAGTTCTATTATTGAGATTTTAAGAGTTCTCTTTCTGAGGCACTAGGAGTTCTGTTCATGAGGTACTAGGAGTTCAGTTCCTGAGGAACTAGGAGCTCAGATGCTGAGGTAACAGAGGTTCTGTTCCTTCCACTACTAGGAATTCTGTTATTGAAATATAGGAATTCTGTTCTTGAGATATAGGAATTCTGTCACTTGAACTCCAGGCGGTGCCTGTTGTTGGAAGTAGGTCAGTATGTCTGGGGATTTGGACATCTTACAGTTGTTTTTATGAGCTGTGATGTTTTCTGCCCTTCTATATTCTCTGAGTCAATTGATTCTAGTCACAGGTGAACCACTCAGGCAAATCAGATGATGGTCAAAGTCACCGAGTCCTCAGGCACACCTGTATCAGTTGTTAATCTAATATGTTTTGATGTGTATCTAAGTTCTGAGCAACAAAGACCACTGTAGGCAGTCATATATTGCTGTTATTTCCACTCTCATAATAGTGAAGATTAGTACAAAAAATACACCTAAACACTTACACACAAACATACACAATTTTATTATTAAAATTGATGAAATATTTATTTGAACTTTTCACGGAAAGATAGTTTGGAGTGCTGACCGAACTTTATGTTAAATGTAATTGTGTTCCTTCATTACTGATTGAGTAGGGAAACTGCCGATACTGATAATCATGATAACAGTTATGAGAAAAAAAATTGTGTGTGATTATAATTTAATTGCATTCATTTGATAATTAATTGTAATTAATTTCGCTTTAGCCTGAATATAATTTACACACACATTACACACACACACACACACACACACACACACACACACACACACACACACACACACACACACACACACACACACACACACACACACACACCTATGCGAGTGCACGTGCACAAACAGGTCGAAGAACGACATGGCTGAAATAAATCTCCTAGAATTCAAGTGCCATCTGCAGTCTCCTAAAGCAACGCTAGATCCAGAGTTTTGCTCGAGGGGAGCAATAAACTTTGATGACTGACTCTCTGATTTATTTGTGCTTTGTGTTCACAGTCAAATGTTAGTTTGTTTTGTAGGACAGAAGTTATTGGTGCCTTATAAACATCATTGGACTGTCCTGGGGTCACGAAGACCCAGAAGGTATGTTTGTTGTCTCGGCTGTTTGTTCGCGAAATTACAGAGTGGTTCTGACTGCCTTACAGGGTTATAATCACATACCAGAAGGCAAAGAATACACCTCACGAAAGAACCAATAGATTTTTAAATTGCAATTGAAGAAACGTACAATGCCAATTATAACAGGCATTTTTGTTACGGCTGGTCTTGTTGCCGTATTAGAAAAATCAGGAACTTCATTCACTGCTAATAAAATATGTGATTTGGTTTTTTTTGTTTTTTTTTTTTATATAAAACACGCTTTATAATCGCCGTCTTTTCGATGGCCTTTGCTTGGTTTCATTATTTAGAAGGATTAAGTTTCCTACTCAGTGTATGTGAGTGAATGTGTGTGTGTGTATGTGTGTGTGTGTGTGTGTGTGTGTGTGTGTGTGTGTGTGTGTGTGTGTATGTGTATGTGTGTGTGTGTGTATGTATGTGTGTGTGTGTATGTATGTGCGTGTGTGTGTGTGAATTGTGAATTCAAACCTTATGATCGAGAGACAAATGCCACTGCTTTCCACGTCTCTCTTGGAATCGAAAATTGAACAAATACTTAATACATAGTACTATAGTTAGTGTATTCAAAATAGTATTCAAGTTGGTGTATTCAAAATACTTAACTCATAGTACTATAGTTGGTGTATTCAAAATATTTAAAACATAGTACTATAGTTAGTGTATTCAAAATATTTAACACATAGTACTATAGTCAGTGTATTCAAAATACTTAACACATAGTACTATAGTTAGTGTATTCAAAATACTTAACACATAATACTATAGTTAGTGTATTCAAAATACTTAACACATAGTACTATATTTAGTGTATTTAAAATACTTAACACATAGTACTATAGTCAGTGTATTCAAAACACTTAACATATAGTACTATAGTCAGTGTTTTCAAAATACTTAACACATAGTACTTTATTTAGTGTATTCAAAATATTTAACACATAGTACTATAGTTAGTGTATTCAAAATATTTAACACATAGTACTATAGTTAGTGTATTCAAAATATTTAACACATAGTACTTTTTTTTAGTGTATTCAAAATATTTAATTAGTAAAAACAGAAGAAAGGTAAGGTCTTATTCTTATATTGCGTAGGTGGCTTTGGTTGTTTTCTTGTAAATTCTAATATTGTCACGCACGACTGAATTTCTTGTAAATCCTAGGTATTGATAAGCGAGATGAATTTCACTGTGAATTTCTTGTAAATCCTAAGTATTGTCACACAAGACTGAATTTCTTGTAAATCCTAAGTATTGTCACACAAGACTGAATTTCTTGTAAATCCTAACTATTGACACATGACACTGCGAATTACTTGTAAATCTTAAGTATTGTATGCAAGACTCATTTCTTGTAAATCATATACATTTTTACGCGAGACTGTCAATTCCACAATATCTGGAATAAATATATTAAGTTTCAATGTGTATTTTTTTTAAAGGGAAAAGATATTTAAACTTCTGTTGAAAGGACCGATGGAACACCACCCCCCACCTCGTACTTTGTAACATGCCCCAATTATTCACGGACTACTATTAGCATGTTCATTTTTATCTCCACACTGTTTTGTACCCATATTTTATATTTTATATTGTACCCATATTTTATAACATGCTCCAATCATTCACAGGTTACTACTAGCAAATTAATTTTATTTTATCCCCAGGTTATTTTCAAGCATACTATTTTTATATTAAATAATTGCTCTATTTATTTTAGATTACTCATAGCCTACTCATTTATCATATTAATGAATTAAAAGAAATATATATCAGTATGATCAGAAAGAGACACGAAACATACGTCACAGTGATGGGAAGCACATACGTCACAATGATGGGAAGCACATACGTCACAATGATGGGAAGCACATACGATCGACTGATTGGAATCACGTCAAAATCTTGAGAAAGAAAATTAAACGATAGAAACGTGTACGTGAAAATGATTATAAACACGTACGTTAAATTGATGAATATGCGCTAAAATGTTGAGAAACATACGTTAGAATGATTGGAAACACATACTTTAAAATAATGGGAAACACATACTTTAAAATAATGGGAAACACATACTTTAAAATAATGGGAAACACATACTTCAAAATAATGGGAAACACATACTTTAAAATAATGGGAAACACATACTTTAAAATAATGGGAAACACATACTTTAAAATGATGGGAAACGTATAAGTGAATATGATGACAAACACATAAGTTAATTAAAATGTTGGATAAAAGACACGTTACAATAATGGGAAACACATACGTTAAAATGATGGGAAACGTATAAGTGAATATGATGACAAACACATAAGTTAATTAAAATGTTGGATAAAAGACACGTTACAATAATGGGAAACACATACGTTAAAATGATGGGAAACGTATAAGTGAATATGATGACAAACACATAAGTTAATTAAAATGTTGGATAAAAGACACGTTACAATAATGGGAAACACGTTAAAATGATGGGAAACGTATAAGTGAATATGATGACAAACACATAAGTTAATTAAAATGTTGGATAAAAGACACGTTACAATAATGGGAAACACACGTTAAAATGATGGCAAACACATACGTTCAAAGTGATGGAAACACATACTTTAAAATGTTGAGAAACACATACTGGAAAGTAATGGAAAACGCTTACGTTAAAATGATGATAAATACCTCCATTATAATGATGAGAAACACATACTTTAAAATGATGGGAAACACTTACGATAAGTGATGGGAAACACATACGTTAAAGTGATGGGAAACACATACGTTAAAGTGATGGGAAACATATACGTTAAAGTGATGGGAAACACATACTTAAAGTGGCGGGAAACACATAACGTAACAATGATTGAAAACAGATACGATAGAGTGCTGGGAAACCAATACGTTAAAATATTTGGAAATATATGCGTTAAAATGACGGGAAATGCATACGTAATAATGATGGAAAGAGCAAACGTCAGAACGATGGGAAAAGAACGTTAAAATGAATGGAAATGCAAACGTTGAAATTATGATAAACATGTACGTGAGAATGATTGAAACGCATACGTTAAAATGATGATAGGTGCATCGTTAAATGATTGGAAACAAATATGTCAAAATGTTGGGAAACACAAGTCATTAAAAGTGATGGGAAACACAGTCATTAAAAGTGATGGGAAACACAGTCATTAAAAGTGATGGGAAACACAGTCATTAAAAGTGATGGGAAACACAGTCATTAAAAGTGATGGGAAACACAGTCATTAAAAGTGATGAGAAAAGAAACACGTATAGAAGTATGAGAACTACACACGTAGGAGTATGGGAATCGCAGAAATACGAAAGATTAAATAGCAGACCTCGCAATAGTGTGAAATCCAGACATCAGAATTTTAGGAATGATGCGAAAGCACAGATGATCTATTGTACAAAAATGACAATCTTTAAAGTGTTTCGAAGTCTTACTTTATGCCTAACAAAATCTAACTTTACATCTTGCAAAACGGTCTTATGGTCCTGCTTGCATCTGAAGAAATCTTACTTAGATTTTACGAAATATTGCTTAAATCGTTCGAAGTCTTATTGCAGATGATGCAGTCTTAGGAATATTTACTTAACATTCCGAATTACTACTTAAACCTTGCGAATTTTTCATTACATCTTACGAATTATTATCCAAGTCTTGCGAATTTTCCCTTACACCTTACGAATTTTTATTTGACCTTATAAAACATTGCTTAAATCTTACGAATTATTACTTACATCTTATGAATTTTCCCTGACATCTTACGAATTTTTAATTATAATTATAAATTGTTGCTTAAATCTTATGAACTTTTACTTAAATCTTATGAACTTTTACTTACATCTTATGAATTTTCCCTGACATCTTACGAATTTTTAATTATAATTATAAATTGTTACTTAAATCTTACGAACTTTTACTTAAATCTTACGAACTTTTACTTAAATCTTACGAACTTTTACTTAAATCTTACGAACTTTTACTTAAATCTTACGAACTTTTACTTAAATCTTACGAACTTTTACTTAAATCTTATGAACTTTTACTTAAATCTTACGAACTTTTACTTAAATCTTATGAACTTTTACTTAAATATTATGAACTTTTACTTAAATCTTACGAACTTTTACTTAAATCTTACGAACTTTTACTTAAATCTTACGAACTTTTACTTAAATCTTACGAACTTTTACTTAAATCTTACGAACTTTTACTTACATTTTGCGAAGTCGTTCCAGCTCGTTCTGGTCGTAGGCTTCCTGTTCCATGGTCGGACATGAAGTGCGATGGAAATCTCGCACAGTTCACAGAGCGCAGCCATAAATAGTGCCTCGAACAAATCATTCAAGCGATAAAGGCTGCGTGGAACATGCCCGCACAATCAGTTGGTTATTGCACTCGAGCGCAGATTCTAAGAATGTGAAATCAGCAGCAAACTACACGATGCGATTATGTGCACATGTTTGTGGGTTTTTATTCTTCTCTGTTTTGCCTCTAAGATCCCCCTTCCCCGCTATTTTTATTTTTAAAAATTCAAAATCCAAAATTTTATGTTTCGATTATACAGCACTCACAACGCTGCCCGCTAAGAACAATTTAAATGTGTCTATGTAAGCATGACGTGAATTTCCGCACTGCTCTTGACACTACAGCGATGTATGCATGACGTGAATTTTCGCACTGCTCTTGACACTACAGCGATGTAAGCATGACGTGAATTTTCGCACTGCTCTTGACACTACAGCGATGTAAGCATGACGTGAATTTTCGCACTGCTCTTGACACTACAGCGATGTATGCATGACGTGAATTTTCGCACTGCTCTTGACACTACAGCGATGTAAGCATGACGTGAATTTTCGCGCTGCTTTTGACACTACAGCGATGTATGCATGACGTGAATTTTCGCACTGCTCTTGACACTACAGCGTACTTTTCCGCAATGTGCAGCAAGAGGACCTGAGTTAATAGGCATGGAGAATCCATGGCTAAACAGTGTCTTAACAGTTGAATGAGATGTGAAATCCTTTTCAATATATTATACCAAAAGGCACTCTGAAAATAAATCACTTAAAAATCCGCTAGTATAAGAATTTTGCAGCGATAAAAAGGAATGTGATATTGTTCAAAGGAATTATTGGATAAGCTCGGTAAAATCTTTCACTATTCATTCCAGAAGTCATACTTCTTAATAACACGCATGTCGTAATGTTCTGTTTTCATATTCAGTCTGACAGTAATGACTGAAGAAGAGTTGTCGCCCTTAACGATCGAGTGACACGACAACTTTTTACACGACAACAGTTTTTTTTTTTTTTAAATCCAACAGACGATTTAAATTTTCCTCTTAAACATGGCCGTCGTAATGCTCCCCAACCAACTTTCAAAGTTTCGTTTTCAAAAGGATCCCATTTTGTTGGGTGTGAAAGTGGATTATTTACTGGGGAGGAAAAGTCACCTATTGCAATCACGTGTCAAATCAGCCAGTGTTTATTATCTGTAATATGTGTGTGTGTGTGTGTGTGTGTGTGTGTGTGTGTGTGTGTGTGTGTGTGTGTGTGTGCGTGCGTGTGTGTGTGTAATATCGTGTTTGATGCTATTCTTTCTTTCTTTCTCTGACTGAAATATTTCTTTGTAGTGCATCTCTCTCTTTCTGTTTCTCCAACTAGAGCTTTATAATTATATTCTTGTATTTGCATAAAATTGTAGATGTTATGTAATTAATCTTATTTTTTAAATCGCATTCAAGCCAAGGTAGATTTCAAAGTAGAACTTAAGACTGTGTAAACATATCACTGCTGGAAGAAGGGATTTGTTTTCTTTTCTTTTTCATGTTCTCTTTCTTTCCTTCCTTTCTTGAATTATTTTTAAAACAGGAACTAAAAAATTTGTGTGATTATATCTTAAAAATTTCTTATACGGTAGTTTAACGGTCTGGATATTTCAGCCAAAAGATCTTGGTCAGAACAATTAGCATTTACTGACAGTTAGTGACTAAAGAGTTGAGTTTGTCAACGCACAATCAATTCTAGGGAAGACAATCATTGCTAGAGGTCGGGAAATAGTATGTACGAGATACATCTTGATGTATGAAAATTTTCTTCAATTTATTGTCCTTTATCTCATTTCATCTCTCTCTCTGACCACATTGATATGCTGTGACATTAAATACTAGTTTGTATGCACAGTCGAATTATTATGTTGACACAAGAATGAACATATTTTGTTTTATTTTCTTTATTATTATTTCTTTAATTTGTCGAACTGTCCATACTTGTACTGTGTGCTGATGAACGAATCTCCAGCCATATACGCATGTCAATCGCAGCAGAAGCGCGGTCAACATAGCAATACAAGCTTTGCAGGCATAATCTTCATTCGCTTATTATTCCATGATAATTACTGTTGATAGTCGTATCTAATGCCAGTTTCCAAGGATACTATCAAAATGACTTTGATAAAAATCGATCCGTCTATCAGTTATTGGTTCGGCAGAGGGTTGCATGATCGGGTGCAACGCTCCCATTAAATTCCAACCGGTGTTTCATTTCGTCTCAAGGAATCAGTTTCTATAAATAGCACCATCAGATGTTCACGTAATGATCCGTGAGCAACGCGAAGATCAGAATTCATCTTAAACTCGACACTGGAGTGAATTATGTGTGAACGATCCGAATTCTATTGGTATCTGAGCGTTTCATAACATAAATAATAGTTGGTGGTTTTTTTAGTGTTTTGTTGTTTCATTTTGTTTTGTTTGTGTGATATGTGTTTAGTTTAAATTTTTATGAGTTAATGACATGGAGATGTAAAGGCCATTAACCGGCTGAGAACCTGGTCGAGATGAGAAATAATTGCAGCCAATCGAGAAACTCCTTTTAAGCGGCCTGTACTTGTGAGTATTTTGTCTCACATAATTGGTTAGCGTCTCCAAAGATAAATTTGAGACCGTAATCGGATAATGGTAGCAAGATTAGCTTGCTCTGACATTAATTATCAAACAAGAAATTATTTGTAGTTATTAAGAATACAGCGTGTGGATCGAGATGTGTTTAGGGCATTCTCAACCCATGATGATATTGGACATAATGTTTATTTCATTATATTAAAAATATAATTTTATTGTGATTATTTGTCTGTGGACTATGTCATTACGGAAATCAGTTGAGAAAATAGGCGAGTCAGTCAGGCTGCCCCAGTACAACGCGAATGGCATTGTGTCTCAGTAATGCGCAAGCAAAGGCCGAACTCAGTCATGTGTTTTGCCTCAGTAGAACTCGGTCACATGATTTACCTCAGTAATGCGCAAACAAAGGCCGAACTCAGTCATGTGTTTTGCCTCAGTAGAACTCGGTCACATGATTTACTTCAGTAATGCGCAAACAAAGGCCGAACTCAGTCATGTGTTTTGCCTCAGTAGAACTCGGTCTTATGATTTACCTCAGTAATGCGCAAACAAAGGCCGAACTCAGTCATGTGTTTTGCCTCAGTAGAACTCGGTCACATGATTTGCTTCAGTAATGCGTCCACAAAGGCCGAACTCAGTCATGTGTTTTGCCTCAGTAGAACTCGGTCACATGATTTGCTTCAGTAATGCGTCCGCAAAGACCGAACTCAGTTACATGTTTTGCCTTTGTGAAGGTCGCCTTCGTGCTTCCCTTACATTTTCGTTCAATATATGTATGAGACACAGACATCCAGATATTATGTGTTCTGTTGTTTCATCCATGGATTTGCAAAGTTTGCATTTGGAATCATTTGAGATTTTCATGATTTTGGTTTTGTGCGACTTTGTGTTTAGTGCTTGATCTTGTGCAGCTGTTATGAGTGCTTCTGTTTCTGCTTTTAAACCTGCCTCTTTCAACCATCTGCATGTTGATTGTTTTGTTGAGGTTTCATCATTTTGTCGCAGATATTGGCCATGGAGAGGTTTATGGCTCCAGGTATTTGCTAATGCCTGTTTCGTTGTTTTCTTCCATGTTTCTTTGTCCGTGGAGGTTGATATAATCCACTCATCTTTACTGCTTCTGTCAACGGCTCTTCTTTGTTGTTATTCCAGATGTAGTCCACAAGGACAATGACTTCTCTTTCAATAACATATTTGATTTTCTTGAGACCTCTGCCTCCCATTTTCCGAGATAAATGTAGCCTGTCTACATCTGCTTTGGGGTGTAAGGCTTTATGTATCTTGAGTAGTTTTCTTGTTTTTTTTCTTTCCAGTTCATTTATTTCATTTGTTGTCCAAGCTATCATACCTCCAGTGTAGCTGATTTACGGGTATTGCATATCCATTAAGGGCTTTATTTTGTTAGCCCCATTTAGTTTTGACTTCATGACTTGTCTAACCCGTTTTTCATACTCTCTCCTAACTTTGGACTTCCTTTGCATGTTTTCTTGATGTATTATCCTCAGGTATTTATATCCCTTTTCCATTGAAACATCGTTGATCTTTTCCAAAGCTGAATTGTAGACCTTCTCTTGTTTTAATCCTGCCTTTCTGGACGATAATTCGTCCACTTTTCTCAAGGCCGAATTTCATGTTATTGTCCTTACTTCAGATCTTGACTGTTGATCAGGGAGGTGAGGTGTTCATTTTTACTGTATACCTTTAGTTCCTCCATATACAGTAAATGGCTGATAACCTGTCAACCTTTATTTTGTATCCTAATCCTGTTTTCTGGATGACTTGGCTGAGAGGATTTAGGGCAATGCGCAGAACAGAAGTGGTGATAGGGAATTTCCTTGAAAAATTCCACAATTTATTGGTATTATTATTATGGCTTATTGGATAGTTCACAGTGGAACTGTCTACTGCAAGGGCTAGTGGAATGGGTATATTATTGATAATTACATTAATGACTTAAGGAACTGTACACATTGGGAAGGTCTATGGTTATTGACTTAAGGGACTGTACACATTGGGAAGATCTATGGTTAATGACTTTTGGCATTTGTATCATCATAAAGCCATCGGATGGCTTGTGAGATAGAGTACTTTGTTGTTTTTTTAAAAAAAAAAAAAAGAATGAAAACCCATCCAAACAAACCATCACTGTATAAACCGCTTACAATGAATAACCGACAGGAATTATGACGTCAACTATTGTATAATAAAATGCACCATTAATTAGCTGGCGTTCACGGTTGACCTACATTCTTTTTCACTGGGTCGGTAGGCATCTGAGCGGAATTTTGCTAAACTAGGTATCAGTTTACACGTAAACGTAGACTGTCAAACCAAAGCTCGAGGGTGAAGTGAAATACGTGCACAGTTCAGTCAAGCACGAATCTCCCATGGAGCTAAATATTTACATCGTGACTTGTAACATCTTTAACTGTTACAACAATGTTTCACACGAACTTGAACGCGCGCATAATATGTTCCTCGCATTTACCGGTGATTTACAATAAAGACACAAGCATTACCACCAAGAAGGAAACTGCGCGGGGCATTGTTCGATTATTTATTGAAAGTGCAGCGACAATCTGTACATTTGAATGCTGGTGTAACTGCATTTTCATAATTGCACAGCTGAATGGAAGGCATGGGTGAGTGGGTAATTTCAGGTAAATGTGATGTGAAGCGTGAAACGATAAATCGTGCGAAAGTATTACGCATGCTTGAACACCGAAGCCATGGAGGTGAGGTTGCTAGTAACTTGGCCTCCTCAATCTCAGCGAAAGCAAAGACTGCCAAGAGTTATTCCCCTTTGTAAGGTTTTTCAGAAATTAGGACTGCCTTGGCACAAGCGCTAGTTATTCACCACCACCACCACCACCACCCCACTTTTTGGGGACTATTGCTAATGTGAATGGGCAACATTAACATTTCAACTTGTAAGCCGAGAGTGGGATAAACAGAATATTTTTGTATATGCAAGTGTGTGTGAGTGTGTGTGTGTGTAATTTGTATTGAAAAATCGCATATAGATTTCTTTTCATGACTTCAGATTTTTTAAACACTGTTCCCCTCGTGGTTCAGGCGCATCACTTCTTTTAATCCTTTGAGTCGTCTGCTGTTCGAATCTGGTGTCCATTGATTAATATTTGTAACATTTGTGAAGATGATCAAAAAATATATAATGACTGGAAAGTTTAGTACTATGTGAGATCTGTTTCTCTTATACTGTATGGCAATTTCGGACCACGTATTTTCTAAACTTTCCCTTCCTTGTGAGTAGCTCGTTCCTTGTCGCGCTTGGTATCGTGGGTGCTGCTTGGATATTAAATGGAGTTCGCCGACCCCCGTCGTAAGGTGCAACGCGGCGTCGTTCCTTACATGAAAATATTTTGACGTTGTAACCATTCTCCGTACAAATCTATATTTAAAGTGTAAGGCGTAGTGGGACAATTCCTTACATGAAAATATTTTGACGTTGTAACCATTCTCCGTACAAATCTATATTTAAACTGTAAGGCGTAGTGGGGCAATTCCTTACATGAAAATATTTTGACGTTGTAACCATTCTCCGTACAAATCTATATTTAAAGTGTAAGGCGTAGTGGGGCAATTCCTTACATGAAAATATTTTGACGTTGTAACCATTCTCCGTACAAATCTATATTTAAACTGTAAGGCGTAGTGGGGCAATTCCTTACATGAAAATATTTTGACGTTGTAACCATTCTCTGTACAAATCTATATTTAAAGTGTAAGGCGTAGTGGGGCAATTCCTTACATGAAAATATTTTGACGTAACCATTCTCCGTACAAATCTATATTTAAACTGTAAGGCGTAGTGGGGCAATTCCTTATTCGAATGAATCTTTACGCTGTAAGTCGTAACCATTCCTTATACAAATGTATTTTTACTCCGTAATGCCTTAATGCAGTAAATCCATTCCACATACAATTGTATCATCATGTTGTAAGACGTAACACAGTTTAACCATTCTCCATACATTAATATACCTTACGCTGTAAGGTATGACAAAATATAACTCATTCCATATACAAGTGTATATTCATGATGTAAGGCGCAACACGGTGAGCCATTCCCTTTACAAAAACATCGATAATTTTCTTAGTTTAAATATTCTAAATGCTGCATTTTTATGTTTGCTTTTTAACTGTTGCACTGGTCGAAAGTTTTATATATACTGAACGTATTTTTAAAATAAAATTAGTATGATTGTTGTGTTATAAAGTTAGCCCTATAGCTGAAGTTATCCATAAATCGGTTAACCTAAACTATACAACTGTTTAAATAGCGTATTTCAACTAAATATCGATAAAACTGTTTAAATAGCGTATTTCAACGAAATATCGATAACGCTGACGTTATGACAACGTGTGAAGATTCAGCTAGCAGACTTAGTAATCGGTTGAATTCCACGTTCATGTTAAATGTTTGTTTTACCCACCACCCCACCCAAGCCCATTATATCGAAATCAGCGGCATGACTGACGACATTACCTCTGGGATGGGTGGGGGTTGTATAACCACCATTCTTTCGGAAGTTGTAGGCTGAAATGCGCTATTAATTAATTAACGAATTGATTAACTTCTGAGCAGAATTCTGTAGAGAGTTGAGACAATAGCTTGTTTATTAATTACATTTAATAAATTTTGAGGAGGGTTTTGTAATTAGTAGAGACAATACTTGTTCATTATTTATAATATTTAGCAATAAAAGAGTCCTCAGAAGACTTAAGTACATAGTTTATAGCTATCTTCATCCGGGCTCTTGAATAAATAGGCACTGTTCTGTAAACGCTAACATGCTGTGTTCACCGGTCGGTTTCAATGTCGAGATACCTGGCGTATTGTAGACGTCTGACCATCTGTTCTTTTAACAATTTATGACTTGCTCGCTCGAGGAATTGAATAGTAAATGTTATAAGGGTTATTGTGATTAATTATAGTTCTAAATATATAGAAGTGTTCTCAACAAGCAAGTCCAAACTATCTGCACGTGACTTTGAATCCGGTTGCACCTGGAACTGAACAGCCTACGGTAACATGAAAGTGCTCTTCATATTATTGCACTAATATTTAAATACTTTCAAAACAAAGAGCCTAACATTTTAAGTGTCAAATTAACTCCGCATTCAACAACTTTGATGTTACGTTTTGTGTGTATTTGAGTATGCATATGTGTGTGATTTATGTGAATATGTGTTTGCGCGTGTGTGAATGACTGACATTTGTGGGTGTTTGAGTATCACTATATATGCGTGAGAGACTTTTTTAATGTGTGATTTTCTGCGTATGTCTGGTTCATGCTTGTGTGAATGTGTGATTGAGTTTGTGCATACATGTGTGCATGGGGGTTAGAGGGGTGCAATCGTCTTGAACTTTAGGTTTAACTTTATGCTGTTTAGCTTTCTTCTTTACATTGCGCTGGGATTTGCTGTTTTCCTTATATTCGATGTTTCTCTCTCAGAGTGACATTCGGATAGTTATGGATAATTTCAGTGTCAACTAGACGTTTTCGCATAATAACTGCACATTAAATACGATTGTAATCTGTCTGAACTGAGAAAAGAAACACATATGACATGCATTCAGTGTGCACCTTGAGGCAGCGTTGTCCTATCAGGTACTGAGCATGCGTTAATCATAGGTCGCTAAGGTCAAGTCCAAACATGTCTACAAATTCTCTAGTTGTGTCCCTGTCTTTATTGTAACTATACACAAACAGCAGTGCCCTAGTTGTGTTGCTGTCTTTATTGTAACTATACACAAACAGCAGTGCCCTAATTCTAAGTTGTGTTGCTGTCTTTATTGTAACTATACACAAACAGCAGTGCCCTAATTCTAAGTTGTGTCCCTGCTTACGATCTGTCTCTCTTGACTTTCTGAAAACTGCAGTAACTGTAGTTTCTGTCGTTATATGTTGGTATTTATAAATATTACTCACAAGACTAGAAACTATAGATCACAGTGCGCTACATTTTAAAAAAATTGTTTAGCTGCTTATATACTTTCAGCAAACAGCAGTGACCTAATTTCTCTTTCGGGAGAACATGTATTTGCCCAACTCATTCACAAAATTTGTATTGCATCTGTATACTGGAATTCAACCTCAACGGTCATGACAGCTTTCTTCAGTCAAAGAAATTCTACCATACAGTCCACACGTTGTAAGTAGCATGCTGTTTAAACAGTCGACTGCCTGGCCCAATGATGTAATGAAAAAAATGTGTCATTGTATTTCATTAGATGTTTCTGTTGGTAGTGAGTGCGTAATGTGTCACTGTATTTCATTAGATGTTTCTGTTGGTAGTGAGTGCGTAATGTGTCACTGTATTTCATTAGATGTGTCTGGTGGTAGTGAGTGCGTAATGTGTCACTGTATTTCATTAGATGTGTCTGGTGGTAGTGAGTGCGTAACGTGTCACTGTATTTCATTAGATGTGTCTGGTGGTAGTGAGTGCGTAATGTGTCACTGTATTTCATTAGATGTTTCTGGTGGTAGTGAGTGCGTAATGTGTCAACATCATTGCGTCCCCTCCCTTCATCCACCTCGAATTATCCGTCTCTTGGATCGGTTTTAACTTTCGCGAATTTAACTGGGAATCAGATTTTATACAAGTGATGAGAGCTTTTCTCTCTATTTGTTGTGTATGATGCATTACATATATTGTGTACTCATGTACACATCACGCACATATACACGTGCCGGCTCACATGTATACACACAAAAACAAAATAGAAAAGATTTCTTACACTCGCACACACTTTCTAAAGACACAATTGACATCAAGATACCGCACGCATTCCCACCCTCACACCCACACGTGTAAAATAAGCATCTTTCTCAATCAACACATGCACACAGAAAATCTCTCTCGCTCACAAACATATATATCGCATACTCACAACACATACACACACAAATGCAAACACACATACACACACAAATACAAACACACATACACACACACAAACACACGAACGCACAAGATATTTTGACACGAACGCACAATGTGACTAGCTCACTAAACAGACTGGATGCAGTTGAGCACAGACCCTTCCCTTACGCGAGAGGGAGATAACATTGGATTATAAGAGAGAAAGAGAAATAGGTTATCACCCTTATATTAGAAAGATAAAATTTTAACTGATGATGTCGATCAAATTCATTTAAACTGCTAAATTTAAAAATAGACATAAATCTTTATTTCCATATTCCATTTTCTAGTAGTGATTTTAAAAAATACATCAATATATTCTGTGTATTCAAATTAAGTATTTAATTTTTAAAAATCAACACTCGTATTCAGCTGAACTTTATTATTAAATTAAAGTAAAAGGGGAAGTAATTATGTTAATAAAAATAATATATGTAGAGAAGAATCTGCTACTGAATAACACTTGATTACAATATCCAATTACCTGCCCTTCAGTTAATTTATGTTAGTGTATTCTGAAGGTTGTACTGAGAATAATGACATGCTGACTTATTTATCGTGTGTTGATCGTTTGCATCGTCTGATTTTTCTGGGTAACACACACACACATTCTCATACTAACACAAAAGCATTATTTTGACTAGTTACGTCTATTTGGCAAGAATATAAATATCAATGTAATTTATTCAGTTCTGGTAGTATCGAGACTACGTATTTGTCTATGACTGTGAGATGCATTACGTTGGTTATATGTAATATATACGTTGGTTATATGCAATATACATTATATATATATATTATATATATATATAATTTCCCGTATCCATGGATATGAATGAAGAACACAAATAGTTCACAGGCCTGACACTCTTAAGATGTGTTCTTACATTTCTGTCTTTTGCAGCATATAACCAGTATACTTCAAAGTTGACGCTAAAATGCCTGACGATCAGGGTTACCTAACTTTGCTCTGACCTAGGGGTCACACAAAAACCAGTTTCTACGTCTAGACAAGGGACACTTGTATAATGTTGCTTTAAATGTACTTGAAGGTAAAAGGCAAGCTGCCGTACGGAATTTATTTTGTATTCCTAGTGTTGTAGGGTGGGACGGGGATGGATTTCCTCGCTCTGAAAATGTTTACAGTAGCATTTGCCTTGTTGGTTGTATTGTTTGTAGGCCACAGATTTAAATGCTGTATGTTTAACGGTTTCCTGTGTTCGGTATGATTATAATTATGGTTAAGTTTCGGTTAGTTTTATTATGTTTATAATTAAACAATAAATAAATTCGAAACATGGATTAGGTTCCATGCTTGTCTGAATAAGTGCTTACTGTTAATCTTTTCTAATTGGTGCAAGAATTAAGCGTTATTTTTACTTTCTTACATCTGGTGCCAAAAGATTTTTTTGTTGACGGGGGTGGGGTGGGGGTGGGGTTGTAAAAAGAAAAGGGTCTACAGCTAGTCTTCTGTGATTGGCGATAAAACACAGCACTGTTTTCCCCTCCCAGACAGAGTAAACGTGAATGTCAGAGCTAACCTGAAAACTTCCTTTAACCCCTTCACTGCGTACTTATTTAAGGCAGAGCAAATACAACAATACGTTTCAAGATCCGCAGTGATGAGATTTCAATTATTTTTTTCAATATAGGCTCATTTCGAGATTAATAATCATTATCGACAGTCTATCAACAACTGGTCCTACTTAGTTTCTTAAAAGCAAACTCAGCTGCAGGTATAGTATATAGCTTTTGAGTATTACGATTGTCTTCCTCGTGTCAAATGCTGAAGAAATCGGTACAAAACTTTCTCTTTAGTCACAAAGTCGGCAGCTCCGTGGAATTTTTACAGCTGTGTTTTGTGGCTGCTTCCACCCAACGTTAAGACCTCTGAAACAGTTCAGTAGATGCGCTATTGAATTTATCAATAGTGAGAATAGCTATTAAATCCATGACAATAGTACTGTGAGAATAGCTATTAAATCCACGACAATAGTACTTTGAGAACAGCTATTAAATCCATGACAATAGTACTGTGAGAATAGCTATTAAATCCACGACAATAGTACTTTGAGAACAGCTATTAAATCCATGACAATAGTACTGTGAGAACAGCTATTGAATTTGTAATAACAGGTTTGTGAGAGTTGCTACTGAGTCCATGAAAACAGTACAGTCATATTCGTTACTAAATCCATGAAAATAGTATTGTCGGATTCCTTACTAAATCCATGAAAAATGTATTATCAGATCCGTTACTAAATCCATGAAAATAGCACTGACAAATTAACTAATATATCCACGACAAGAGTATTATAATATTGTTTATTAATTACAGTTTAATTAATTGTGTTATAATATTATTTATTAATTACAGATTAATGAATTGTATTATAATATTATTTATTAATTACAGTTTAATGAATGGTATTATAATATTATTTATTAATTACAGTTTAATGAATTGTATTATAATATTGTTTATTAATTACAGTTTAATGAATTGTATTATAACATTATGTATTAATTACAGCTTAATGAATTGACACTTGAGATCAATTACTCACTACATCTAGAACAATGACTTGACAATTGAGATCAATTACTCAGTACATCTAGAACAATGACTTGACACTTGAGATCAACAGTTTCATGGTAAGATACACCAATACACCAGATTAATATTTATAAGTCGGCTAAGAATTTTGCTGTCAATTGCAACATTGTGACGTAAGTCTTTGAAATATATTTTATAATATTGCTTATATATCAGTGTCGAAATCAGTAGAAAAAGATGTGAAATTTAGTCTCATTAATAGAAAACGAATTAAAAACTGACGTACAACCAAACTATAAAAAAAAGAACAATAAAAAAAAACAGCCCCTACCTAAACAAAACATTTATTACAGTCGAACTTAGCAACATAAATATAAACGTTTAAAGGCATACAGATAATAATTTAACATGAATGGCAATTTCTGAATGTACTGAATTGCGTGGCATTGTTATCAAAGGCGGCCATAATTCAAACGTAAAAAAACAAAACAATAATAATAAAGTTGTAATGTTTTAAGGATTTGTTAAAATATAATTAGCTTTTCATTTTCTATTGTTAAATAAATTACATATTTATTTTTATTTCATTCTTAATCTTGCTTATTCCAAATGTTCAAACATTTAATCTATTAATGTATAATGTACTTATTAGTTTCAGTTGCCTGAACTACGGTCAGTTACTAATAAGGGCAACAACCCTTGTCCCTTAAAGCATATAACTTGCAACAGACTTACCTCCATTGCGCGTTGAGGTGATGACACAGTTCCTTTTATTCTTGGTGACTGGGCTATCATTCCCAAGGGTGATGGTCGCTTCGATAACACTGTTGTCATCATCTTCAGTCGATGGCCAGTGCAACTGAAAAAGAACATTGATCATCGGTGTGGGATGATTCAGTACTGGAGAGTGTCAGAGTTTGAATGAATGTTAAGTCTGCGGTATAGGCCTTTTCAACGTGTACTGAAATATATAATCTGTAAGAAATACACTGGTCTGCGGTATATGCCATTTCAACGTGAACTGAAATATATAATCTGTAAGAAATACATTGGTCTGCGGTATAGGCCATTTCAACGTGTACTGAAATAATCTGTAAGAAATACATTGGTCTGCGGTATAGGCCATTTCAACGTGTACTAAAATATATAATCTGTAAGAAATACATTGGTCTGCGGTATAGGCCATTTCAATATGTGCTGATATAATCTATAAAACGTACAAAAGTCTTTTACGGTTTAGGTCTTTTGAGTTAGTGAATGCATAATCAGTAAATAGTGCTTGTCTAAAATACTGATCTTTACATTACTTGTCGAGAATGTCTGTATAATGTACATTCATGTCGTCCTATAAAACCATTTCTGTGTATTGATTTGATTTGTAAGATGTACACAGATGTATGGTATAGGTCTTTTCAGCACGAATAAACATAATTTGTAAAATGTGCGGTAGGTCTACAAAACACACCATCACAGTATGTATCGACATTTCTGGCATACATTTACACAATTTCTGGTATAGCCAATATCAGTGTGTGATGAAGACTCTAAAATGTACATATAGATCTTACAGGACAGAACTTCTCAATATATATTGATCTCTAAAATATACATATAGGTCTATGGGAGAGGCCATCTCAATATATGTTGATCTCTAAAATGACATTTTGTCAAAAATTATCAAAGTACAATCAGTAATATGCACATATGTTTACAGTAGAGATTATTTTATTATTCGTGTCAGTAATTATGAATAAAACATCTGCAGTAAATGTCATTTGAGTATGTGCTAACATAACTATCAAATTATGCACATATCTACAGTATAAAATAACAAATGGAAAACGTATTGATGATAAAATGTGCACAATTATACAGAGAAGTCTTGTAGCGTATGACGTATATAAAATGCACATTAGTTTACTGTAGAAACCTTGTCATTATATGACGTAATATAAAATACTCATTAGTTTACTGTAGAAGTTTTGTCAGTAAATGAGGTATTATAAAATGCACTTTGATTTACAATAGAAGTATTGACAATATTCGATGTAATATAAAATGCACATTGGTTTACTGAAGAAAACTTTGGAGTCGACATAATCTACAAAAGGTACTTAGATTTTACTGACCTCAATGAAGAGCTGATACACAACCCAAGCCACAATGCTGCCAACCATAGGCCCAACAATTGGAACCCAAAACCAGTTATAATTCCTGTAACTGTATACGAACATACAAGAATATATTATTCAAAAGTATTCACACATAAAAATACTTCCTATAAACATGTAAACAACACAGTGTGTTAAAAATTCATTATTTAAATTAATTATAATGTATGTAATCACATTGACTCTAATCTATAGTAACATTTCTTCACTGGTATAATAATGTGTATATATCTATTGTTAATTCTGACAGTGGTTAACTGGTATAATAATGTGTACATATCTATTGTTAATTCTGACAGTGGTTAACTGATATAATAATGTGTACATATCTATTATTAATTCTGACAGTGGTTAACTGGTATAATAATGTGTATATATCTATTGTTAATTCTGACAGTGGTTAACTACAATCAACTGTTGCAAAGTCGTTTCACATAATGTAGGTCTTTAAGTGTGGTTTCATCAAGATCTCTCTCTTTCTCTCTCAATCTATCTGTGTCGGGGTAAATTTGCCTATCCCTATTTCTAGACTTACTTGTTAAATAAATTGCTAAATTATCAACGTGACCCGACCTTGGGCACTCTTTATGATGGTATTTTTTGTCAGAGTTCGAGTAAACAACTCAAGTTGAGAATAAGCTAGAAAATTGTGGACAGAATCCAAACCATTTCGAACTGGATGAGTAGTTTTTGTGACTAATAGTTTCACACTTTTTCATATCAATTTTATCCAGTGGACTGGAAGTTTCTTTGTTGAAGAAGTACTCTATTCAAATCACTTTGAATTAGAACATAACTCGAGTCCAGTCATAAAGGCGATTATTAGCTTGTGGTAAATTAACTGACTGATAAAAGAAGAATGGATTTAGAATATTTTGTACATTTGCTATTGATCTATGATTTGAATTGGAGAATTATTATATAACTGAACCATTATTTCTTTGTTAATTAATTTGACTACGTTGTACATAATACTAGTGAATTTTTATTAATGCTATATTTCATATGCTGTGTGAGTATTGGGCTAAAGAAATTGTTGCAGGATTTGTAAGTTGAGAATGTTTTTAAGAGAGAAAGGAATTTACAGATGAAATATGCCTGAAATTTAGTGGTGCCTTAATTTGACTTTTGCAGAGTAGAGCAAGTCTTTCTGGTTGTCACTTCACACTACAGTGACTACTGTACTCTACTCGATTACGTTGGTTGTACATCCAGCGTTGTTATCAACTTATCAGTAAATCGTGTTGCTGTAAGTTGATTCCTGTGAATTCTGTTTGAGAACCAATATGATGGAGATTTGTGGCCTGAGTTTGGTCTTGAAAATTCAAGGAGCTCATTTTAAAAATTCCTCATGGTGTATTGAGTAAATGTAAAGAACTTCGAGAACATTCCTCCTGATGTTCTTAATAGCACTGGTGAAATTCAGGACAATTCTTTATGGCATGCTTGGAGAGTGCATCAAAAAATCTGGAAGAGTTATGTAACGTGCCTCTAGAAAGAATGCATGGGACCTTGCCTAAATATGAAAGGCAGATACTTTTTGCAAACCATGGGATTGTGAAACATGTGCCAGCGCCAACTGCCATCTTTGAAAAGTTTATGTGTATTGACTTTAATCATTTCTCTGAAACTCTACTCTCATTTCCTTGATGATATCCATGAAATTGATTATATATTTATGTTATTGACTGATTATGTCTATGTTAGGATAAATGGAATGATTTCCAGTGTTTATTGAACATTGTTGTGAAATAATGTAAATGTCAACACTCTTTGATTAATGTCATATGTTCTGTATTTGATTGTTGATTTAATAAATTTTGACTTCTTACATATAATGATAACCATATGTTGGAAAGACAGTGGTGGATGGGGCCTCGCTAAATATAGATTAAAGATGGATTTGTCTTCTCCTTTAGTAAGACGTTTTCCACCTACGGTAATATTTTGTGACGGTAAATGTTTGTCTTTGGTGGTGTGGAAGAGAGAAAATGTTTACAGTGCCTGCATATTTGCCAGGTGAGAGAAACGAGTGGTGTCTTCTGGAGAATTATCAATAACATAAATTAAGATTCTCATCACTTGTAATTAGTTATGGTAATTAATTATTAATAATAATAATAAATATTAAGTAGGTGGCATTGGCGTCATAATCTATCTATCTATCTATCTATCTATCTATCTATCTATCTATCTATCTATCTATCTATCTATCTATCTATCTATCTATCTATCTATCTGTCTGTCTGTCTGTCTATCTATATATCTATCTACCTGCCTGCCTGCCTATCTATCTATTAATAGCGTCAAGGTCAAACAGAGGTGTAATAAAATATGGCGAACAACACATATTTGGTAAATTGCAACAGTTTGTTAGTTACATAGTCCATACATATATTTCTGGAAGGAAAACGAAGTCATATATTGAAAAGAAAAGAAGAACTCAAACACACTTTTGAAAGTTGCCAGTCTTCGTCCACTAAAATATTTCATACTTTTATTTAAATTTTGTTCATGTTCTTTTTCTTCTCCAAATTACCTAAATGGTTTCACGCCCCAACCAGCTATAGCCGTGAATATACGTGGGCCGAGATCACGTGCAGGATTAATTGCGAAGCCGCAGTTTAACCCAAAGCAGGCACCGATAGCAAAGACCACGCCTCCTATGGCTATAGGGGTTAGTCCTTTGTTGGGGGCCATATTGTTTTTGTCTGTGATGGCTAGGATACAGCCGACGAGAATAAATGTTCCAAAAACCTGTGTGAAAAAAGATGTGAACAGTAGAAGAAATCATTTTAAATTGATGTTTCATTTTCATTTGGATTCTATTCCTTCCTCGTTTTAAGTCTATTATATTCAATCCTACTAAAAAATGGCACGAGTTTACAAATCTATCTATCTATCTATCTATCTATCTATCTATCTATCTATCTATCTATCTATCTATCTATCTATCTATCTATCTATCTATCTATCTATCTATCTATCTATCTATCTATCTATCTATCTATCTATCTATCTATCTATCTATCTATCTATCTATCTATCTATCTATCTATCTATCTATCTATCTGTCTGTCTAATTCAAATCATGCTACATATAATAGTAACTTAATCAGTTTTTGCTTAAATGTAAGTATTCTAATTCATTACAACGATTTGAGTACCTGGTCAAAGAAGCAGTTCAGGGTGGATACATTCGGATTTGGGTAAGTTGCAAAGATTCCAGCTGTAGCGTTGACGCCATCGGTACTTCGGATTCCGGAATCAAACGCTCTCAGGGCATCTGCAACACTCAACA
Organism: Sinotaia quadrata; assembly: GCA_028829895.1. NCBI lineage: Eukaryota > Metazoa > Mollusca > Gastropoda > Architaenioglossa > Viviparidae > Sinotaia > Sinotaia quadrata. Next base: position 123,495,398 of record CM054177.1, on the reverse strand, counting down.
ATTACAGAATTAATGAATTGATACAGTTTGAGCTATAATTCCACCACTTGCCATACAAAGACAACATATATATCAACATTTCCAATTAGGCAAAAAGAGAATTTTATCTCACAATATTTTATCTCACAATAAACTCACAGTAATATCTTCCAGTCTACAGACTTCATTTATGTGTGAATAAAGGAATACTGACAATCAAAATTAGAGTTTCTATCCGAAAGTAGAATTTCACAATTACAAATGAAAAAAGGCGCTTACAAATTATATGTTAATAAATTCACTAAAACTGCTTACTAATACCCTAGAATGCATTTCTGTAGAATAATACAATATATTAACTTTCGCACATATAAATAATTATGATTTTAAAAAAATAACAAAATCTGAAAGTATTCTAATTAATAAAATATTTCTATCTCACTCTCAGTCAGTCAATAGGAAAACATTGAAACTACCACCAAAGAAAAAGAGACAGACAATACTTTTATACTAAAATGAATAGGTCCACAAACTAGTCGACAGTCAATGATGAAATACTACGGCTAACAGTATTTCACCGTTGACCCAGTCTCGTTTATAGAGGTCAATCGACAGTGCTCCAGATTTAATCAGATCTAGAGCACGTTAGAGATAACTCTGCACTGACCTACATACAGTCCGTACTGGACGCTAGCGGCGAAGAAACTCCCAGCTACCTCGGCCATTGCGTACAAAGGCCACTTGTACCAGCGTACCAATCCCCGTAGACACAGCGCCAGAGTCACGGCGGGATTTAGAGAGCCACCTGAATTGGAAGAGGAAAAGAATCGCAGATGTATTATCTTGATTTTTGAGTTCTTGCTTTGAACTCTTTCTTTCTTTCTTTCTTTCTTTCTTTCTTTCTTTCTTTCTTTCTTTCTTTCTTTCTTATATCAAGCATATATATCTTGGATAATTAAAATGACATAAAATAGGAATAACTAAAAATAATATTAATAGGAATAACTAAAAATAATATTAATAGGAATAACTAAAAATAATATTAATAGGAATAACTAAAAATAATATTAATATTGATTTTATAAAACAAACAGTCAAATGAACTAATAGTACTATTCTCTATAAACTGATAATTATACACCAAAGGAACAATGACGAACCGCTACACTAAAAAACGTATTGCCACATAAAACAGTGGAAAGAAAGATTTAGAGTTTTTTAGGTCAGAATTTACTTTGCAATTTTTAGCAAATGTTCAGTATAAATCTTTTGCAGTAAGTGTATTAGAGTTAAGTAAAATTGTTGCAAAGTAAAACCTTTTCAATACAAAATGCATTCAACGCGATATGAACGAAAATTTTAGCTTGCAATCAAATTGCGGCTAAAATATGTTTTCTGAAGAATCAGCAGAAATAGTTACCTGAAACGCCTCCTGCCCAGTAGATGCCGAGGGTCAAACCCATTCCAGTGGCCAGGCTCACTGATATAAAGTTTCCTAGCTCCCCTCTGCTAAGTGTATTTTGCGCTATGCAACCAATGGCAAATGACTACACATAAGAACAAAGTGCATGACATTACCAAGAGTAACAAAAACAAGCAATCAAACAAATCTGAAATGCATACACTCACCCACCCACACACACACACACACAAGACCGCACTCATGCACGCACGTACCAATACTAACGCACGAATGACTGTTCATCATTCTAAAAATAAGAGGAATCAACTTTTAAAAAAATGTTGTTAATGACAGTTTGGAGTGGCAAATACTTGCAGGAAAGTTGTTGAAAAATATGTTTTACACAGTTGGACAACCATTGCACGACAGAACATAAACAAGATCATCATAAATAATCACTCGATTGAGAAATTATCTATACTAAGAATTGCTTGTGATATTACATACAAATTGATCCCTCGTACGTCACGTTTGCAAGCGTCATATTGTTACGATCGTCCCTCAGCCAAAGTTTACATTTATCAGGTTTTGTCACTACACCTTAAACCAGGGGTCACCAACACGGTGCCCGCGGGCACCAGGTCGCCCGCAAAGACCACAAGAGTCGCCCGCAGGCCTTTTCTAAGTCTTCACATTATTAATAATGTATAAAGGCAACTAGAAGAGTGTATCAAACTGGTAGCGCTTCGTATAACTCAATACCCACGAAGTAGCTCTCAGTATCAAAAAGGTTGGTGACCCCTGCCTTAAACCAATCGGCGAAAAGCAGGCCCATTAGTGTGGTCTTGCCTTAAACCAATAGGCAGAGAGCAAACCCAGTAATGTGATCTTGCCTTAAACCAATAGGCAGAGAGCAGGCCCAGTAAGTGTGATCTTGCCTTCATACGTGGTCATACTGCCAAGAGGAGATGTACCAAGTGATCTAGTTTTAAAGTACGATTATATCTGTCCGCCAAAAGGAGATGTACCAAGTGATCTAGTTTTAAAGTACGATTATATCTGTCCGCCAAAAGGAGACATGGTAAGCGTGATCTTCTCTTCGTATGTGGTCAATTAACTGTGCAACGGATGTATCCAATAAGTGTGATCTTGCCGTAAGATGTAGTCATGACGTTCTGCCAAATAGACTATGCCTTAATTGTGAGGCATTCTTACGAAGAAAAATAAATGTTGCAGAGCTTGGGCTCATGTTGCTGTGTCCGAGCACGGAAATAGAGAAGAGTGTAATACAAACTCTCCACTAAATAGTTTCGGTGTGCGATTCTTTTATGAAGACACTGGTGTATTTCAACTATATTAAATACTTTCCGTGTGCGATTCTTTTATGAAGACACTGGTGTATTTCAACTATATTAAATACTTGATGTGCGATTCTTTTATGAAGACACTGGTGTATTTCAACTATATTAAATACTTGATGTGCGATTCTTTTATGAAGACACTGGTGTATTTCAGTTCTATTAGATGAAAGTGTCGTGAGCTACAGTATTTGAAAAAAAAAGTGCTTAAATCATTCTATATTGTCACGAAGCAGATGAACTGAGAACTTAACGTGAAATACTTGAATTCGTTTTGCATCAGACAGTTGTCCAGAGTCTGTACATTGGTTGATTATTATAAATGTGATGATATTGTTAATAATAATAATCAATAAAAATCATCATCATTATCATCATCTTCACAAATATTTTGTATGTATTATACAATATCCAAAATTACAAAAAAAATAACCTATTTATAAAATGTTATAACGATAAAATATTAAGGAGAACAAAAATGGCAATATTTTAAAAACACTGTTAATGACAGAATATTAGAGAGAGAAAATAACAATATAATCATAAAATTAAAATTAGAAAGAAATACTAAATTACAGCTTCTAGTGAAATTCTCTAACTTGTTAAAATCTTGCTTAAAAAAATCACAAGACAATTTAGTGACTTTAAAGTTTGGAGCAATTTACCACAAGGTACAACAAATCAAATCATAATAAATGATAACAAATAGTCATTATTGCGCACGCAATATATAATAATACATTACAAAAACTATCATTAGTTAAATTACAACACATAAAAGTAAATAATGAATATTATTTATTATCAAAGGTCATTATTTAATCTTCAATACATAAAATGAATAATAAATACTAACAAATGATCAAAATGTAACGTACAATACATAATAATAATAAATTAGAGAAACTGGTCATTAGTTAACGTACAACATAAAATAATGGATAAATAACTGCAAAATGGTCATTATTTAACATACAACACTTAAAAGAAATAATAAATCACAGCACAAATAATAATAATAATAATCACAATCACATCCTCCGTAAAACTTTGGATCTCCCAAAATCTTGTTAAGATTCCGAGACCTTGGATCACAACCGACAGTTAAACAGTAGTCGTGGAAAGAGGCTGAATAATAATAATAATAATAATAAAAAAAAGAAGAAGAAGAAGAAGAATAATAATAATAATAATCACAATCACATCCTCCGTAAAACTTTGGATCTCCCAAAATCTTGGTAAGATTCCGAGACCTTTTCTCACAACCCACAGTTAACAGAAAATAATAATAATAATAATAATAATAATAATAATAAAGTACAACAATGTCATTATTTAACGTACAGCACAAAAATAATAAATTACATCGTACGGGTCATTGTTTAACACGAACACGAAAGCGGAAGCAAGAGGTACTTACAACCAAAATAAAGGTGCCAATGAATTCGGCCAGGATTTCCCGGGCTAGTTTGCTCGTTAAATGAAGCTGCATTCTCTTTCAGAAACAAAGTTTCTCGTTTCCTTCCGAAAGATTCCTCTCACAACAGTGATTTTGTCTGTATCAGTGACAATAAAGGAGAGTCCTGCGGTTCTATTTATTAATTTATATAGTATATTTATATGTACATTTATATAGTTTTATGATGCTTGTACTATATCATTGATTTTATTTCTTCATTTATTTTTTTATTTTATTTTATACAAGACTGGCAACATTAGGATTCGGCGCTTAAGAAATTATTTTTCCTTTTTCACTTCTCTCTTTTTTTTCTTTTCTTTTTTTTAAGTGAGGCACTTTAGAATCTGCTGTCACCGAATGTAAATGGCTTTAAAACTAATTTATATTAAAACAATTTCGGTTTTTTAATAAAACCTGCGTTGGAGGTGCTGCACGTGCATCCACTCTGACGTTTCAGAAATCGTACGCAAGTGTCCAAATCAAGAAACAAAATAAGATTGCAGAGGTCGCGTAAACAAAACAAAACAGAACAAAAAACCACTTTACAACGCATCAGATCTGTCTGTCAAGTTGGACGAGGTCACTGTTTATCATTACTACTAGTTTTTCAAGATCAGTCCTCGCTCAGAAAGGACTCCGCCGATCTTGGCACAACAGCACTTTGTCTACACACGTCACTTTGTTTGGTGACAAACGCTCACGGTTAGATCCCAGTGTAGTATGGCTTCCTTTACATTGACAAAAGTGTTTCTAACTTCTTAAATCTCACTTTCTGAACAAAGACAACAATACGAGAGGCAGGAAGAATGCAGTGGTAGTTTATCTGGTATTTTTAAACCAAACAAAAAAGTAACCTTTTCTATCAGAGATTACTACCTACAACGAGTACACAGTGCTAAACACAATTGTAGTCGTGTGGAATTTTGCAGTAATATATTGACGACTTAATCAATTTTTGCCTTCTCGCTTTGGTGTTGCAAATTTTATTTTAATAGACTGTTTCCAGCGAGCTTTATATGGACGTGCACTGCGACCACC